>JAMLFY010000005.1:39174144-39739734 GCA_030441495.1 Dalbergia oliveri
TCTTCGCTAAGGCCCTCTCCCCTCACTCTGAAACTCCTCTCTCTCTAAAACCTCTCTCTCTCTCTCCTAGCCGCTCGTTGTGGTTTTGCCCGGTTTAAGGGCAGGAACTCCGTTTGAGAAATGGAGGTCACCATTACGATCCTCTTTAGTGAGCATTTTAATCGGTTTAATTTTTTGATTTGATTTACTTTTTCCGTTCATTTTTTGGTGCCCATAGTGTTGTGTGTGTGTTGCATTAGGGATTAATTGCGTTATTAATTTGTTAATGTAAGAGTTTTGCTTGAGGATTAGCGATTGTTGACGTTCTGTCGGTTTGCATATGTTTTTATATATGTTAGTATTTTTTGTGTGTATATAATTGTTGTGATTGAAATTTATAATGTTGGATTTTCAGGATTTGACTAGATTGAACGCTAGGAGCTCTATATTTCAGGCTTTTTTTTTCTTGCTATAGAGGTTAGTAGCTCATTCCTTATTATTTATATCGTTTAATGATTTAATATATGTGTATGATATATGGAGACTTATATTTTATAGGATAGAGTTGTAGAAATGATGATTGCATGACTGGGGAAGGCGTAGAGGTCTTTCCCCGACTTGTTTGATTTGTTTGCTGTAAGATTCTTTGTGTTTGGAGATTATATGATGCATGTTGTGGAGTTATAAAGGGATGCGCATGAACGGTTTTAGGATTATTTGAATTGTATGTAATTATTAACATGTAACGTTTAATTGTTCCTATTCTATTGTTGATTTTTATAATAATATCTATAATTGTTGAATTGACAAACGATGATGGAAGCTCCTAGTTTAAAGGGAGATGCGTCAAAATTCCGTTAAAATCTTTTTAGAGATATAAGATTAAAATAAACCGTATTAAAAAAAAACTTAAAGACCAATTAAAAGAAATATCTAATGATGGAAGCTCCTAATTTAAGAAGAGATGCTACAAAAATTTTGTTAAATTTTGTTTTAGGGATAAAAGTTTAAAAAAAAAATATCTTCAGGTGATAAGAGTAAAAAAAGGATTAAAAATAATTGTATTTAAAAAAACAAAGAAAACCAATTAAATGTGTTTTAAAGTAGTAATTTGGGCCCGCCTTTTAAAAATTATACGCCTATGGTTGTATTGATTTGAAATATATGGGTTGAAAAAATTTACAAAGTGTTCTTGTTTGAGACATGAATATTTATTATGTTTTAAATATAAAGGATGCTTTTATTTTAAAGCTAGAGTGTATAGCAAGCTTCAGAAGGATTATTCAAGATATAACGAAGACACTATCCAATATTGTGAAGTTGGTAATGATGACACTGAAAGGCCTGTAGCATTTGAGGATTATGTACATTTCTTGAAAGTTGCGTAAGCAACTCCCATATCCCACTCCCTCTCTTGAGGCCAGACAACAATGGCACGGATGACGATGATGGTGAATGATGATGATGGGACCAAGGACAAATCCTGACGCCAGGACTTTAGCTAGTTTTATCTAGCTTTTTCATTTTTACATTCGGGATATTTTTTCCATTTATTGTAATTTGTATATATTTTATTGTTATAATTTACTATTATATTTATTCAATTTAATTTATTCATTTTATTATTATTTTATTTAATATTAGTTTTATTGATAATTACATTATTATTTAAATAAATAAATAAATAATAAATAGTTATAAAATATATTTTTTAACTTTTAATTATTTATAAATAAAGAAATTTAAAAAATATTTAATAATTGTACCGACGGGTTAATTAATCAATAATAAATTATATTTAAAAAAATCCGTCGGTAATATTGTCGGTAAAAATACATTCTACTTTATTAAATAATCCGTCGGTAAAAAAACAAAACGGTCAATAATAACATATCTCTCCTCTCTCTAAGATTTCATATAATTTCCTAAACTGCTAATTATTCTATTCCGTCAATAAATGTGTCAATAATTCCTGACTAGCATTATTTAACCGTCGGTAATAATCATTGACTAAAACCAATGCCCCCATGACGTCGATATAAATCCTATCCGTCAAAACTTCTTCGATAAGTAGTCAGTATCTCAGACTCCTAGTGGTGTCTACCAATGTGTTTGCTTAAGGATAAAAATAAGAAATAAATTTTCATAAATGGACTTCATTTCCTCATTTTTGCTAAGGTTTCAGGGCATTGTTCAACTTATCCTCTATGCTTTTAAGAATATATTTTAAAAACTATCATCTCTATATGGCCACAATTCATACATCATTCAAAAGATGGTTAATAAAAGAGGTAAAGTTAAAAATTCAATCTTCTTTCACCATCACCCTACAATACATTTCTACAAGGAGATATAACTACACGACTCACCTTCTCTTATGAGTATATTTGGTTAAGAGTTAAAATAAAGATAAATTTTTTATGATTGAGTTTCATGTGTAAAATTACACATATAACTTAATTATGAAAATTTTTTCCTCATTTTTACACTCCAATCAAATATAGTCTATGTGTTAATCATTCTTTTAATTTTCTACTTACACAACACATCCTAATATTTTTCATTCGAAAAGTTTAAATTAAAAGACATGCTCTAATTCATGGTCAATATATGGTTTTAAATTTATCAAACATTGAAAGAGGTATTTACAAGGCTTAAAAACCGGACTCAAATTATGGCAAAGCATAAGTGAAAGAGGAATCAAATGAGTCAATCATTATCAGCTAACACGACCTAATTATACAGTTATTATAACTCAATATCTTTTCCATATTATATATATACTTCTTTTTTTTTCTATGTATGGATTTATATAACTAATGGGTTTATGCTAGAGAATAAGATCATGGCATATGTTCTTATTTTAACTAATTATATTTAAATATCATTTCTTATAAAAAATTTACTCCATGTAATTGGATCGGTTGAACTTCTCAACAATTAAAGAGATCACTTTTTCTTTTCTTTTTTGTTTAATTTTTGAAAAAAAAAACTTTCTTGCTTAGTATGTAAGTTACTATTATGTACTCGATCAGTTTCATGCAAGAGATAACTAGGATTTGAGTGCTGGATTCATGACAGGCCCTTTGATTCCTTATTTCAACGTACCGACCATTGCACGGAAGAATTTTTCCTATTCTGTGTGATGGTAAAGTTTTAACTTTCATGCTTCATAATCATACCTGACCTCCTGCTGCCCCACTTAGTATTTGGAATTGGACGTACTACCAATAACCCTGAAACATTCATGTCCGAATAATTGTGGTTCTCTGAAGTAAAGTCATCATCTATGCTTGTTACTGTGTTGATTCAAGGTCTTCAAAAATATCACATGGAAAAGCTTCTATACTGTATACACATTTGAGATCATATCGTACATTCACTGCGACCTTTTTGGCCTACGGTAACGCTAGTAAAGTCATCATCTATGCTTGTTATTGCTGACCAAATTTTTAAACAAAAATAAAAGCAATATTCAAATAATAGAAGATAGGACTACAATCACAATAGAATTGGAATTTTTTTTTGGTAGTGCAATAGAATTGGAATTGCTAGTTAGAAAATCAGCCAGCATAATAGTACGAGACATATAATTAAGAACAAGATGGAAACAACCGAAATGTAGGCGAACACATCATCGAAATTCTACATGGTCATACACCTGAATCATATCTTCACTTTCCTTATTAGAATTCTTCACAACAAACTGCTACATACATGATGACTGATGAGGCATCATTCTTAAGCAACGGAAAACAAGAGCATGAATCATCAACTGGAAAAAAAAAAAGTCTCCTTTTGTAATAGCTATCTATTCTTTCCAGTACAATTTGCTGAATAAGCTCATCATATCATAACGTCAAATTTCAAATAATAATTAAAAAAACAGCAAAATCAAATTATTGAACAGAGATAGATCACCTATCAGAATAAGAATTCAGTGCCTTGCCCTCACCATGGTGTAGCATTTTGCTTATGAATATGTAAAACAAAAAGATTATCAATTGTGTTTATAATAACATAACTTAAGGAACATGTCAAAATATATGATTAACCACGAAATTCAGAGTAAATGGAAGCAAATAGCAAAGAAGGAGTTGAAAGAGGGAAAAAAAATGGGTGTGCCCCAAGATCAAAACCCTGAATGAAAATCAATCCATCAAATAAGACACAAACCTATAAAGTGTATTGGATTTGGTTCCAAGAAGAGCATTTGGCTTGAGTCATCCGATACCTGACAAAAGCAAAAGCAAATGTATTATGAACAATATCTAATCTAGTCATCTCAGATAGCCTTATAAAACAATCATTTTTATGTCACTATAGACTCTCATTAATTTAAAATAGTTATATGATTGTATTCATTTATTTTCATATATGTTAGTTTTGTTTTGTCAAAAATTACGTTTTGTGAATTTGATTTAATGAAATAAGATATGTACTGAATATATATAAAGTTTTCTTATTCATTAAATATTGAACAACATACTAACATAAGAGATATTTGTCTAATAATAAGATATAGACTCATCGTATTAATATAGCAACATTTTAAAAGTGTGTTTTTTTTAGTAATTAATCAATTTAATCCTGAGATTTTGTAGTTAACATCAATTTAATTTTGAATAAAATTTTGATATCAATGCAAAGATGAGCACGTCATATTCTTATATCTATTTGAAACATCGTTAAATATTATACTGTGACCATGTAGAAACAAATATATCAGAGTCTGTGCAAGCTTTCCTTTAGAATCCACTTTAATGAGAAATTTCCATAGATTGGCTGCATTGCAAGAAATATGAATTCTTCCGGTGATTATTATTATTATTTTTTATTATTTTCTCTCTTCTTTGGATTAACAAATGCTGCACTAAACTTGTTGCTCCACGTAAACACAAACTCCAATAGGATTTTTATTGGTCCGACAGGTTGTGTATGGATTGGGCACGGGCCATGCCAATGCCACACTTTAAAGACGACTAAATTAAAGCATAAGCACGAATATGACCCCAAAAATTAAAATAGAATATGACCTAAAACAAAAAGCATAAGCACAAAAACATTCGGTAACACAATAGAATGCTGACGATAAAAAGAAACACAAACTTCTATAGCTCAGATAACTTGCATTAAACATGGCAAAAGAAGGAAAAGAAGAAGAAGGAGAACTCGCATTAAAATACTCACCGAGCTAAGTTTAATTTGGTTCCAAAGAGAATATAAAAATCTAAAACCCATTGGACAAAAAAGAAGAAACGAAAAGCCCATATATCCCCATTAGTTTCTTGGTTAGAGAATTGAGAAATAGGCCTAGCTAGGCCCACCAAATTTGGGGACGAGTTGGGATGGATTATTAAATGAAAAAAGCAGTGTATATGATGTAGGGTAGCTCTTGTTTGTTGCCCCAATTTTGGTCTGCTAACAAGACACACCCGAAATCCACTACTCACCATGACCAAAAAAAGAACCGCTACTCTCTGGAAAACGTTACTTTGACAATAAAACAATACATCTATATCATCCACTTTATCAATTAATTGATAGTAAGGCTTCACTCCTCACTGACAATTGAAAGTGATGATGTAGATATGTTGTTATCTTTTTGTCGTTAAAGTAATTGTAATAACCAAAAAAAAAAAAAAAAAAAAAAAAAATGAAGTGACCGGCACCTTAAGTGGTATAGACTACCATAGTTTTCTCTCTTTCTTTTTCTTTCTTTTTTCCCTTCCTTCCATCCCGTGACTCTCTCTCCCTCATTCTCTTCTGCTTCTTCCTCCGTCTTCTTTCTCCCTCTGTTCTTTCTTTCTTCTTCTGTGTTTTTCTTTTTCTTCTTCTAATCTTCAAAAAATATCACTATCACCTCCATAATCATCATCTCCTCCTCCTCTTCATCATTTCTACCGTTCTCTTTCTCCTCTACCTTTATTTTCTCTCTAAACTCTATTAGAGAGCTGAAGTTTTTACAAGAAATTGGAGTGAATTTCTTCACTAATTATGCTCTTCCAGTGGTAAATAAGCCTCTACTCTCTCTATTTTATTTATTAAATTTTCTAGTTAATTTAGGATTAATATTGGATTTTTTTTTATTCTATAAATTAGGGATTTTAGTGATTTGGGGTAAATTGTGTAAATTGGTATTATTGTTTAATTACTAATATTTTATTTATATTGTTTCTAGAGTTATAGAGCAATTGAGCGTCAATGTTGATTGGTGGCACTTGGAAGTTGATATTCAATTCTGTGAAATAGTTTGTGAGTAGACATTATGTCTATAATTGTTTTTAATTATTCTAAATTAGTTAAAAATATATTTTAGTAAATTAGAGGTTGAGAAATAATTATTTGGCTATGTTATATAAATGTTTGGTGAAAATAGATTTAATGTAAATAGGTTATATTTTATTTGAAAATTTACACATGAGACAATATGATATAATTTAGAAATTTAATAAAGAAATATTAAATTTCATAGATTGAACTAATTGAAAACTATCGACCCCTGATATAGATTTGAGAAATGATTCATGGATAGTGGGTATGACCCATTTTTATTGATTTGTATAAAGTAATTATATGTTTCAAGAATTTCTGACAGGATCTGTAGCTAACAGGTGAGCGTTAGCCTTGGTGCACCTTGATTATAAATTTAGGATCATACAGTGGATCCTTCTGTTCTATGGCTATCGCATGGGTAGGACCATTCTCTTTCAGGATCACACGAAGGAATGGCCGCCTGAGTGTAAATCCTTCTGTTATCCTAATTTGATGATTCCCTATTATTTTATATAAAGTGGAATGTTTTCAAGAATCTTATTCATAAATAAAAGGATCTGTTGAATTTATATGAACTATGAAGCTATTATTATTTTATTTATGGATTATATATTGTCTCATGTGGGTTATAGACATCATGTCTACCACTGAGTTCAAAACTCACTCCGTTGTTTCTCTCTTTTTGAGGTAGCTTCAGGTTCCAATCCTCGGCTCCTTAGTACCGATTGTCTAAGTTTGTGAACCTTCTTGAGAAGGCCTTTGGGTATCCTGGAACCTATTTTTGTTGAGTTTTATTCTGTTAGAACTATTTAATGCTCCATATATCAAGGTCCTCGGATTAGTTTTGTTTTTATGTATATATTTGTGCTTAAGCATACATAGTTAAGATTTAGATATGTATAGACTATATTTTAGAAAGGATTTGTAAACTAAGTTTAGATATATATACTGGAAGGCGCATTCTAGAATGCTTGATGCCCATATGTCTGGATTTAACTGAATATTATATATTGTATTTTATTTGGAAGGATCGAAAAACAAAGGAAACTCTTCCGTTTTCCTAGAAAATTCGGTATGTTAAGGCTCCTGGGAAAGTATTCCCATGCGGTCATGGCCTAAGCTGGTTGTGACAAAGTTGGTATCAGAGCTTTAGGTTTCCTGTGTAATATGGAGCAAGTGTCCTTTAGTAGAGTCACGATTGTGTAAATGGTTGCCGGCCCATTTTCACAAAGCGCGACCCTATCAAAGGCCTAATAGGAATGTCTTCTTAAGTCTATTTTTAAGTCGTTTGGTCTTATGTCATTGTTATTCCACAATTTCTACCTGCGTTCTAATTTCATGTTCAATCTATCAGGTGCGATGCCACCTAGGAGACGTAGACGTAATGTGCGGCTAGGAGACTATAATGCCTCCGATGCTGAATCTAATCGAGCACCTAGAGGAAGAGGTCGAGGACGTGGGGGTCGTGGCCGAGGGAGGGCCACGGAAGAATACCTGCAGGGTTGAGGCTCAGGCCACAGGAGCAACCAGTTGATCTTGATGCACGGATGTTGGGTATGCGCAAGCCATTGACAATTTGGTGGCCGCTTTAACCCAAAGGGCAGGAGATAGAGCCCAACCACATGTTGAACACCCCTGGCGCTCAAAGAAATGCCCAGCCTTTTGGACGTGAAGAAATAACTATTGAAGCATTCCTGAGGCTAAACCCACCTACCTTTACAGGGGACTCTCAGACGAAGACCCACAAGAGTTTTTAGATAGATCAAAGCGAGCACTCGGGTTTCAGATGTGAAGGTGGAGAGCTGGATTTCGTATCTTATAATCTTCAAGGCACTGAGCACATGGTATGAAACTCTATTGGAAGAATGCACAGCTGATATGAGACCACCCCTCAATGGGATGAATTTTCTCAAGCTTTTAGAAACAGGTTCTTTCAGAAAATAGAAGGGAAGACTCCTGATGAATTTGAGAAGTTGAAACAAGCTCTGGAATGTCAGGAACTGAATATGCTACCAAGTTCACCAAGCTGTCTAGATTTGCACCACATCTAATTGCAAATGAAGCAATGAAAGTGCGAAGATTTATCAAAGGGTTAAGGGAACCACTATGTACTAACCTTCTTGAAGTTGGAAGAATGTCTTTTGCTCAAGTAGTGGATATTGCCTCTGCTATGGAGATAACAAGAGAAGAAAATAGAGCTACAAGGGATTTTGGGAAAAAGCCCAAAATGAAAGGACAATTTTCTGGAGGGTCTTCCTGGAGGATTAGGCTATCAGGGTTATCAGCACCATCGTGGTGGGCCGACGCAAGCACCATCAGGTGGAGCCATGTCATTCTGGACCTACTTCGATGAGTGTCTCAGATTCAAGATCACATCCTGGGAGTGTATCTCATCCAGGTACCCATGGTTCAGGGCAATTAAGCTATGTTAAACCATTTTGCCAGGTCAGAAATTATCACACGGAGCTGATAGAGCTCCTGGAGCCTGTTTTAGTTGTGGGCAATATGGCCATATGAGGAGAGATTGTCCTTATGCCCAGGGAGGTTTTGGCAGAGTTCAGGACAACGTGAGCACAAGTACCATCCTTTCCAATTTTATCTCCAGGTGGCTCTTCCCTCAGGGGGAAGGGGGGAGAGGAGTAGGTGGTAGAGGTCTGGACAATCAGGGTTCAAGCCAATCAGGCAGAGGCCAAGCAAGGATACATGCTATGACACGCAGGATGCTCAAGCATCCAATTCAGGAGTTGCAGGTACCCTTCAAATTTGTTCTTTTGATGCACAAGTGTTGTTTGATCGGGTTCTACACATTCATATGTGTCTTCATATTTTGCATCTCGCTTTGGTGAGCAACCAGGGTTCTTGGAAAGCCCATTTTGGGTTGGTACTCCAATGGGAGAATTTTTGTGGGTTCAGTTAGTGTTTCGATCTCGTGTCGTCAAGTGTGAATGGGGTTGACACTCTAGCTGATTTGATACCTCTAGAGATGGTTGACTTCGATGCCATCCTAGGCATGGATTGGTTAGCTCCTTATCATGCCAATGTTGATTGCTATTCTAAGATAGTGAGGTTTAACATTCCAGATGGTCCGTCTTTCGTGTTTAAAGGGATGCTTCTCACCCAGCTAGTCTGATCTCATCCATGAGTGCTTTGCACTTGATGAATAAAGGCAATCAAGCCTTCCTTGCTGTGGTAGAGATGTTGAGGCTGAAGTGCCTAGCATTGACCAAGTCCCCGTGGTTAGAGAATTTCCAACGTGTTTCCAGATGAATTACCAGGATTGCCTCCTGAGAGGGAGGTAGAGTTTAGCATAGACTTGGCCCAGAAGTTCAACCCGTATCCATTCCTCCTTACCGCATGGCTCCTGCGAATTAAGGGAGTTAAAAGATCAGTTACAAGATATGCTAGAGAAAGGTTTTATCCGCCCAAGCACATCCCCATGGGGAGCCCCATGCTCTTTGTGAGGAAGAAAGATGGTTCAATGCGACTATGTGTGGACTACCGGCAACTTAATAAACTCACTGTGAGTAATAAGTATCCGCTACCAAGAATTGATGACTTGTTCGATCAGCTTCAAGGAGCTTCTTGTTTCTCTAAAATTGATCTCCGTTCTGGGTATCATCAACTGAAAATCAAGGATGAAGATATTCCTAAGACCGCCTTTCGTACCCGTTATGGACATTATGAATTCTTGGTGATGTCCTTTGGCTTGACAAATGCCCCAGCGTTTTTATGGATTTAATGAATCGTGTTCAAACCTTTCTGGATCACTTTGTGATCGTCTTTATTGATGATATCTTGGTATATTCCAAGAGTGTAGAAGATCATGAATACCATCTAAGGATTGTACTGCAAACTTTGAGAGATCACAAGCTTTATGCCAAGTTCTCCAAATGTGAATTTTGGCTTGATCAGGTGGCTTTTCTTGGTCACATCGTATCCAAGGATGGAATTATGGTGGATCCGAAAAAGATTGAAGCTATCCAGCAATGGCCACGACCTATCAGTTCCGAGATTCGGAGTTCCTAGGATTGGCAGGCTGATCGTCGGTTTATAAAAGATTTCTCAAGAATTTCTGCGCCATTGACTAAGTTGACTCAAAAGAATGTGAAATTTCAATGGTCAGATGCATGTGAGGAAAGCTTTCAAATGCTCAAAGCTTGCCTAACCTCAGCACCTGTGCTTGTCTTACCTTTGGATCTGGAGGTTCTAGTCTTCCTGTGATGCTTCTCGATAGGACTTGGTTGTGTTTTGATGCAACACGGTCGAGTCATTGCTTATGCTTCACGGCAATTAAAGAAGCATGAACAAAACTACCCACTCATGATCTAGAGATGGAGGTAATTTTTGCTTTGAAAATTTGGAGGCATTATCTTTATGGCGAGACATGTGAGATCTACACTGATCACAAGAGTTTAAAGTACATATTCCAACGCGGGACTTGAATGAGGCAAAGAAGGTGGATGGAGTTGCTTAAGGATTATGATTGCACTATCTTGTACCATCCTGGAAAGGCTAATGTTGTAGCAGATGCCTTGAGTAGGAAGTCTATGGGTAGTTTGGCTCATATTGCTCCTATAGGAGACCGTTAGTGGAGGAAGTGCACAAGCTTGAGGCTAGTGGTGTTCAGTTTGACTTGGGAGTCTGGGATACTCTTGGCTCATGTAAGAGCCCAGTCATCCCTCGTGGAGCAAATTAAGGCGTTTCAGATTGAAGATCCTAGATTGCTTAAGTTGCGGGATGATGTTAGAAGTGGGGCCACCTCTGAATTTATAATAGACCAAGAGGGAGTACTTCGATTTCGTAACCGTCTATGTGTACCTGATGTTGAAAACCTTAGAAAGACCATTATGGAAGAGTCTCACAATTCTCGGTACTCTATACATCCTGGTTCAGCTAAGATGTATCAGGATCTCGACAACTATATTGGTGGGAAGGCATGAAAAAGGATATTGGTAACTTTGTGTCTCGTTGTTTGGTGTGTCAAGTTAAGGCTGAACATCAAAGCCCGCAGGATTGCTTCAACAGATAGAAATACCTGAATGGAAATGGGAACGGATCACTATGGACTTTGTGAGGGTTACCCCGCACCATTAAAGGGTTTGACTCTCTATGGGTCATAGTAGATCGTATGACTAAGTCAGCTCATTTTCTTCCTGAAAGACCACCTATCGAGCCCATCAGGATGCTCAATTGTATATTGATGAGATTGTTAGACTTCATGGGATTCCGATTTCTATTATATTGATCGAGGAGCTCAGTTAAGCTCGATTTTGGAGAGCTTTTCAAGAAGCCCTTGGAACTCGACTTGATCAACACTTTCCATCCTCAACGGATGGACGTCCTGAAAGAACCATTCAGATTTTGGAAGATATGCTCAGGTCATGTGTTTTGGAATTTGGAGGAAATTGGAGTAATTACCTATCTCTTATAGAGTTTTCATACAATAATAGTTATCAAACCAGTATTCAGATGGCACCTTTTGAGGCTTTGTATGGGAGGCGTTGCAGATCTCCTATAGGTTGGTTTGAAGTTGGCGAATCTAAGATGTTAGGTCCTCCTTTACAAGAATCTCTCGATAAGGTTCAGTTAATTGAGAGCGACTTTTGACTGCTCAAAGTAGACAAAAATCCTATGCAGATCATAGAGACGTGACTTAGAATTCTCTATAGGAGAACATGTCTTTCTTCGGATTTCCCCATGAAAGGTGTTATAAGGTTTGGTAAGCGAGGAAAGCTCAACCCTCGTTATATTGGCCCTTTTGAAGTTCTGGATAGGGTCGGTGTAGTGGCATATCATCTAGCATTACCCCTGAACTATCCATGGTTCATCAGATGTTTCATGTCTCTATGCTTCGAAAGTATATTCCCGATCCGTCACATAATCTCTCCTCAAGTAATTCAAATTGATGAGAAATTGTCGTATGAGGAGGAGCCGTGGCCATTGTTGACCGCAGTGAAAAAGCTTCGATCAAAGGAGGTGGTGTCAGTGAAGGTGGTTTGGAATAACCATTCTAAAGAAGAGGCAACTTGGGAGGCGGAAGAGGCTATGCGAGGATATCCGCATCTATTTCATTCTTGAGGTATGTGTTTTATCTTTGAGTTGTTGGAAATTCGGGACCGAATTTCTTAAGGGGGAAGAATGTAATAACCAAAAAAAAAAAAAAAAAAAATGAAGTGAGACCATGCACCTTAAGTGGTATAGACTACCATAGTTTTCTCTCTTTTCTTTTTCTTTTTTTTTTCCCTTCCCCCCCATCCCGTGACTCTCTCTCCCTCATTCTCTTCTCTTCTTCCTTCTTCTTCTTTCTTCCTCTCTCTTTTTTCTTCTTCTTTTTCTTTCTTCTTCTAATCTTCAAAAAAATATCACTATCACCTCCATAATCATCATCTCCTCCTCCTCTTCATCATTTCTACCGTTCTCTTTCTCCTCTACCTTTATTTTCTCTCTAAACTCTATTAGAGAGCTTGAAGTTTACAAGAAATTGGAGTGAATTTCTTCACTAATTCTCTTCCAAGTGGTAAATAAGCCTACTCTGCTCTATTTTATTTATTAAATTTTCTAGTTAATTTAGGATTAATATTGGATTTTTTTTATTCTATAAATTAGGGATTTTAGTGATTTGGGGTAAATTGTGTAAATTGGTATTATTGTTTAATTACTAATATTTTATTTATATTGTTTCTAGAGTTATAGAGCAATTGAGCGTCAACTGTTGGATTGGTGGCACTTGGAAGTTGATATTCAATTCTGTGAAATAGTTTGTGAGTAGACATTATGTCTATAATTGTTTTTAATTATTCTAAATTAGTTAAAAATATATTTTAGTAAATTAGAGGTTGAGAAATAATTATTTGGCTATGTTATATAAATGTTTGGTGAAAATAGATTTAATGTAAATAGGTTATATTTTATTTGAAAATTTACACATGAGACAATATGATATAATTTAGAAATTTAATAAAGAAATATTAAATTTCATAGATTGAACTAATTGAAAACTATCGACCCTGATATAGATTTGAGAAATGATTCATGGATAGTGGGTATGACCCATTTTTATTGATTTGTATAAAGTAATTATATGTTTCGGGAAGAATTTCTGACATCTGTGCTAACGACGTAGGCGTTAGCCTTGGTGCACCTTGATTATAAATTTAGGATCATCCAGTGGATCCTTCTTCTATGGCTATACGCATGGGTAGGACCATTCTCTTTCAGGATCACACGAAGGAATGGCCGCTGAGTGTAAATCCTTTGTTATCCTGAATTTGATGATTCCCTATTATTTTATATAAAGTGGAATGTTTTCAAGAATCTTATTCATAAATAAAAGGATTTGTTGAATTTATATGAACTATGAAGCTATTATTATTTTATTTATGGATTATATATTGTCTCATGTGGGTTATAGACATCATGTCTACCACTAGTTGCAAAACTCACCGTTGTTTCTCTCTTTCCAATAAGGTCAGCTTAAGGTTCCAATCCGGCTCCTTAGTAGCCGATTGTCTAAGTTTGTGAACCTTCTTGAGAAGGCCTTTTGGTATCCTGGAACCTATTTTTGTTGAGTTTTATTCTCTTAGAACTATTTAATGCTCCATATATCACAAGGTCCTCGGATTAGTTTTGTTTTTATGTATATATTTGTGCTTAAGCATATATAGTTAAGATTTAGATATGTATAGACTATATTTTAGAAAGGATTTGTAAACTAAGTTTAGATATATATCCTGGAAGGGCGCATTCTAGAATGCTTGATGCCCATATGTCTGATTTAACAAATATATATATTGTATTTTATTTGGGGAATGATGAAAAACAAAGGAAACTTCTCCGTTTTCCTAGAAAATTTGGTATGTCAAGGCTTGCGGGAAAAGTATTCCCATGCGTCCATGGCCTAGGGGTGTGACAGTAATATTTCTTTGATGAATTTGTCCACCTCTTGACATGTGCATCTGGGTTCGAATGCCAATAGAGTTGGTAGCTACTGATAGGAACCCACTCCCTTCCTCCCCCTCCCCCAACCAAAACAAAAAACAATCATTAATCAACAAAGCGGGAGACACTTATATATGCAAACACCAAAAATAAACTCGAAGAGCAACAACCTAGAGGCTTTGATTAATTAGCCACGTTAAAAATATAGTTTAAGGGTATGTTTGGGCATGAGGTAAAAATAGAATGAAAAATTTCATGAATGAATGTGTGTTTGGTTGGACAAGTAGGGATAAAAATTTCATTAGTTTTATGTATAAAATTATAAATGAAGTTTATCCTTAAAAATTTACACTTTATTTTTACTCTCAAATCAAATATACCCAAATCAATAAAAATTTATTCCCTACTTTTACTATCAAATCAAACATACCATAAGTGTCTATGATCCACTTAAATTTGGGTGCATTAGCCTAGTATCTCGTCACCTTTGATATATTAGAAACTTAATGTATTTGAACACAAATTATATCCAGACATATTGAATTTTTAATGTATCAAATTTTTATTGATTTTATAAAAGAGAGTTAAAAGTGGATGGAGGTAATATCAACATTTATAGGAATAGGTTGGTAGAGTATATACTGTATCATGCGGATGTCATGGTAGCAATGATGAGATTTAATATTATTAATTTTCGCATTTATTATCTCAACCGTATTTTTCATTATTTTTTGCGTCTCCCATTGTCTAATAATTAATAATTTATTGTAAATATAAGCTTATTAATTGTGAGTTTGTGACAGTACAGGATATGTATTTTTCATATATAACGCGGTCTATATTATCTAAAAAATAAAAGAATATTTTTTTTTATTTAGTTATAGTAGAGAAATTCTTGTTAATTGATATAAAAATTTTGCCTATAGATCTTATTGGTCTTCTATGCATTTGTCACTCTGTTACTAGCCTTTTTTCGAGCTAGTTTGCATACTTTCTATTTAAAAAGTTTGCTTCATGCTTTGTTGCATTTTGTGCCGACAAACCTTTCAGTTCTCCATGCATATGCTTAACCTTTTCTTTTCTTGCTTATCTACTAATTGCTTCAACTTCCAAGTCAACAGCCAACCACACTGGAAGCTGAAAGGTCACAAAGAGTTCTCCATTTCTCGATCTCTTTATATTTGTTCATCTGCATTTCATTCCCTTATACCTTGCATACTCCAAAACTCCATATATTTTACTCATTGGCTAGTCTCTTTGTTTTGTTCATCGGTAGTTGTCTATTCAAACTCCTGCTCTACCATGTTCTGTGTTTGTTTTTTCGTTTGGATTTTGATAACTAATCCCACTAAGGATTGCAATAAATTAAACAAGTAGCATATGTTTAAAGAGAATTAACTGCATACACTTCGGACACAGTAGTTAGCTTCTCCTTTTTTTTTTCTATTTTATTAAGTTGCCATGTTGCTGTTCTTATTGCAAACTTCCAAGAATTCTTATGTTATTGTTACAATTTGTTTTATTTTTATCTGTCTCATTCTTATTATTTCTCTTATCCTTTTAAGTTTCTCTTCTTAGCATACATGAACATTGCCTTTTCTTTGGTAGGATTGCGATGATTATCGACCTTTATTGATATTTGCATTAGCTTGAGTTATTCCCAAGACTGTTGCACTTATACAGCACCAGCATCACTACTTATATGTGTGTGTGTGTGTGTGTGTGTGGTAACGATGAGTCCACTTTCATGCATCAGGTGGAGAGAAAATAAGATGGAGCCGAATGCGAGACAAGGCAATATAGTATTTTCTGAGATACCAATCGAAGGTTTTAAAACCACTAAGAATATTACTGAGTCAACCATGTCAGTTGAAACTAATGAAGAAGATAGGGCAATAACAGCAATGAGGACTTCCTTACTCGGAACTTGGTTCCATGTTTGAAGAAGAAGTTACTTGTTCTTGATATAAATGGGCTGCTTGTGGACATTGTTTCCCCTCCTCCAAAGGATGAAAAAGCTGATACAGTCATAGCTAGGCGAGCAAGTGAGAAATGGTTAATTGTGTTAATTATATTCTGTGCTTTTAATGAGTCATGCATAGCTTGTACTTGTTCTAGTGGTAGTAGCCGCATTCATTGGCCATTCTTTTTTATCTATGCTATAATAACTGGATTATTTATATTTCATTACAGTATTCAAGAGGTCTTTTTATCTGGAGTTTCTAAACTTCTGCTTCGAGAAATTTGAAGTGGGTATATGGTCTTCAAGAACCAAGTACTATTCCTCAACCATCTTTAGTAACATGTCACTTAATAAATTTGTGTGTTCATTTGTTTTTTTTTTTTAAAAAAAGACTTGTGTGTTCAGTTTGAATGCTTTTTGGATTGACTATTTGCTCCCATTTTCCTTTTGAGATACTTTATATTGTAAGCAATAATAAGCTGTACTGTATTGATTAATAACGGATTACTTCTGGTTTTAATTTTATAATTTTGTAGGAACAAAATCGACAGTGTCATTGTTATTTGATGGGAAGCATGAAACACAAGTTGCTTTTTTGTTGGGTAATATAGCAATTAATCCCTTTTGATTAATCTTCAAATTGTTACTTTCTTGTTCTTCATCCTCAAATTTGTCAAGAGAACTAGTTTCATTAAATTCTTTTATAAAGCATGTATACTATATTATTTGAGGTTTTGGCGACCTGTTCTTGAGTTATAGCTGACATTGATTTGATGAGTTGTCATATACTTGAGATAGTGCACTTCATACTCGTGTCAATGTTTTAAGGATTATTCAAGTTTTCAGTCGTATTTCTGTGCCTTATCAGGAGACGTTGCATGGAAATTACACTTACATATGAATTTATTTTTTCCCACCCATTATTGGTGTTTGTTTTGCACATAAAATGAGGTTGTAACTTATTGCAGATCTGATATACTGGCAAATCTTTATTGATTCATGCTTTTACTAATTTTCAACCTTTCAACCTATACTAATTTTAACAAACTATTGCTTATGGCAGGATCTTTCTTATTGTACTGAAACAAGTTTCAAAACTCTTGAAAACAAGCACAAGCAACTGGTTTTTAAGGATCTGAGGAAAATTTGGCAGAAGCATGATCCTAATCTTCCATGGGAGAAAGGATACTATAATGAATCAAATACATTACTGCTGGATGATTCTCCATATAAAGCATTACTTAATCCCGTAAATAACTGACCTTTTTCTATAAATTTTAATCCTCATTTAAATTTAAGCAGGCTATCTTCCTTTAGCAACATCATATATTACATTTTCATATTTCCTAACTTGCTTAATTGATTATGAATGTTTTGATTTAGCCACACAACTCGGTCTTTCCGGATACGTTCAGTTTTCGGAATAGGAGCGACAATTCACTAGGTATGGTACAAAATGACCCATACTAGCATTCGTATATATAATTTTTGGTGCAGCACTAGCATTCATATTTATAAAAGCAGAGGAGCTATATTGTTTAAGGATTTGGCCAGGCAAGATCCTTCTAATCAAATAGAAAACGTAATATCATTGAAGATTTAATATTCGATTATCATTGCAAGTATTAAATATTTTTAAATTTTTTAATCATTTTAGGTATTAAATAATTTTTTTAACATTTTTGTTAAATTAAAAAGGTCATCTTTACTTATTATTGTTCTCATAAAACATGCTAAATTTGTAATGTTCTTTTTTAAAAAATAAGAGGTTTTTATTTCGTTAACAAGCACATATTTCCTCAATTCTGTATAAAAATATAAATTAAGTATGATTTGAAAAAAAATGAAAGATAGTTTTTTCACAAAAATGAAAATGGTGGATATCTTTTTTTTATAATATACTATTTTTAAATTGGTGATTTTATGTATATAAATTTTTTATATACTACTTTTATAATTATTATATTAATAAAAATTTGAAAAGATAAATCAATATTTAAATTGATAATTCTATTAAGTAAGTTAATTCTATATAAAAATGATAAATTGATTAAATTAATCACTATGAAAAAAAATTGATGAAATTAATGATAAACATTTAATATATTATAGTTTCACATGTAGTACGCTAGGCTTGGCCGAAGGAGGGAAGTTAAATTGACAACTTGGTAGCCGTTGTTGGGTGGCTAATGGTTGCGCGGGATTGGCGGTCTTGAGAGACTCAAATGGGACATGGATTGAGGAATTTTTTGGGTTCTTGAGGATCATTTTGTTTTATTTGTTGTAGCTTACCTTATTAGAGTTGTTTTGAAGAGTGAAAAAGTTTATCGTTGTGTGGTGTGAAAGTGATTCACTTTATGTCATCGCCTTACTTACATCCAACTATTGGACCAAGCACTATACCTGCCCTATTCACGTGTATCTCACCTTTTGAAAGATACGTTATACGCCTTTCATGAGATACGGGTAATTCTTGCTGATGAAATGACTAAGTTTGGAGACTATTGATAATACTATTAGGTATTGGCAAACTTCCCATCCCATCTTATTGTCTCATCTTTGTGAGGATATATATGAATGAATATTTGCGTGATTAGCGTCCATTTTTTGTTTTCATCTATAACAAAAAAAACTTATTACAATTAATTAACCTAATTATGATTGATTACTGCTTTAATTCTATAAATTGTGTCCATGCAGGATAGGTGAATTAAGATGGGATAGTAGATGATTTGCTTAACAAAAATCTGGAGACACAGAAGTTGCCTTTTTGACTAACACATTGAAATCAATATTTCTTTAATAGATTAAAAAAATATATATATTTTAAAAATATTAAAAAAATAATGGTTAAGTAGGAGTGCCAATAACCGCTCCCCTAGCATTGATTAGTATTGATTGGTGAGTGCTCCCTTTTATGCTTTCCAACAAAGATTATGGAATGCTTTGTTATAATATCATGAACTATATATTGATGACATGACAGCTGCTGGAGGTGATCTGAGACAATATCTGGATCGATTGGCAAATGCTGAAAGTATGATGAACTATGTTGAGCAGCACCCATTTGGTCAAGAAGCTATCAGTGAAAGAAGCCAATCTTGGAACTTCTACCTCAGGGTTATTGGTAGTCTTTCTGCCTCTCAACCTGGAAAGTGATGTCATTTATAAACAGTTGATTATCCTACTCTGGTTTTGGATTATTTACTTTTTGAATGGACAAAATGTATAAGGGCTGAAGTATTTTTAAACTATTTTCTCATGTGTTGTAATTGCTCCATAATCTTTGGGCTGCCTTCTGTTCAATGAATATTAACATGTGAGACTCAATTTCTTTTTAGAAAAATTAAAAAAAATCTGCTAATTCCTATTTTCATGGTTGCTCTTCAGCACAAGTACTACTGAAGTTGAAATTAGCCGAATCAATTGACCAATTCCGGCCTGTTTCTTTGGCCCACATGGAATGGGCCAAATTTTTGACAGCAAACCCTTAGCCCTTTTATTATTAGACTGGTGGCACGGAATTTTCAATTTAATGCTGATCATTTTATGCGGAACGAATATGATCGTAGGAAGCCAGGAAAACTATTTTTCAATGAATTGGAAGCATGGCCAGCTGAAGATAAGTGCCTGGACAAGGAGACAAGTTTCCGTGTAAATACGAGTATGATTAATGAGTCTTCATGTGCCTGTTTTCTAATAATTCACTTGCAGTCCATTCATACCGTGTGTGTGTGAACATCTTTTTAACTCTGCAAGTTAGCTGCACAACCCTGCTTAATTGTTTCTTTTCCGTTCAGATTAACTTGATTTGGAGGACTAATAATAGTACAAATTTGACATCAAAGATTTAGGGCTTCTCTAGTTTCCAGTTTTTAATTTTTATTTTATGTTTTTATTTTTTAAAATTTTATAAAAAAAATACTGAAAATTAAAAATTAAAATTAAAAATTAAATTTTATAATTTTCATAGTTTTTAGTATTTTATTTATAAAATCTGAAAAAATTAAAAATCAAAAATAAAAAATTGAAAATGAAACCAAATAAGCCTAAGATCTAGTGGTCAAAGGTTTGCTTCATCTCAAAGTGATTAGTCATTACTAACTTTGATGGATACTGGAGAAACCAAATTTGACATCAAAGAACCAATTTAACGTTGTAGTATGTATTTGGAGGATTAATTCAGTGCAAACTTGACATCAAACCAGTTTAATAAAGACTACTGCTATTTATCATTAATCGATTTGGTGAATTGGTTCACGAATAATTTAACACGTGGCACTTAATTATAGGTTTCTTATGATTTTTTTTTCCAGTAAATCAAAAACTGCTTGAGAAATATACACGAAAGCAAAACTGCCTCAGGCAATTTTAGGAGTTTGCGGTCATTCTACGAAAATTGTTTGGTGAAATTCATCATTTCCTACACGGAAAATTTATCTACGTTCGAAGCATTTGGCAAATAAGGTGTCACATTATTGGACTGGCACTGTGGTACTAACATGTTTTGAGCAATGATTCTAACGTATCACAGAAAGTTGAATCATTCATATTCACACCCTGTACAATGGGTAAGTTTTCATACAATATATGATATGATTACGAGATTGACATGTAACAGAGTTCTTCGGGGCCATCAAATAGGAGATAGTGGATTCGCGGGCCGAGTAATTTGCCTCACTAGCCGCATGGTGCCTGCTGTATCAATTTTTTAAAGATTTGGAATATCAATATGAGGTGAAGAAAATTGAATATTTGCAAGTGCATACCCAAAAGACTATTGAATCTTCTTATATTTTGAACCCAAAAAATGTTGAAATTCTCGTGAATGGGGCATGTGAAACTGTATGATTGCTTTCGATCCTGATGACCTGTCTATTGTATAGTGTAATTTATTTTTGACTTTTTTTTATGTGAACAAATTATTATGAAATGTTTTGTCAATTTTCTTTTATATTATTATTCCTGATATACTTCGTTGAATATTCATGAGTATAAATAATGCTTATACACGTGACACCTATTATTGATGTCAACTTTATTCTCTTGATCATCTTTTAGTAAATATATTAAAAAAAGAAGAAATTGTCAGAATATTGAGAAGTTTTTGAATCTGCAAGTGATTAGTTAGCCAGGTCCACAATCCTCCACGTATGATTATTTAGATATTTATTTTATTTTATCACTCGTGTTGCTCCTCTTCTTCTTTCCTTAAAATATGAAGAAAGAGAAGTAGTGTGATTCAATTATTGGAATTGTCTAATGAAAGTGAAAGGGAACCAAGTATTATGGCTTCCAATTTAATGTCTACCCCGCCAAACAAGAAGGAAAGAACCGAGTTAGTGTTAATTTTGTTAGTTGGTTGGATAGCAAATTATAAGATAAAATTTATATATTTAGGTTCATTATGGATCTTCTATTATTAGTTATTAGATGAATACTATTTTTATTAAATGATTTGATCTAATAATCAATAAAATAAGGATCCATAATGAAATTAAACAGATAAAGTCCACCATAAAACTTAGTATACTAACACATGTAAGATTTGAAAGGCTGTCTTCTCATGTGACATATGACAAAGGATAAGATGGAATCAAGAGTTCAATATGCCTCTCTAACATGGTATGTCCCTTGTTTAATGGTCACACCATCTTGGGACCCTTTTGGGCACTCCTTTGAATGTGAACTAGATTCTACTTCTCCCTAGTTTTGGCTCCCTCTTGAGTTTCGTTTTTTTCAAAGATCAATCTCTTTCATTCTTTGAGATTCTTTATACTTTTCTTCCCGGCTATATTGATAAAAATAAAATTCTTTGAATTTTACTTCATGTGTAAATTACTTCACCGTCAATTATAAGAAAAAATAAGTTAATGTATTTTTTTTATTCTGAAATTATCTCCTTCCGTCACTTGATTCATTTCACTTTTGGTGAAATCAACATATTAAACATGGCTGCATCGTTAATTGTTTATATTTTTAATAAACCTTTTTATATAGAAACATGATTCATGTCAATTAATTTTAATTGTAAAACTAACAAGCAATAAATTTCTTTACTTTTGCTATCATAAGTGCCATTACTTCAAGGGAAGTTCAAAAAAGTTCAAAGAAATTTTGAGAATTTTACTTTGACATTTGATTGAATATATGTAAAGATATTTGAAGGTTAGGTAAAGAGCCAAAATCTCTTAAACTTGAAATGATAAATCGTATGATTCCTCCTCAATAAAGCTTTTCAGGTCTTGTACCCCAACCTTATAAAGCTCATTTAAGACTCAATCTATTTTCACTGGGCTAATCCCGATTAGATGTATAGGGGCAATTTATTCTTAAACGTGTAAAGTTTCAATGATAAATTATACAATATTTGTACATTAGTTATAAAAAGGAAAAAAACACTTGCAGCTGAAATCAAACCTAATATTTTTAGTCATTTAATAAATTACTTTTGCCACTGCTGATCAACATATTTTTCCCTATTGACTTAACAATATAATATATGTTGCCAAATCGAGTACAAGGCAATTGGTAGAGAATCATATCGAAACATCATCTGCCAATATAACGGGGCCGAAGCTTCTTGGACTCATAGGTTGGGAATTAAGATGATGCAGATCAGCAGATGGCATGCTTGGTTAATCCATGCCCATAATAAAAGTAATTAAGGAACCTCGTGATACTCCACTTTTTCCATGTGATTGTGTATCCCTTTTTCAAACTTCCACATCAACCATCGATCACCATCCACCCCTTTAGGTATGCCAAGCAATAATCAAATGAGTTTGATATTTAACTCCAGGCAGGTGGAATAGTGCGTCATCTATAACCCTATTTGTCTTTGTGTATATGGTGATTTTTTTTTGGTGGAAGAACATCGATCATATTAGCCACTGCCGGCTGGCCACTATAAGATTTAAGAGAACAATTATTGCCTTCATGGAGTACAGCGTGCATAAATTTGCCAATTATAAGTAGAAGCTAAACCTAATTTACATTAGGTCATCAATTATGTGCAAAATTATGATTGTAAATTGCTCTCTCTAGCTTGCTCAACCTAATGGAAAGCTACATTTTCCCTCTTCTCTTTAATTCATAGTGCTAGTAAACAAAGTTAGATACTAAATTATTTTATTATAGTAACATTTATAAACAGGACTACGCCATACATAGGGACATACATATTAATATATGATTTCATGAAGTCTATTCATACCCTACACATTTGCTTGATCTTAAAATCTAATAGCTTTAAAATATTAGGTCGCTACTTAATTAGGTTAATGCAATTGCTAACAATCCAAAATTAGCAATAAGCCACTTTGTTACAAATGGCTATTTATTTGCCGAATTTACCATTACATACGCAAGACGAATATGTTGGCATCAGATTTTATTAGTTTAGCGACAAAATTTAGATCAGAAGCAGATTTCTCTTACAGTGCTTAAGCATAGTATGTCACTCAAGGGATGAATTTTTTTTTGTCCCTAACTCATGTTTCTTTCTCTATTACACCAATCATTTATTGTTACACAGGAGATAAAAATTAAAAGAGATTTAAAAATTTAAAATAGTTGTCAAATATATAATATCGTTTACATGACAATAAATGATTGGTGGGATACGAAGGAGATATAGTTTGAGGTTAAAGATTTCCATCTGTTACTCAATTATTATTTGAGAACAAAAGTAGGAGCAATATAATTCTAATTTCTCGCATATTAAAATATTGCAGAAGGTCAGAACCATCGATTGTACAACTTTGCGTGAGGCACAATATGTAGCTTACCAATATAATTCACATATCTTATATTTTCTTCATTAGATGCATGTGAAAGGAGGCTACATAGTCTAATGGGAGGCTGTTACGTAATCTCACATCATTCTTCATCTAGTATTCATATATAGTATGCCAATGACATGTACAATTTAGATCTTTTCCTCCAGGTACTATATAAAGCTCCATCCTAGATTGGTTATGGAATATGACATCCACCCTAATGTTTCGTCCTAGATGGAACAAAATGATTATGATTGGCATATGCATTCACTTTAGCTTAGGTATAATGCAAGTTGTAATTTAAGTACAGTGAAGGAAAAAATTAACATTGATTTCTTATCAAGTTTAGAAACAGATGGATAGAACCAGATTCTGATCTCGATAATGGATAATTGCTCATTAACATTTCCTTGATTTAGCTGAAAACCATTTAAGTCAATGTTTCTTTTTACACGTTACTGCTGTTCTTTTAGCTGTGCCTATAGAGCATAGACCTAATTAAGTATTTGCCAGTCTTAGTAAAAAGTAAACTTCAATTATGTGTAAGAAAGGGAATTATTTATCCTCTTATATAAAGATTTCATATGATTTTATTATATATAAATTTGACTAATAGTTAGAAAAGTTTACACAAGACAACATTATGTGAAATTTTCGCATCAAAGTATCATGGGGATGAAAAAATTTGTATTTTTGTACCTGTTTATGAGAAAACAGGGGACTAATACAGGAGAAACTAAACTCTTCAAATCAATCTATATCAAGCAATTCCTTATGAGAGCATTTGATACAACTATTCGGCAAAAATCTTATCTTCACATTTCAGAAATTTTTCCAGGTTTTTTTTTTTTTTGGCCTCTCTACAGTTCATTTTACTTAAGTACGGGCTTGGCCAATTGGAAAAGTATGCATAATCTAACACATATAGCACTAATCATAGCGATGATGCACTAATAACATGTGGTACCGTCTGTAAAGTGACAGCAAGAGATCTTAACTTTGCGGCGAAAACTGATAAAATAATTACCAAAAGGACTCCCTCAAGATTTGGTTCTATAATTCATTATTTAGATAATGCCAATGGTCCAAACATATTCAAGAGTTAGCAATATATTTGTGAATACACACATTGGACCAGGACCACACTTCTGCTTCTGCTAAAATGTACCAACTAAAAAGCACATAACCAACCATATTGCCGAGGAAATGAACCACTCCTTCTACTTGCTAGGTTGGTATATACAAGAGAGCGATTAATAATCCATTTCCTATAATGTTATTCAAGTCCCATTTCTTACTATGGTTGTGTAAGGCTATAACTTCGACCTTTCAGACAATTCACTAGACAAATTTATGCTACTATGCACTGCAAATGCAATTGTCCCAAAACTTAGGTGAAATGTAATATTCAAGTAATAAATACTTCACTATTAAAATAATGTTAAGACTCTTTTGCACTCTCATTGGCAAAGTCAAATCATATCAGCACCATTTTGAGGTCAGGTCCCAAGTATGGAGAGAAAGCTGGGGAACCCATCCAAGGGGCAATTTGGTGAAAGTGGGGATATGTATGGGAATGGTTGAACAAGCACTTTAGATCTTGCAGGCTTTCACTCAGTACCTCTATCCACTTTCTTCTTCAATTTTCTTTTGGTTTTGGTACAAAAAAACAATGCCACTTCCTCACTTGTTTTTCCTTCCTTTCCCTCTCTTCTGACAAACTCCACATGCTTTTGGAGAGAGGTCCAAGCCATAGACCCACCCACGTTGTTTTGTCCACATGGAAGTGGTAGGAAATGATCATAGAGCAGATCTGAGTCATTTGACCCACATATTCTATTCTATCATCCAACTTTCTCAAATATCCAAATATTTTACTCAAAGTTATAGATCCTACCAGTTATTTTTTTTTTTTATTTTTTCTCAATCACTCTTCTCACACCTATGTTAAAATAAAATTTTCCATTCACAACCCCATCTATCCCACTTCAAAAAAACTCTTGCATAAATATAAATGAAGCACTTTATATACATATATAACTTCATTAAGATTAATAAAGTCAAATTTTATTGTAGATGTACTTATAAGCGAGTACTTATAAAGTCTTAAATAAATTTATATCTATACAACTATCTCATCTCTTGCACTTTCTCCAACTCTTCCTTCCCTTCGCCTCTCCTATATCTTTATTAAACATTTAAGTTTTAACTACTCTCATTCTGTATATCTCTCTCTCTGATACACAGATTTTGACACCCCAAATTCCACCCATCTTTCCCTCTCTCTTACGTAATGTAATTAAAAAGTTGTCACTATTGTTATATATTCTAAGCAACCTGTTCTATTTTCAACATTTGCCTGTCATACATAAAATACACCAAAAACAAAGGCAAATTCCTCTCTCACAAAAACAACACACACTTTGGCCTCTCTCTGCATCTGCTTCTGCTTGAGAAAACAAAAGAATTTTAAAGTAATCCTTTGTTCTGTGTGCAAACCCAGAGAAAAACTATAAACATCTCTTCTTGGGTCAATAAAAATTTCTCTTAAGCTTGGGCATTTGCTAGTCAATATAGAAGGTAGATGCTACTAGTGGCAGCACTTTTGGAATTGCTTTGTTTCCACTTCTTTTTGGTTCCTTCTGCAGTATATATATTCCTTCCACTTCATCTCTTTTTTTCCTCCCTTTGATTCTGTCCAAGGACATTCATTCTATTCTGAGCACATGCATACACATGCAGCACAAACACAATGGCACATGGAACTTCCTGTCAATGCACCATCATTATCCCTTTTGAAAAGTTCTAATTCTTAAGGCCAGTTCCTCCTTCTGAACCAACTTGACATCTCAAATTTCTTTGACCTCCATTTAGTCCTCCCAGAAACAGAAGATCTCTTTGTTCTACATTCAAAAGGGTCATGGTTGTTGCTTAAGATTAAGAAGCCTTTTGTGGTCACATCAGAATTTAAAGCTTGAAGTGAAGTCAACATGTCTGAAAAGTCTTTGAAATCCATGAATGATAAAAACTTAGATTTGCAGAAGCAGATTGGATGCATTGCTGGATTCTTTCAGCTCTTTGACCGCCACCGTTTCCTCACAGGCCAGCGCACAAGCAGCCACATTCAGCACAGACCTACTTCAGGTATTCTGCAATATCTTTTGTTTCCCCATATCATTCTAGATAAGTTTCTGGTTGTTTAACATCCTTTTTTAACAGTTGCATTATGTGAAGATAGATTTTAAGACACAAAAATCGCACCTGATGATAATTGCAATTTAAATAAGTATAGATTTTGGTTACATAAGTAATGAATCGACATATTTTTACTTAATTGAAATGTAATCACTTCGATCTGAATGTCCATAGATTATAAATTATCTAAAACAACATCTCTTGTTTTTTAAAATTAATTTTGCTAGCATTACTGCCAGTTTGAACTTTGTCATATTTTCAAGATTTTTGCTTTATAGAATTATGGACAAGGATGATTATAAAGAAAATTTTATTGACATGTTCATTAACATGTGAGATGGGCTAGTCGTACACACACAAATTTTACACGTCAGTTGTATTGAGGTGGAGTAATTTTGTTAGTTTCGTGGCCCCTTATGATATATATGTTAGAATTTTTTATGCATAAATAAAATTTTCTCTAGTAAAAATGAAAATCGCTTTATTCCAACAGTATTGGACTGACACAATTAACCTTACAATATGTCAGTAACGTGTCGTCCTGCATAGTTCTGGTTTCTTTTCTTTCTCCTTCAGTTTTTAATTTTTTATCTTAGTTTCTTTTCTTGTGGAGTGGTACAGTTGGTTAAGTTCTCTGACTGCACATAGTTGCTAGACAAAAGCAAATCATTTAATTCACTGGTCTCAATGTAAATGATGGCAGTTTTTTTCCCTCGAAAATAAAATAAAATACCACACTACTTTAGATTTGATAAAAGCAGGTAATTGTAATTAAATATTGGAGCTGGATAAGTTTTTTCGTTTGTATTCATTTTTTCAAAAATATCTATTTGTTCACTTGTTTTGAACTTGGCTAACCAAAGTTCTGTGGGGAATTTCCTTTGTAGTTTCTATATACCCTGTCCAAAGGTATGAAGCTGACCTATTGAAAATTATATGAAAATTTCCTGATACATGTTCAAACAATATTCTCCTTCAGATATTAAAAAAAAGATTAAAAGTTCAACTTTTTTGAGTGACACATTGTATTACCTAAGAGTCAGAGTTACAAATCATCCTTTTTTATTTTAGAAGAGTGTGAACCTTAATTATTTATGCTGGACACAAATCCTTGATAGTTAATTATGCCATAAACTTTTGTGCTTTTCTGTGTAGCTTCAATATGAAAACGTTGCCAATAGATATTTTAGAAATGATTTAATAAGAATATAAAAAGAGTTGAAGTTGAAGTTTAAGGAGGTATTTCATATATTTATAAAGCAAATTTCCTTCCCTTCTCAGGTGGAACCAGCAGTAATGACATCAAGGAGTCGAATAGTACCATGCAGAAAGCAAAGGTAAGATAACAGTTGTTGTAACATTACAGAAACTTAGCACAATCAGTTAGTAACATTAGACTATGCTTGCAGGCAAAGAGTCTAAAGGTTGCAAGAGAAAAGCAACAATTCTCCAGAGAGTCATCAATAGCTTCTATGTCTTCATCATCTTGTTCATCTAGCATGTCATCACTGGAGTTTAACAGAACTATTCAGCCAGAATCACCATCAAACAGCCAAATCAAACTTTCGGAAAACCAAAATTCAGAACTAGCAGTGAAGCAACTTGATGGCCAAGGCCAGAAATCTCTTGACTTCTATGATATTGTCAAAGACTCAATGCATAGAGAAGCTCAAGGATTGTCTGTGAAGACTGTGCCTAAAGAGCAAAAGAAGGGTCAGATTCATACCTTGAAATACATAGACTCCCCAAGGCCTTTGCAGCCCCACAAACCTGTCAATGGAGGAGTTATGGTCTCCAATGAAGCATTCCATAATCTTGGTAAGTCTAAGAAAACACCATGGGACTCACCACGACTCTTATGATGGGAGGTATGTACAACATACATTCAGAGCTGCAACAAAGCATAAGGAACTGCCGAGGTTTTCCTTGGACAGCAGAGAAGGATCCATTAGAGGTTGCAATGAAGGAAACAAGTCTAGCAACCTATTGAAGGGTCCTCAAAAAGGGTATGTGAGGAACTCAATCACAATGCTTAACCAGCTGCAAGAACCAGACACTTCAAGAAGATCATCTGGTGTTGTAGCAAAGTTAATGGGACTGGAGGCATTTCCAGACTGGTCACAAACTTGTGAGACTCCACCGGGTACTACTAGCAATAATAAAAATGAGCTCTTGGCGAGATCAAGAACTAGTAATGAATACAAGCAAAGCCGAAGTTCTGCATCTTCATGGAGTTGCCAAGGTTCCACCTTGCCTCAGCCTAGCAGGGCTGATTCAATCACAAATGTGACCCCATATTCACGGTTTGCACTAGAAACAAGTCCATGGAGGCAACCTGATGCAAGCCAAAGCTCTCAATTGCAAGTTTCCAAGGGAAGTGAATCTGATACAAAGGCCTCAAAGTCCTCCCCTCTGTATATGGTGAAATTGAGAAAAGGCTGGCAGAACTTGAGTTCAAAAAGTCTGGAAAGGATCTCAGAGCCCTTAAACAGATTCTTGAAGCAATGCAGAGATATAAAGATTCATCCGATAGTACTAGTGATCAGGCTTCAAATTCTCCATCTAACAATAGTAATAATAGTAGTCTCAATCAAAGCTCAAAAGTACAAAGCCCCAGAATCCGACAAAAGGACCCAACATCTGTCACAAATGAAATGTCAAACACAAGCCAGGATTGTAAATTGCCAATTGTCATCATCAAATCAGCAAAAGTTACTAGAAAAGCTAACAGTCCTTCTTCTGCAGAAATGTTGATTCGTGGTAAATCTGGTCTCAGCAAGTGTTGCCCTGGTAATCCCACAAATGGGAGATTGGTTGACAAGCAAACATCCAAAGGTACCAACTCAACAATAAAAAATTTCAAGGATCCTTATAGTCAACCTATTCATTCAGCAAATAAGTGTAATAACATGAGAACTTCAAAATCAATGCAATCCTCGAAAGTTCCTCAAGACAGCAATGGAGAAAACACCAACTCTGGTAATGTAACAGTTACCAGTAGCCCCAGGCTACAGAAGAAGTTTGGCTTGGAGAGGCGTTCTCCACCAACTAGTCCATCATCAGATTCCAGCCTTAGCAGAAGACAACATAATAGGAACTCTGTGGAATTGTCTTCTTCCCAAAGCACAACACCGAGACAAAAATTCTCTACTTTGCAGGAAAGAAATGAATGTTTCGGTGAGAACAGCTGTCACTGGAGGGATTTTAAGCATCGTGTTAATGTCATTTCTCTGGATTTTGACAGCAAAAGAAGCTTGCCCACTTATAGTGACATTGAAGTCATTGACATTGATCAATCGGGAAAGATCAATAGCACCTGCATCCAGCTGAGTGGCCTTAATCAAAATGTAAGTATTTCTTCATTGCATAGCTAGATTTTGTATCTAAATCAATTGCTTAGACATTCTTTTGTTGATCAGATTGCAGTCAAAGATTTGAGCAAGGGAAGATCCAAGGCTGAGACAATAGTTACTACAGAACAACCAAGTCCTGTGTCTGTTCTTGATGCTGCATTCTATAGAGAAGACCCACCATCTCCAGTGAGAAAGAAATCACACATCTCAGAAGATTCAGGTAATCAATATAGATTGAATCTCAGATAATCTTAAGTTCATTTGTCAAATAAATCATTTCAGCTAATATGCATTTTAGTAGCATTACAAACAAAATTCAGGAACTGATTTCGCCTTACATTCTGATTCTCTTCAAATTTTCTGCTACAGTTGAAGTTCTAAGCGCCTATGACGATAGTGAGGAGAACTCGGTGGATCTTCCTTTATCCAACACGGCAAAAGCCAGCTTTAGCACTGGATCTGGTGACAGAGATTTGAACACCCAGAATCTGGCTCAAATACTTCAGGAATTCGATGAGAAACTCAACAGTTTCAGTGACAGTAAGGATCCTGACCACAGATACATAGCAGAAATTCTGTTAGTATCAGGTCTACTCAGTGGTCCCGACCCTAGCCAGACTTCACAATCACCAGGTCACTTGATTAACCCAAAGTTGTTCTTTGCACTAGAACGAACGAAAACAAACAAGACGAACTTTACTATTGAAGGCAGTGCAAAGAAGATTGGCAGGATTACTAATCCGGAGCAAATGCAAAGAAAACTCATATTTGATATCGTTAATGACATTTTACTCCAAAAATTATTGGAGAGTTCTAACACTTTGTGGTGCCTACCAAATGAGCTATCAGGTAGAAGACTAAAAGGGAAGCAGCTTTTGGTTGAGCTATGCACAGAAATAGACCAGTTACAACCTCAAAATAGCGTTGTCGGTCTGTCCGATGAGGATGAGAATTTGACAAATCTCGCATGGAGGGATTTGATGCATCATTCCACAGTTTGGACTAACTGCTGCATTGAGATACCAAATGTAGTGTTGGATATAGAACGGTTGATCTTTAAAGATTTGATAACTGAAGTTGTGAGAGGTGAAGTTGCAAACAGTGCTGGTAGGCATTGCAGGCAACTGGTGTTTCCCAGTTAGGAATATTTGCCACTCACTTTGACAAAAAATAAATAATTCCAGTCTTCATATGTCGCCTGTCTAATATAGCTATGCATTACATATAGTTTGGAGGGGGTAATAAGCTTCTTTGCTGACATTTTCACATGTGTTTTTGTATAAACTCTTGCACATTTCTGTGTTACTTCAGTGTCTTTCTTCGTGTATTTATGGTTTATGTGTTCATAAATACATGCAGAAATAGATTTATTGTATATCACTGTCGACTTTCACAGGGCTCAATATTGATTGCAATGAGCTTAACTGTCACAACCAAGGTTATGGTCCTTGCATCTAATACATTTCCCAGGAGTTGACATGAAATTTTTTAACATAAGTTTCCTTTGTTTTTATCATTCCCAAATAAAATACAATATATAATATTCCCAGCTTAAGACATATGGGCATTAAAGTCTTAATGCGCCCTTCCAATATATATATCTAAACTTAGTTTACAAATCCTTTCTAAAATACAGTCTATACATATCTAAATCTTAACTATGTATGCTTAAGCACAAATATATACATAAAAACAAAACTAATCCGAGGACCGCTCATATGAGCATTAGTTCTAGCAGAATAAACTCAACAAAAATAGGTTCCAGTGTACCAAAAGGCCTTCTCAAGAAGGTTCACAAACTAGACAATCTGACCAAGGGATGAAACTGAAACTCACCTATCTGGAAAAGAGAAACAACAAGTGAGCTTTGCAACTCGTTAGACATGTCTATAACCCACATGAGAGATATATAATCCATAAATAAAATAATAATAGCTTCATAGTTCATATAAATTCAACAAATCCTTTCATTTATGAATAAGACTCCTGAAAATATTCCACTTTATATAAAATAAGAATCAAAGATTAAAGATAATAAAAAGATATTCAAGCGCCATTCTTCGTGTTATCCTGAATAGAATCCCTGACCCATGCGGAGCCATAGAAGGTCCACTATTATCCCAAATTTATAATCAGGTGCACCAAGGCTAACGCCTACGTTCGTAGCTAGAGACCTAATGACCGTAAAAAAAAAAAATTTAAGTGAGGACCACCGTGCACCTTAAGTGGTATAGACCACTATAGGTCTCTCTCTATCTTCATATTCTTCTCCTCTTCTTCCCCGTAAACTCACATAACCCCTTCCCCTCTTTCTTTCTTCCTTTCTTCCTCTGTTCCCTCATCTCCTCTTCTTCTTACTTTCACACACAAAAAAAAATAATAATAATAATACCACCTCCATCATCATCATCACCTCCTCTTCCTCCTCATCCCCTTAACCACACTCTCTATCTCATCTCCTCTACCCACTTACCCTCTCTAACTTCCATTAGAGAGTTGAAGATTTTAGGAGTTTTTGGAGTAATTTTCTTCATCAATTCTACTCTCCAAATGGTAAATTAGCTTCTAAACTACTCTATTTAAATTGTTAGAGCTTCTAAGTTTAGAATTAATTTTAGTATTTCTTGAACCCTATAATTTGGGGCTTTTATTGAATTGGGGATAATTTATGTAAATTAGTGATATTGTTAGCTCACAAATATTAATATTGTCTTGTTCCTAGAGCGATAGAGCAATCGGGCATCAACACTTGAATTGGTGGCAATTGTGGAGTTGATCTTCGTTTTTGAACCACTAGTTGTGAGTAGATAGTGTATTGGAGCTTACTTTATGCGTAATAAATTTTGATTATAAATATAAAATTATTTGGAGAGTTGAAAGTATGTAGATATAGGAGAAAATAATTTATTTATCGAAAATGACGCTTTATGTTTGAAATGGAAATTGTCATTGTAGGCCATAATTTGGTCAATATGCTTATTTAAATATTTTTAGTCAAATTATAGTGAATATTGAATATTAGAACATCTTATGTTAACTATTAAGTTTGAGTTTATTTATATTGTAAAAAAATTCTAGAAGTGGAATGTGCATGATTTTGAATTATGTTGGGAAATTCCATAGTTAGAACCTAGTTAACCCGACGTTAGCCTCGTGCACCGTGAGGAACTCCAGTGAGCAGGTGAGGTGCTAACCGCACATAGCCCCAGCTATGTTGGACTTGTATGGTGCATTGCTATTCCAGGTGTGGTGCTAACCCGCACATGACTTTTAGTCATGTCTGGACTTGTATATGGCTACGACCAACTCCCAGTTAGCAGGTGTGGTGCTAACCCGCACATGACCTTGGGTCATGTCTGACTTGTTATTGTTCTACTTAGGATAACTTCCCGTTTATGTTTAGATTTATATGATTTTAAAAAGCTATGTTATCAAGAAATCTCAATTTATGGCTAGAAAAAATACTTTTATGAGCACATATACATTATTATGTTTATATTGATTTATTATTGCATCTAGTAAATCTCTGGATCCTATCTCTCTCACGAGTTGCAAAACTCACCCTATTATATTCCATTTTTTTTTTAGAATACAAGAGCTGGTGTTGGTTCTGGTGTTCCTTCGACACAACCTTAGAAAATTCTAAGTTGGTGAGCCTTTTTGTAAAGGCCCTTTTTAGAGGGAACTCTTATCTTGTTCAGCCTATAGTTGTCAAATGCTCCATATGTCACATGCAGGATTCTAATCTAAATTATGACTTAGCTATATGGATTTGGTTATGGAAATGATTTGTAAACTTAACTTGGTTTTATATTGAACTATACATGAAATTATGTTTAATAGAGTTTGCAAGTCAATTTGGCATTATAACTGGATTATGCTGACATATTGTTATGTCCTGGAAGGCGCATCTGTGAATGCTTGATGCCCAAGTGTTATGAAATTATTGGTAAATATTGCAGGTTATAATTTTATTTGGAAATGTCCGGAAAAGAGGAAACTTCCGTTTTCCTAGAAATTTTGGTGTGTTCAGGCTTGCTGGGAAAGGTGTTCCCATGCGTCCCATGGCTTAAGTTGGGTCGTGACAAAGTTGGTATCAGAGCTTTAGGTTTCCCTGTGTAATATGGAGCAAGTGTCCTTTAGTAGAGTCACGATTGTGTAAATGGTTGCCGGCCCATTTTCACAAAGCGCGACCCTATCAAAGGCCTAATAGGAATGTCTTCTTAAGTCTATTTTTAAGTCATTTGATCTTATGTTATTCTTATTTCAAGGATTTTTACCTTTTCCGATTTTATGTTCAATCTATTAGGTACGATGCCTCCTAAAAAGCTTCAGCGCAATATAAGCTTAGGAGATTATAACGCCTCTTATGTAGAATCTGACCAGGCTCCCGCTCCTCCACTTAGAAGAAGGGACAAAATGGGTGGAGGCCGTAGAGGTCAAAATCGGGTGGAGGCCGTAGAGGTCAAGGCCGGGTGGTGGCCTTAGAGGTCCTGGTTGGGGTGGAGGTCGGAGAAGGACGGCCAGACCAGACCAGAACCTGAACTTAACCTGAACCTTAACCTCAACAAGGTGATGCTGGCAGGACTACAAGGGCAACCAGTTGATCTTGATGCTCGATGTTAGGCATGCAGCAAGCCATTGATAATTTGGTGGCAACATTAACCCAACAGGCAAGGGATGGAGCCCAAACACATGATGAGGAAGAACCTCCTATAAGGAACCGTCAAACCCAAGGTGGGACAGATGTGTCTATTGAATCATTCCTCAAGTTGAATCCACCTACATTTTCAGGAAATTTGTTGATTGAAGATCCTCAAATGTTCCTAGACCGCACTAACAAAGCCCTTCGAGCCCTTAGATGCCCAGACGATAGAGCAGTGGAGTTAGCATCTTACAATTTAAATGGTATAGCTACAGTGGTATGAAACATTGCGGGAAGGTAGGAGACAGCTAGATTGCCACCTATGGGTTGGAATGAATTCAAGGATGTGTTCATGATGAGATTTCTTCCTGAAAGCAAAAGGGAGGACTTAGCTAGAGTTTGAAAAGCTGAAGCAAATATGGGTATGTCAGGAACTGAGATGAAGCTCACTTTTCCCGTCTCTCTAGATATGCCCCAGATTTAGTGTCCACTGAGACCAAGAGAGTTCGAAGATTTGTCCGAGGATTGATACAACCTTTATTCACAGCTCTTTCATCAAATGTCGATAGAATGTCCTATGCTGAAATTGTGGATGCTGCTTATAGAATTGAATCTGGATTGGAGGAAAGGAAAGCCTCGCGGAGATAGCCAAGAAACCTAAGATGAAAGGAGTTTTCTCTGGAGGTTCTAGCTCAGGAGGAGGTTATACCGCCCAAGGCAACATCAAGAGCAATCGGGTAGGGCCACCTCCTATGGGCCTACTCCGATGGGTGTATCTGGTTCTAGATCTTATTGTTAGCCAATCCCAGGGGAGCATACAAGGTTCTGGGCAATCAGGCCTAATAAGGCCATTATGCAGAACATGTGGGAAGCATCACTTTGGAATTTGTCATGAGAACAGATGTTATGGTTGTGGACAAACAGGTCACTTTTTGAGGGACCGCCCACGCTTACCAATAAGGTCCCCAGGTCGAATTCAAACTATCAAGCCGTACCAACATCATCTCATTCAGCTCTTTCCCTAGGAATTCCTTTGGTTCTAGTGGTAGAGCTATAGGTGGTAGAGGCACAAGTGGCAGAGGGTAGGCCAAGGGGCAGAGGTCAACCACAAGTGTTTGCTATGACACGCAGGATGCTCAGGCATCCAATGAAGTGGTTACAGGTACACTTAAAGTTTGCTCTTTTGATGCATATGTATTGGTTGATCCAGGTTCTACACATTCATATGTATCTTCATATTTTGCATCTCGCTTTGGCAAGAAACCGGGTTGTTGGAAAACCCATTTTTGGTTAGTACTCCAATAGGAAAATCCCTGGTTCGGTTAGTATTCCGATCTTGTGTTGTCAGCGTGAAGGGTGTGGACACTTTAGCTGATTTGGTACTTATTGAGATGGTTGATTTTGATGTTATCCTAGGCATGGATTGGTTAGCTCCTTGTCATGCCAATGTCAATTGCTATTCTAAGGAAGTGAGATTTAACATTCAGATGGTCCGTCTTTCGTATTTAAAGGGGATGCTTATCTCTCCCCAGCTAGTCTAATCTCATCCATGAGTGCTTTGCACTTGATGAATAAAGGTAATCAATCCTTTCTGGCGGTAGTCAGAGATGTTGAGGCCAAAGTGCCTGACATTGACCAAGTTCCCGTGGTTAGAGAGTTTCCAGATGTGTTTCCAGATGATCTACCAGGATTGCCTCCTGATAGAGAGGTAGAGTTTAGCATAGACTTGGCCCCAGAATCTCAACCCGTATCCATTCCTCCTTACCGCTTGGCTCCTGCGAATTACGGGAGTTAAAAGCTCAGCAAGATATGCTAGAGAAAGGTTTCATTCGTAGAGCACATCTCCATGGGGAGCCCCAGTGCTCTTTGTGAGGAAGAAAGATGGTTCAATGCGACTATGTGTGGACTACCGACAACTTAATAAACTCACTGTGAGTAATAAGTACCCGCTACCAAGAATTGATGACTTATTCGATCAGCTTCAAGGAGCTTCCTATTTCTCTAAAATTGATCTCCGTTCTGGGTATCATCAATTGAAAATCAAAGACGAAGATATTCCTAAGACCGCCTTTACCCGTTATGGGCATTATGAATTCTTGGTGATGTCTTTTGGCTTAACAAATGCCAGCGCTTTTATGGATTTGATGAATCGTGTATTTAAACCATTTCTAGATCATTTTGTGATCGTCTTTATTGATGATATCTTGGTATATTCCAAGAGTATGGAAGAGCATGAATACCATTTAAGGGTTGTATTGCAAACTTTGAGGGATCATAAGCTTTATGCCAAGTTCTCCAAATGTGAATTCTGGCTTGATCGGTGGCTTTTCTTGGTCACATTGTATCCAAGGATGGGATTATGGTGGATCCAAAAAGATTGAAGCTATTCAGCAATGGCCACGACCTACTCCAGTTCCTGAGATTCGGTTTCTAGGATTAGCAGGCTATTACCGTCGGTTTGTAAAGGATTTCTCAAGAATTTCTTGCCATTGACTAAGCTGACTCAAAAGAATGTGAAATTTCAATGGTCAGATGCATGTGAGGAAAATTTTCAAATGCTCAAAGATTGCCTAACCCACTCTGCTTGTCCTACCTTTTGGATCTAAGGTTTTCGGATACTGATGCTTCTCGATAGGACTTGGTTGTGTTTTGATGCAACATGGTCGAGTTATTGCTTATGCTTCACGACAGTTGAAGAAGCATGAACAAAACTATCCTACTCATGATCTAGAGATGGCAAGTAATTTTTGCTTTGAAAATTTGGAGACATTATCTTTATGGTGAGACATGTGAGATTTACACGATCATAAAAGTTTGAAGTACATATTCCAAGCGAGACTTGAATCTGAGACAACGAAGGTGGATGGAGTTGCTAAAGGATTATGATTGCACTATCTTGTACCATCAGGAAAGGCTAATGTTGTAGCAGATGCTTTGAGTAGGAAGTCTATGGGTAGTTTGGCTCATATTGCTCCTGAAGGAGACCGTTAGTGGAGGAAGTTCATAAACTTGAGGCTAGTGGTGTTCAGTTCAACTTGGGGGAGTCTGGATACTCTAGCTCATGTAAGAGCCCAAGTCATCCCTCGTTGAGCAAATTAAGCGCTTCAGGTTGAAGATCCTAGATTGTTTAAGTTGCGGGATGATGTTAAAAGTGGGACAACCTATGAATTTATAATAGACCAAGAGGGAGTGCTTCGATTTGGTAACCGCTTATGTGTACCCGATGTTGGAAATCTTAGAAAGACCATCATGGAAGAGTCTCACAATTCTCGGTACTCTATACATCCTGGCTCAACTAAGATGTATCAGGATTTAAGGCAATTGTATTGGTGGGAAGGCATGAAAAGGGATGTTGGTGACTTTGTATCTCGTTGTTTGGTGTGTCAAGTTAAGGCGGAACATCAAGACCGCAGGATTGCTTCAACAGATAGAAATCCCTGAATGGAAGTGGGAACGGATCACTATGGACTTTGTGACAGGACTACCCGCACTATGAAAGGGTTTGACTTGTATGGGTCATAGTAGATCGTATGACTAAGTCGGCTCATTTTCCCTAAAGACCACCTATCGAGCTTATCAATATGTTGTATATTGATGAGATTGTTAGACTTCATGGATTCCGTTTCCATCATATCTGATCGAGGAGCTCAGTTTACGGCTCGATTTTGGAGAGCTTTTCAAGAAGCCCTTGGGACTAGACTTGATCTCAGGACAGCTTTCCATCCTCAAACGGATGGCAATCTGAAAGAACCATTCAGATTTTGGAGGATATGCTTAGGTCGTGTGTTTTGGACTTTGGAGGAAATTGGAGTAGTTACTTATCTCTTATGGAGTTTTCATATAACAATAGCTACCAAACCAGCATTCAGATGGCACCTTTTGAAGCTTTGTATGGGAGACGTTGTAGATCTCCTATAGGTTGGTTTGAAGTTGGCGAAACTAAGATGTTAGGTCCTGACCTTGTACAAGAGTCTCTTGATAAGGTTCGTTTGATTGAGAACGACTCTTGACTGCTAGAGTAGGCAGAAATCCTATGCAGATCATAGAAGACGTAATTTAGAGTTCTCTGGGAGAACATGTCTTTCTTCGGTTTCCCCTATGAAAGGAGTTATAAGATTTGGAAAGCGAGGAAAGCTCAACCCTCGTTACATTGGTCCTTTTGAAATTCTGGATAGGGTTGGTGTAGGCATATCATCTAGCATTACCTCCTGAACTATCCATGGTTCATCCAGTGTTTCATGTCTCTATGCTTCGAAATATATTCCTATCCATCTCACGTAATCTCTCCTCAAGTGATCCAACTTGATGAGAAATTATCCTATGAGGAAGCGCTGGCCATTGTTGACCGCCAGGTGAAAAAGCTTCGATCAAAGGAGGTGGTGTCAGTGAAGGTGATTTGGAAAAACCATTCTAATCAAGAAGCAACTTGGGAGGCGGAAGAGGCTATGCAAGCCAATATCGCATCTATTTGATTCTTGAGGTATGTAGCTCATCTCTCAGTTATTGGAAATTCGGGACCGAATTTCTTAAGGGGGAAGAATGTAATGACCGTAAAAAAAAAAAATTTAAGTGAGGACCACCGTGCACCTTAAGTGGTATAGACCACTATAGGTCTCTCTCTATCTTCATATTCTCTCTTCTCCTCTTCTTCCCGTAAACTCACATAACCCCTTCCCCTCTTTCTTTCTTCCTTTCTTCCTCTCTTCCTCATCTCTCTTCTTCTTACTTTCACACACAAAAAAAAAATAATAATAATAATAACACCACCACCTCCATCATCATCATCACCTCCTCTTCCTCCTCATCCCCTTAACCACACTCTCTATCTCATCTCCTCTACCCACTTACCCTCTCTAACTTCCATTAGAGAGTTGAAGATTTTAGGAGTTTTTGGAGTAATTTTCTTCATCAATTCTACTCTCCAAATGGTAAATTAGCTTCTAAACTACTCTATTTAAATTGTTAGAGCTTCTAAGTTTAGAATTAATTTTAGTATTTCTTGAACCCTATAATTTGGGGCTTTTATTGAATTGGGGATAATTTATGTAAATTAGTGATATTGTTAGCTCACAAATATTAATATTGTCTTGTTCCTAGAGCGAGAGCAATCGGGCATCAACACTTGAATTGGTGGCAATTGTGGAGTTGATCTTTCTTTGAACCACTAGTTGTGAGTAGATAGTGTATCTAGCTTACTTTATGCGTAATAAATTTTGATTATAAATATAAAATTATTTGGAGAGTTGAAAGTATGTAGATATAGGAGAAAATAATTTATTTATCGAAAATGACGCTTTATGTTTGAAATGGAAATTGTCATTGTAGGCCATAATTTGGTCAATATGCTTATTTAAATATTTTTAGTCAAATTATAGTGAATATTGAATATTAGAACATCTTATGTTAACTATTAAGTTTGAGTTTATTTATATTGTAAAAAAATTCTAGAAGTGGAATGTGCATGATTTTGAATTATGTTGGGGAAATTCCATAGTTAGAACCTGAGTTAACGGCATGGCGTTAGCTCCGGCACCGTGAGGAACTCCAGTTAGCAGGTGAGGTGCTAACCCGCATAGCCAGCTATGTTGGACTTGTATATGGCTACGGCCATTCCCAGCGGGTGTGGTGCTAACCCGCACATGACTTTTAGTCATGTCTGGACTTGTATATGGCTACGACCAACTCCAGTAGCAGGTGTGGTGCTAACCCGCACATGACCTTGGGTCATGTGGACTTGTTATTGTTCTACTTAGGATAACTCCCCGTTTATGTTTAGATTTATATGATTTTAAAAAGCTATGTTATCAAGAAATCTCAATTTATGGCTAGAAAAAAATACTTTTATGAGCACATATACATTATTATGTTTATATTGATTTATTATTGCATCTAGTAAACTTGATATCCTATCTCTCTGAGTTGCAAAACTCACCCTATTATATTCCATTTTTTTTTCAGATACAAGAGCTGGTGTTGGTTCTGGTGTTCCTTCGACACAACCTTAGAAAATTCTAAGTTGGTGAGCCTTTTTGTAAAGGCCCTTTTTAGAGGGAACTCTATCTTGTTCAGCCTATAGTTGTCAAATGCTCCATATGTCACATGCAGGATTCTATCTAAATTATGACTTAGCTATATGGATTTGGTTATGGAAATGATTTGTAAACTTAACTTGGTTTTATATTGAACTATACATGAAATTATGTTTAATAGAGTTTGCAAGTCAATTTGGCATTATAACTGGATTATGCTGACATATTGTTATGTACTGGAAGGGCATTCCGTGAATGCTTGATGCCCAAGTGTTATGAAATTATTGGTAAATATTGCAGGTTATAATTTTATTTGGAAAATGTCGAAAAATAGAGGAAACTCTTCGTTTTCCTAGAAATTTTGGTGTGTTCAGGCTTGCTGGGAAAGGTGTTCCCATGCGCCGTCATGGCTTAAGTTGGGTCGTGACAAGATCCTGCAGAAATTCTTCCCCAAAACATATAATTACTTTATACAAATCAATAAAAATGGGTCATACCCACTATCCATGAATCATTTTTCAAATCTATATCAGGGGTCGATAGCTTTCAATTAGTTCAATCTATGAAATTTAATATTTCTTTATTAAATTTCTAATTTATATCATATTGCCTCATGTGTAAATTTTCAAATAAAATATAACCTATTTACATTAAATCTATTTTCACCAAACATTTATATAACATAGCCAAATAATTATTTCTCAGCCTCTAATTTACTAAAATACATTTTTAACTAATTTAGAATAATTAAAAACAATTATAGACATAATGTCTACTCACAAACTATTTCAAGAATTGAATATCAACTTCCAAGTGCCACCAATCCAACAATTGATGTCAATTGCTCTATAACTCTAGAAACAATATAAATAAAATATTAGTAATTAAACAATAATACCAATTTACACAATTTACCCCAAATCACTAAAATCACTAATTTATAGAATAAAAAAAAATTCAAATATTAATCCTAAATTAACTAGAAAATTTAATAAATAAAATAGGGAGAGTAGAGGCTTATTTACCATTAAAGAATAAAAGTGAAGAAATTCACTCCAATTTCTTGTAAAAACTTCAAGCTCTCTAATGAAGTTTAGAGAGAAAATAAAGGTAGAGGAGAAAGAGAACGGTAGAAATGATGAAGAGGAGGAGGAGATGATGATTATGGAGGTGATGGTGATTTTTTTTTTGAATGAAAGAAGAAAAAGAAGAAACAGAAGAGAAGAAGAACGAAGCAAGGAAGAAGAAAAGACAGAAGAGGAGGAAGAGTCATGGAGTGAGCAGAGAGGAAAGGAAGAGAAAAAGAAAGAAAAGAGAGAAAACTATGGTAGTCTATACCACTTAAGGTGCACCTGGTCCTTACCTCAAATTTTTTTTTATAATTTAATTTAATTTAATTTTTTTGTTGTCACATTCTTCCCCCTTAAGAAATTCGATCCCGAATTTCTAACAACTCAAAGATGAGACACATACCTCAAGAATGAAATAGATGCGGATATTTGGCTCGCATAGCCTCCTCCGCCTCCCAAGTTGCCTTCTTTAGAATGGTTATTCCAAACCACCTTCACTGACACCACCTCCTTTGATCGAAGCTTTTTCACCTGCGGTCAACAATGGCCATCGCTTCCTCCTCATACGACAATTTCTCATCAATTTGAATCACTTGAGGAGATTATGTGAGACGGATCCGGAATATACTTTCGAAGCATAGAGACATGAAACACTGGATGAACCATGGATAGTTCAGGGGTAATGCTAGATGATATGCCACTGACCGACCCTATCCAGAACTTCAAAAGGGCCAATATAACGAGGGTTGAGCTTTCCTCGCTTACCAAACCTTATAACACCTTTCATGGGGGAAATCCGAAGAAAGACATGTTCTCCTATAGAGATTCTAAGTCACGTCTCCTATGATCTGCATAGGATTTTTGTCTACTTTGAGCAGTCAAAAGTCGCTTCTGATTAACTGAACCTTATCGAGAGATTCTTGTACCAGGTCAGGACCTAACATCTTAGATTCGCCAACTTCAAACCAACCTATGGGAGATCTGGACGCCTCCCATACAAAGCCTCAAAAGGTGCCATCTGAATACCTGTTTGATAACTATTATTGTATGAAAACTCTATAAGAGATAGGTAATTACTCCAATTTCCTCCAAAATCCAAAACACATGACCTGAGCATATCTTCCAAAATCTGAATGGTTCTTTCAGGATTGCCCATCCGTTTGAGGATGGAAAGCTGTTAGGTCAAGTCGAGTTCCAAGGGCTTCTTGAAAAGCTCTCCAAAATTCTGCTTAACTGAGCTCCTCGATCGGATATAATAGAAATCGGAATCCCATGAAGTCTAACAATCTCATCAATATACAACTGAGCATATTGATGGGCTCAGAGGTGGTCTTTACAGGAAGAAAATGAGCTGACTTAGTCATACGATCTACTATGACCCATACAGAGTCAAACCCTTTAATGGTGCGGGGTAGCCCTATCACAAAGTCCATAGTGATCCGTTCCCATTTCCATTCAGGATTTCTAATTGAAGCAACCTTGCGGGTTTTGATGTTCAGCCTTAACTTGTTGACACACTAAACAACGAGACACAAAGTTACCAATATCCTTTTTCAGGCCTTCCCACCAATATAATTGTCGTAGATCCTGATACACTCAGCTGATCCAGGATGTATAGAGTACCGAGAATTGTGAGACTCTTCCATCATGGTCTTTCTAAGGTTTTCAACGTCGGGTACACATAGACGGTTACGAAATCGAAGTACTCCCTCTTGGTCTATTATAAATTCAAAGGTGGCCCCACTTCTAACATCATCCCGCAACTTAAGCAATCTAGGATCTTCAATCTGAAACGCCTTAATTTGCTCCACGAGGGATGACTTGGCTCTTACATGAGCCAAGAGTATCCCAGACTCCCCAAGTCAACTGAACACCACTAGCCTCAAGCTTGTGCACTTCCTCCACTAACGGTCTTTACAGGAGCAATATGAGCCAAACTACCCATAGACTTCCTACTCAAGGCATCTGCTACAACATTTGCCTTTCCAGGATGGTACAAGATAGTGCAATCATAATCCTTAAGCAACTCCATCCACCTTCTTTGCCTCAGTTCAAGTCCCGCTGTTGGAATATGTACTTTAGACTCTTATGGTCAGTGTAGATCTCACATGTCTCGCCATAAAGATAATGCCTCCAAATTTTCAAAGCAAAGATTACTGCGCCATCTCTAGATCATGAGTGGGATAGTTTTGTTCATGCTTCTTCAATTGCCGTGAAGCATAAGCAATGACTCAACCATGTTGCATCAAAACACAACCAAGTCCTATCCGAGAAGCATCACAGGAATGAGAAACCTCCAAAGGTAAGACAAGCACAGGTGCTCAGGTTAGGTAAGCTTTGAGCATTTGAAAGCTTTCCTCACATGAATCTGACCATTGAAATTTGAGTCTTTTGAGTCAACTTAGTCAATGGCGAGAAATTCTTGAGAAATCTTTTATAAACCGACGATAGTAGCCTGCCAATCCTCAGGAAACTGCGAATCTCGGGAACTGGAGTAGGTCATGGCCATTGCTGGATAGCTTCAATCTTTTTGGATCCACCATAATTCCATCCTTGGATACGATGTGACCAAGAAAAGCCACCTGATCAAGCCAAAATTCACATTTGGAGAACTTGGCATAAAGCTTGTGATCTCTCAAAGTTTGCAGTACAATCCTTAGATGGTATTCATGATCTTCTACACTCTTGGAATATACCAAGATATCATCAATAAAGACGATCACAAAGTGATCCAGGAAAGGTTTGAACACACGATTCATTAAATCCATAAAAACGGCTGGGCATTTGTCAAGCCAAAGGACATCACCAAGAATTCATAATGTCCATAACGGGTACGAAAGGAAGTCTTAGGAATATCTTCATCCTTGATTTTCAGTTGATGATACCCAGAACGGAGATCAATTTTAAGAAACAAGAAGCTCCTGAAGTTGATCGAACAAGTCATCAATTCTTGGTAGCGGATACTTATTACGGTGAGTTTATTAAGTTGTCGATAGTCCACACATAGTCGCATTGAACCATCTTTCTTCCTCACAAAGAGCACTGGGCTCCCCATGGGGATGTGCTTGGCGGATAAAACCTTTCTCTAGCATATCTTGTAACTGATCTTTTAACTCCCTCAATTCGGCAGGAGCCATGCGGTAAGGAGGGATGGATATGGGTTGAACTTCTGGGGCCAAGTCTATGCTAAACTCTACCTCCCTCTCAGGAGGCAATCCTGTAATTCATCTGAAACACGTCTAGAATTCTCTAACTGGGGACTGGTCAATGCTAGGCACTTCAGCCTCAACATCTCTTACCAGGCAAGGAAGGCTTGATTGCCTTTATTCATCAAGTGCAAAGCACTCATGGATGAGATCAAACTAGCTGGGTGAGATAAGCATCCCCTTCAAACACGAAGATTGACCATCTGGAATGTTAAACCTCACTATCTTAGAATAGCAATCAACATTGGCATGATAAGGAGCTAACCAATCCATGCCTAGGATGGCATCGATGTCAACCATCTTTAGAGGTATCAAATCAGCTAGAGTGTCAACCCCATTCACACGACGACACGAGATCGAAACACTAACTGAACCCACAAAAATTCTCCCATTGGAGTACCAACCCAAAATGGGCTTTCCAAGAACCCTGGTTGCTCACCAAAGCGAGATGCAAAATATGAAGACACATATGAATGTGTAGAACCCGATCAAACAACACTTGTGCATCAAAAGAACAAATTTGAAGGGTACCTGCAACTACGAATTGGATGCTTGAGCATCCTGCGTGTCATAGCATGTATCCTTGCTTGGCCTCTGCCGATTGGCTTGAACCCTGATTGTCCGACCTCTACCACCTATCTCCCCCTTCCCTGTTAGGGAGAGCCACCTGGAGATAAAATTCGAAGGATGGTACTTGTGCTGCACGTTGTACTGAACTCTGCCAAAACCTCCCTGGGCATAAGGACAACCTCTCCTCATATGGCCATATTGCCCACAATTAAAACAGGCTCCAATAGTCTATACCACTAAGGTGTACCTGGTCCTTACCTCAAATTTTTTTTTTATAATTTAATTTAATTTTTTTTTTTTTGTTATCACATTAACATATTACACGAACACAACAGGTTGTCTATACATAGAATGGTGCCGGTTACTTCCTCAAAGCTTTGAGTTAGTTTGGCTGAAGATTCAATATAAACCAAACTCATATCATAATTATTTTTCTCAAGTTCAAGTTCAGCTAGCCAAATTTGAAATCCTTCCATCTTATTGCTCTCTCAAGTAATTTAATTATGAATTTTACTAATCTACGATTTGATTCAAATGAAATGATTTGGTTTATGGGCGAACTGTACAACTTCAGCATTCAATGTAGGAGCTAGTAAAGAAAAATCTAAACGACTAAAGTCCTATAATTTTGAGTTGAGTACTTGATATCAGTTCTATAATTTTGGGATGATAAATAATGTTGGGTATATAACATCAAGGCTTAAACTTTTAGTCATCTGAACATAATTTCCAAAGTAGCACAACGCAAAGATGGTCAAAAGCCAACACCAATAGCGTGTTGCGTTACGTGTGCTGCGTTAGTTTGGGTTTTGAACATCACTGCATTTCACATATCTGACTTCAAAGGACCAACTTAAATCTTCACTTTTCCTAATTTTCAACCTTGTCTACACTTTGCTCATCCGACAACAAAGTTAGCACAGAAATCATAGTGATAACAGGGAAATCACAGTGGAGACCATCTCATCATACATACATACAGTGTATTTATCAGCACGACATTTCATAAAAACCAACTCCATCATATTTGGGATAAATTTTAATTGTGCAATTTACACTATAACTTTTCAAAATGTGTATTGCGATACCTAAACTTTTTAATTGCAAAACACTCAATATAATTTTGACAAATAATAAAGGTAAGATTTATGCGCATTTAACCCTATGATATTTTTAATTTGTGTAACCGACACCTTGCCGCGAATACTACGTGCAATTAAATCCCCTAATTTTTTATTACGTGACACTTGCTATGACTTAAATTTTTGGTTTACACAGCTTTGAAAGTTTAGGTGTTGGATGCAGCAAAAAAGGAGTTTTTTGCATATTTTGAGAGTTACTGTTGAATGTACGTTTTGAAAATTGAGTAAATTGCATATTACGTAAAATTAAGGGATAAAACACATTTAACCCTATTTATTATACCCCCAGAACACCAAAAGTTTCATAGCCGTAGAAGATCCAGGACACCTCTCAATCGAAGCAACTTCCTTATCCCCAATTTTCTACAGGAATATCCTTAATATCCAAAGCCACCTCATCAAGCTAGCTTAGCTGAGCCATGGTTATTAAATTCTCAGTTAACTCTTAAACTGTTACGAGTTTAATCTTACCTAGAGACGAGTTTATCAAACTTTTCAGTTTGATAACCTTGAAGACTCATAGTATTAACTCTCCAGTCAACTCTTAAACTCTTACCAGTTACGACTTATAACTCAAAAACAAATTTATCTAAACTATCGAGTTTGATAACTTTGACTTGACGGGCAACAGATCAGAAGCAACTTCCTTATCCCAACTTTCTGCTGCCGCGCTCTTCGCCTGGGCATCTGCACGATCAGTCAAAGGTGGATTTCTCAAACATACCCGAGACCATCTTCTGCTGCAAACCCAAAAGAGGCCACTTCCCCTCACCCTTCTCTCCTTCTTTCTCAAATTTGCCATTGGCAGCACGAGAGGTTCTGTCCTTCTCTTCCATCCCTGTAGGTGACATGACGGCAGTGAATATGTTTTCGGCTCAGGGAGAATGCAGACCAACCACAGCTACATGTGCACTTGTTCTTGCTTTTCTCCCGTATCCCGACGGAAATCCCAAGTCATATTCAAATAATGTTTAACAATTTGCCAATCTCCATCTTGCGTATATCTTTTTACTTTCCTGTCTTCATATTTAATATTTATATTCAATGCATGGACAGAAAAATAGAACTCACATCACGCTCTCTCACTGAAAATCCTGCAAGTCCATATCACCCCGGCATTCCCTCCTACTACCAATAATGAAGTAATAATATATTGCCGAACAATAAATAAAATAAATTAAAAAAACAAGTGTCCAGTTATTGTGTGTTGGTATAAACCAAATGACGGATCAATAATAAGCCGTCTGCAGATTGTGATACGTGAATATCACTATGTGAAATCTTTTTCCTGTCTTTGACACTATTGTAGGGTCTATACTCTACACACGGGTCAGGTCATCTTCCTAGTGTCCTCCGTCTTTATCTGATCCTTTTGAGGCATTGCCTTAATCGCTGGCCATTCATATTGCTATCATTTTTTCTTTCATCTCATAACTTCATTACTTTTTTTTGCCCTTTTGCTTATCCTAGTAGTGTATGCCTCATAATGGATCCTCCTCAACTGCATCATCCTGATGCCATCTTTGATGAGGTTAAGGTAAAATTTAATTGCTTTACCGAAATTCTTGCATGGTCAACATTGGTGTTAATCAAATTCAATTTCACTCATATGGCTCATTTAGCCTCTTTTTGATGAAATCCTCTGCAATATCTTGAGTTCATATGACACCTGGTTAAGAACTTAGTTTGTTGCTGTTTTGAATATTTTCTTCCCAAATAAATTAGTTAGTTCCTGTTTGTGTTAGAGATATTAGCAGTTAGTGAGAGTGTATTCAGTTGGTTAGGAATTAGTTGTTGATTAGTTACAATCATTGTCTATATCACACTGTATTTCTCTTGTGTTGATTTACTTTTCATCATTTAGTACAATTTGCATTTAGATTTTCTCTCAATTATTTCTATCTTTTCTCTTGATCCCCATGAATTTCTAACATGGTATCAGAGACTTGCCACCCAGCACGAACTCATTCACCATTTTCTTTCATTTTCTTTTCCCTTTTCTCTTTCCAAACACCTTTCTTTTCCTTCTTTCCTTCACAAATCTGAACCACAACCACACAGTTCTTCAAGACATCCATCTCCTCTCGCTCACTTAGAAAATTAATAGGAAAACTCAAATAAAATTCTCTTCCGATTTCCTCCATTATTTTTTTTCCCTTAGTTCTGTTCCAGTTTGCAATGGTTTTTGTTCAATTCTACAGATCTGTATCTGGATCTGGATCTGTATCCGTGTTTATAGAATTATAGACAAAGACAAGGACGATTGATGAAGAAAATTTTGTTGACATGCACATTAAAATGTGAGGAGGACTAGTCGTACATACAAATTTTTTCACATATGTCACTTATATAAAGGTGGAGTAAGTTTGTTGCTTTGCTGTCCTCAGCAATGAAAATTTCCCACCTTAGGCACTTAAGATGTGTTTTTCAATTTTTTATGTATAAATAATATTTCTATAGTTAAAATGAAAATCGCTTCCAACAGTATTGGACTGACACAATTAACCTTACAATATGTCAGTAACGCGCGTCGTGCTGCATAGTTTTGCTTTCTTTTCTTTTCTTCTTCAGTCTTTTATTTTAGTTTCTTGTGGAGTGATACAGTTGGTTACAAGTGCTCTGACTGCACATAGTTACCAGACAAAAGCAAAGCATTTAATTTATTAGTCTCAATGTAAATGATGGCAGTTTCACTTGTTACATGAATTTCAACAAGTTGATTCATGATAAGGATGTTAAAAGGATCCAGTAATTATTTCTTTCATGTCATGATCTGTGTCCATGATCCATATTATCCAGAAGAAAACATGGAAACAAACAATCCTCCTGTCATTTCAAATTGTTGGAGTAGTTTATGGTCAACTGAGCACTGCACCCTTGTATGTATTTGGGACAATGCATGCGGGAGATCTTGCATCAGAGGGGAGGAAGTCGTTTATGAACTCTTCTCCTTCATTTTCTGGACTCTGACAATCATTTCTTTGCTGAAGTATGCCTCTATAGTGTTGAAAGCTGATGATGGAGGAGAGGGTAAATATCTTCAATAGCCATTACTCCATTTAAATTTTGAAGGGGATTTGAGCCTTTATGATTAACCTCCCTTGGAAAACTTTCTAGGTGGTACTTTTGCTTTGTACTCACTATTGTGTAGAAATGCCAAAGTTGGCCTGCTCCCAAGTGATAGAAGTGCCAATCAGATTATGCTTTTTGAGGGGAGAACTCCTTCAAAGATCAATGCTGATTCGAGAGCACGAAGGGCTATTGAGAAAAACAAGATCTGTCACTATTTACTATTGTTCTTAGCCCTCTTTGGTTCCTGTATGACGATTGGGGACGCAGTCCTCACTCCAGCTCTTTCAGGTACATATGTCTGATCTGAATTATAATTTTCTTATAAGTAATCGCATTTGAGGTTTAGTAATCTTTTGCTCCATGTGTGATTAAATTATTCAACTTCTACTTATTCATATATTTTTTGACTGTTTACCAGTGTTATCAGCTTCAACTGGTGTTGAGAGATCCTTGTCAGATATAGCAGCAGACTGTAAGGGCTTTTACTGAGACCAGAAATAAAACCCATAATTTTTATTATTAAGGTCATTTCATATGTTTGCTACTATGTGTTTTTGATTGACTTATTCTTAATAACCAGTTTCCACTTCGGCCAAAACTCAGGAGTCAGTGTCAAATGCGCTAAAAACATGTAAGTATAAAGTTCTTTCAAATGAGAGTGAGAAGGTAAAAACAACATGTTACCAGGAACCGTAACCTTTTATCTAAGAATCCAAATCACATTTGGCTTCATCTGTCTATCTTCAATATAACAGACTGAAGTGGTTAGTCACTTATATTTGATGGAGTTCCGGAAATGTCAATTCCATGCTGTTTTAACCAGTTTCTTCCTTAGAGTTGGTATCAACTCGAGCTACAAGCATGTTTTGACGTGATCATTGAATGAACAATGTCACAAGATGTATGATTTTCACACGACTTTGTTGTGCATGTGATATTTTAGAAGAAAGAATCTAGTGTAGCGGTTGAGATTTTCCTAGTTCGACGTACTGTTTACTTACAAGTAGCAATTCTGATTGATTGTTGTTTCACTTGATTAATAAACTAATGAAAATACATACATACATATAACTGTCTGTGTGTGTGTGTGTATTGTATTTGCCCTACTGGATACCCTGTTCACTTTCTGCTTAACCTATTCCAGATGTGCCTGTTCCCTCTGCGTGTGTTATATTGGTTGGCTTGTTCATGCTGCAGAACTGTGGGACACGTAAAATTGGGTTCATGTTTGCTCCAATCATTTCTGCTTGGCTGTTGTTTGTTGGAGCAGTGGGAATTTACAACATTTGCCATTGGGATGTAAAAATCATCTATAAAATATCCCCAATATACGTGTTCAAATTCATAAGAAATTTAGACTTTGGGAGATGGAAGTTGTTGGGGAGCATCATTTTGTGTGTAGCAGGTGAGCTATTGATTTTATTTTATTTTTTTCAAGGCAGATTTATGTGAAAACCACCAAGTGGTTAATATTCATAACTATGTGGTTACTTCTTGTTAGAATTGTTTCGTTTCGGTTAATATCACAACATGCTCTACTGTTTTGTAGGATCAGAGGCAATGTTTGCTGACCTAGGCCATTTCTCCAAGAAATCAGTTAAAGTATAATATATAGCTTGATCTGTATTTCTAATATGTTAACTGTAATTGAAATTTATCACTAACTTGTGCATAATGTGTCTGTTGTAGATAACATTTATATTCTTCATCTATCCGCTTCTTGTTATATGCTATGCTGGTCAGGCTGCATATATGTCCAAAAATTTACTAGCCACAGATTTCAATCATTTTAGTCAATCTATGCCGCGTAAGTTAGTCGAGTGCCATTTTTCCAAAGACATTTTTCTTCCTACAAATTCGCTTTTGCTGAAACGATGCTTGGTGATCCCAGGTCATTGCAAACATGTGTTCATAGTATTATCCCCACTTGCTTCAGCTGTAGGAAGCCAAGCAACCATAACAGCCAGTTTCTCTGTCATCAATCAGTGTTTGGCACTAAATTGCTTTCCCAGAGTGAAAGTTATTCACACATCAAAAACAAGATATGGGCAGATTTACATTCCTGATGTCAACTGGTTATTGATGGTTCTGAGTCTCACTGTCACAATTGGTTTCAGAGACATGGTGAAGATTGGCTATGCAACAGGTATGCCATTGTTGATGACATCTCATGCTTCTCTTCAGCAACATGATTTTTGCTTTTGTATTTTTCTTTTCATATCTGCAAGACCCTCATCTGTGGTAGGAATTAAGCTTTCCTCTTGAGTAATCTCATGAGTACTTGCATTTTTTAACTGAATTATAGAGTTTGAGTAATCATTAATTTATGAAGGAGCTCTTAAGAAAACAAGTCCACAAACAGGAGAGACAGATAAAAAGAATGATGTATTAAACTAGCACAAGGCATTGTATGTGTGCTTGAGATTAAAGATGATTGCATGAAAGTTAGCATGGTCATGACAAATTGACAATATGTTAAGCTCACTATTTTGGCAGGTTTGGCTATCATTTGTGGAATGCTTGTAACAACGAGTTTGATGTCATTAATCATTGCCTTGTATTGGGAGAAGAATTTGAGTGTATCTGCGTGCTTTCTTGTATGTTTTGGTTTTCTTGAAGTTGCATATCTCTCTGCGTGTCTGCTACAAATTCACAAGGGTGCTTGGTATCTACTTGTCCTTTTGGCCGTGACCATGACAACCATGCTTTCATGGCATTATGGAACTGTGAAGAAGTATGAGTTTGATTTGCAAAACAAGGTATCAACTGAATGGCTAATAGATATTAGTCCGGGCCTTGGGATTTCCAGGGTACCTGGAATTGGCTTTATCTACACTGACATTGTAGCAGGAATCCCAGCTTTCTTTTCACATTTTATTACTAATCTTCCTGCATTTCATCAAGTTTTGATCTTGGTGTCCTTCAAGTCCATGCCACTGCCATATGTCCCAGAAAGTGAAAGGTATCTCATCGGTAGGATCGGACCAAAAGATTACAAAATCTATCGCTGCATTGTAAGATATGGATATTGTGACCACATCAGGGATACAGGTGATTTTGAAGAGCAGATCATTCGTTCGATAGGGGAGTTCATTTCCATCGAACAGAGAGACATTGAATCCATGGATGCCCCAAATGAAAGAATGATTGTTGTTGGAAATTCATCACCAGATGGAAATGCTTTAGTTCCTTTGGACGAGGTTGACTCGAGCGCGGGACAAAACCCAGTGAACAATGAATCTCAGATTAGTCCAGTGGGTGATGCTTTGGAGAGTAGTAGTCGTCCTAGCAAGAAAAAGAAGGTTCGGTTCATGTTGCCTGCTAATAGTCCTAAAATGCATGCATCTGTGAGGAATGAGCTCTTGGAGCTGATTGATGCAAGGGAGAGTGGTAGTGCCTATTTCTTGGGACAGTCACATTTGGTGGTGCGTGATGGCTCTAACTTCCTCAAGAGATTCTTAATCATGGTCTATCGTTTTAGTGAAAAAAATTGTCGACAGTCTCCCGTAGCTCTTAAAATCCCTCATGCTGCTCTTGTAGAAGTTGGTATGATATGTACTATATAAGGTCAAGAACCTACAGGAAAAACTGTTTTAGTAATTCCATCCCAGGGTGAGCTTAAAATTGAGAAGAAGAACCAATATAATAGAGAAGAGGGATGCACGTACAAAGCAAAGAAAGAACATCTTATCTGTAAAAATATACTTGTTTGTGCTTATTTCTAGTAGGTCCGTACGTCCCAAACTATGCAAGATATACATATAATGGGAACACAGAGTATTATAGTCAGTCCCCTTTAATTGATAGACATTTTGACCATGTGAGAGATGAATATTTGTTACATGAATGACATGTATTATGTATTCCCCGTCATATTCTATTTTCGCATTTTCTCTTTCTTTTTTATGCTTATAAGTTTTAAACATTTTTCTAGCTGAAAAAGAATTGTTGTTGCGATCCCAACACTCATCAGCATAAACTATGTAAAGAACTTTCAAGCATTTCCAAAGGATTTTGTTCTTAATCCATGACATAGTTTCCATATATATTTTTTTGGCGAAGCATTTCCAAAGCATATTGAAAAGGAGGCGAATGGAGAATGTTATTTAAACACCTAAAAATGAGGATCTCATTACACATTTTTTTATTATTGGATGTTATGAGTTAATAAGAAAGTGGACTACCATCACATCCAATGATAATACACTGAATGAGACACTCACTCTTAAAGGTTAAAATTGTGGACTCGTGTTCCACAATAAAGCCACTTTTGTGGCCAAAATTAATAAAATAAATGGAAAGCATCTACAAAAGTTGAAAAGCAAGGAAGCTTTCAATGGCAAAGAATTTTTAATTATACCATGCTAAACACGAGGAAGGGAATAAAAGGAGATGTTCGACTATAAATAGACTCCCCCATCAGTTCGATCATTCAATTTAGAGTGTGTATCCCACTCTGAGCGAGTAAATATATATAGGATATTCCTGAGTTTATCCTATTTATAGAGAAAAGTGTATTCTCCTAGGATAAGATGTTATTGTTCTCTTCTTTTATTTAGAGAGAGACGTAATTTTTATCTTTCATATAGTGAAAATCTATTTTGGTCTTGCCTTATTTTTCTCTCATCATTAGAGGGTTTTCTACGTAAATATTATGTGTCAGCTTCAATTCTCTCAACTCTATTTTAGTTGCATTGATCCGTTTCATAACCTTGATACCCAACAGTGGTATTAGAGCTAGGTTATAGTCCACGTGTGGATTACTATTCACGATCACTTCATACGTGTAGTTATATAGTTTTACAATACTGTTAACATATATTAGATTGTTTCATATATTGTATAAATATATGATATTGTTCACATATACGGTGCTATTCATGGTGAAAAAGTGAGAATTGATCTAGTAGATAACAGATCCCGATAAACATTATGGCAGCAAAATTTGAGATTGAGAAGTTCAATGGGAATAATTTTCCTTGTGAAAATTGAAGGTAAAGGAAATCTTGAGGAATGACAATTGCTTTCTAGCAATTGAAAGAGACCTTAAAGTTATTGATGAAAGTGGAAGGAGATGGATGATAATGTTGTTGCCAATTTGCATCTTGAAATGGCAGATTTCAGGATTGTCAAGTGTTGTAGAAAAGAAGACAGAGGAGATCTGGATATTCTTGTGAAATTGTACGTAAGTCACTTCACAATAGAATATTTCTAAAGAGGAGACTGTATACTTTCAGATGAGTGAGTCCACATTTGATGAACCACATCAATAATCTGAACACCTTATTCTCTAAGCTTATAGGATTAGACTATAAAATAGAGAATGAACGTGCAAAGTTTCTAGTTCAAAATCTACTTTACTCATATGATCAACTCATCATCAACATCACAAATAATAATACTACCAACTATCTATCCTTTATGATGTCACCATGCTATTCTTGAAAAAAATCCAGGCGTAAGAATAAGGAAGATAGATTGGAGAGCTCAAAACAATCAGAGGCATTATTGGTGACGAGAGGAGATCAATGGAGCGTGACTCCAGTGGGAGTCATGGTTAGAATAGATCAAAATCAAGAAGAAGGAAGAATTTCAAATGCTATCAGGATGGCATGAGAGGGCACCTAAAGAAAGATTGTCGAATAATAAGAATACAAATAAAGCTCCAGAAGCATCAACCTCTCAAGGATGTGTTGCGACTACCTCTGAGGATGGAGAAATTCTATGAGTGAGGTAGCAATTGGTTCTAGAGGCAGGAAACGGCTCATTGATGTTTGTGTCACGACCCAACTTAAGCCATGACCGCATGGAACACCTTTCCCAGCAAGCCTTAACACACCAAAATTTCTAGGAAAACGGACAAGTTTCCTCTGTTTTTCCAACATTTCCCAAATAAAATTATAACCTACAATATTTACCAATAATTTCACAACACTTGGGCATCAAGCATTCACAATGCGCCCTTCCAGGACATAACAATATCTCAGGCATAATCCAGTTATAATACCAAATTGACTTGCAAACTCTATTAAACATAATTTCATATATAGTTCAGGATAAAACCAAGTTAAGTTTACAAATCATTTCCATAACCAAATCCATATAGCTAAGTCATAATTTAGATCCAGAACCTGCCTGTGACATATGGAGCATTTGACAACTATAGGCTGAACAAGATAAGAGTTCCCTCTAAAAAGGGCCTTTACAAAAAGGCTCACCAACTTAGAATTTTCTAAGGTTATGTTGAAGGAACACCAGAACCAACACCAGCTCTTGTATCTAAAAAAAATGGAATATAACAGGGTGAGTTTTGCAATGCTGAGAGATAGGATAACATTTACTAGATGCAATAATAAATCAATATAAACATAATAATGTATATGTGCTCATAAAAGTATTTTTCTATCCATAAATTGAGATTTCTTGATAACATAGCTTTTTTTAAAATCACATAAATCTAAACATAAACGGGAGTTATCCTAAGTAGAACAATAACAAGTCCAGACATGACCCAAGGTCATGTGCGGGTTAGCACCACACCTGGGAGATGGCCCGCTATATACAAGTCTAGACATGACTAAAAGTCATGTGCGGGTTAGCACCACACCCTAAAGAGTTGACCCGTAGCCATATACAAGTCCAGACATAGCTCAGTATGTGCGGGTTAGCACCTCACCTGCTAACTGGAGTCCCACGGTGCACGAGGCTAACGCCATCCGTTAACTCAGGTTCTAACTATGGAATTTCCCCAACATAATTCAAAATCATGCACATTCCACTTCTAGAATTTTTTTACAATATAAATAAACTCAAACTTAATAATTAACATAAGATGTTCTAATATTCAATATTCACTGTAATTTGACTAAAAATATTTAAATAAGCATATTGACCAAATTATGGCCTACAATGACAATTTCCATTTCAAACATAAAGCTTCATTTTCAATAAATAAATTATTTTCTCATATATCTACATACTTTCAACTCTCCAAATAATTTTATATTTATAATCAAAATTTATTACGCATAAAGTAAGCTAGATACACTATCTACTCACTACTAGTGGTTCAAAGAACCGAAGATCAACTCCACAATTGCCACCAATTCAAGTGTTGATGCCCGATTGCTCTATCGCTCTAGGAACAAGACAATATTAATATTTGTGAGCTAACAATATCACTAATTTACATAAATTATCCCAAATTCAATAAAAGCCCCAAATTATAGGGTTCAAGAACTACTAAAATTAATTCTAAACTTAGAAGCTCTAACAATTTAAATAGAGTAGTTTAGAAGCTAATTTACCACTTGGAGAGTAGAATTGACGAAGAAAATCACTTTAATCTCGCCTGGAAGCTTCAAGCTCTCTCTAATGGAGTTAGAGAGAAAATGGAGGTATGAGAGGGAGAGAGAGAGGTGCGGTTATGAGGATGAGGAGGAAGAAGAAATGATGATGATGAAGTTTTGTGATGGAGGAAGCAAAAGGGATGAAGAAAGATGGAAGAAAGTGAGAAGGAAGGGAAGAAAACGTGAAGGGAAGAGAGGTTCTGAAGTTACGGGAGAAAGGGAGGAGGAAGGGAAGATAAAGGAAAGAGGAAAGTCTATGGTGGTCTATACCACTTAAGGTGCACGTGGTCCTTACTTGATTTTTTTTTTTTACGGTCATTACAGCGGATAATGGATTCAGGAGCTACATGGCACATGACTCCACACTGTAACTGGTTTTATAATTACGAACCCTTAGAAGGATATGTGTTCATGGGAGATGATCATGCCTTAGAAATTGCTAGTGTTGGTACTGTCAAAATAAAAATGTTTGATGGTTCCATTTGAGCAATTCAAGAAGTGCGCCACGTAAAGGGCTTGAAGAAGAACATATTATCTATTAGGAAACTGGATGACCTCAGGTGCAAGACATACTAAAGATGAGATCTTAAAAGTTGTTAAAGGTGCTCTTGTGGTGATGAAAGAAAAAGACCTCTGCAAATCTATATAGGCTTCAAGGAGATACGTTGCAAGAAGCAAGTGCATCAGTTGTATTAGCAAGTCAAGAAGAAATGATGATGATGTGACACCACAAATTAGGTCATATGTTGGAACGTGGTTTGAAGGTTTTTGCGAAACGTAATCTCATTCCTAAGCTCAAATCGGAAACTTACCTTTTTGTGAGCATGTGTTACAAGTAAGCAACATAGATTGAAATTTGGTAAATCAACTTCTGAGTAACTACATTCTAGACTTGATTCATTCTGATATATAGGAGTCACCAGAAATGTCCCTAGAAGGAGCAAAATATTTTGTATCATTCATTGATGATTACTCCAGGAGACTGGGTGTACCCAATGAAGAAAAAGTTAGATGTGTTCTCAATGTTCAAGGACTTCAAAGCAAGAGTAGAACTTGAATCCAAAAAGAGGATCAAGTGTTTGAGAACAGACAATGGAGGAGAATATATAGATGGAGATTTTCTAACATTTTACAAGCATGAGGGAATTCAAAGGCAATTCAGTTGCACATACACCTCAACAAAATGGTGTAGCAGAGTGGATGAATAGGACTCTCCTAGAAAAAACAAGAGCAATACTGAGAACAGCAAGTTTAGCCAAGTCTTTCTGTAAGGTACTTTATGCACCTTTGAGATAACTATCTTCCTCATTTTTTTTAATCTTTCCATGCTCTGATACACTATTACATTGTGATAACTACTTGTTACTCTGATATAATTACTATAATATGCTCTGATGCATTATGCACTGTTTAAATTGATACATTGTATTCTAAAGGATGTGAATGACTTAATCTATCTTTTATGCTCTGATCTCATTTTTTTTTAATCTTTCCATGCTCTAATACACTGTTACATTATGATAACTACTTGTTACTCTGATATAATTGCTATAATATGCTCTGATGCATTATGCACTATTTAAATTGATACATTGTATTCTAAGGGATGTGAATGACTTAATATATCTTTTATACTCTATAAATTGCTGCAATTTGGTTGATTTAATTTTGTTATTTGCTCTAATACATTGTTTAGATTGATATTTTGAAAACTATGTGGACATGTGTGCTTTGCTTGAGGTATTAATACAAGTCATTGACTACTAAACATGCTGATTAATGACTGGACTTGTGTTATTCCTATTTGTGTGCTGCATGACTTCCTTCTTATGCATGACTGCATGTCTATGTGGCCTTATAATGTATCTTTCTTTCTCATGAAAAAGGAGATCAAGTTTGGAGCAAAATTTCCAAAAATTCATGCATTTCAATCTTTCAAGTGAAAGAATTGAAAATCTATCCTTTTTATATTTCAAATCCCTTAAATGTGCCCTTATATTTCAAGAAGAAATGAAAACACAAGGCTCATATGTGAAAATATGTGCATATCTTGAGGGGAGTTTATCTTAAAGGGAGTAGCCTTTTAAAAGAAATTATTCTTATCTTTTACTCTTTCCCTATTATGAGTGTTTGTCATCAAGGAGAGATTGTTGGTTTATGTATTCTAATATGATGACTAAACACTTTGTGAAATATTATCTGTGCTTAGAATAATTATTTGTTGCTGAACTTTGTGATTAGTTTATTGAGTGTTTCAGCTTTATTTAATATGGTTGACAAATGTTGATGGATTTGGTTTTCAAAAAACCAACACTGTAAGCTGGCACTTTAGTAAATTTGTGTTAGAAGCCAAAAAAAGGAAATGGAGTGCAGAAAAGTATTTGCCAAGAATGGCAAACCTTGAAGTCCACAATGCATTGCTTGTTGGAATGGACAAGAAATGTGTACTGATGTTATATCAAGATTCTGAAAAGCAAACAAGTCAAAGGGACTTTCTCTCACATGGTCAAACGGACATTTCCTCTTTTGTGACAACCTTGGACTGCATATTACAGAAAAAGAAAAGGAGAAGCAGCTTTTACTTCACAAAAGAAAAGTCGTTTAAGAAGAATTGCACACTCATCTTTCCAAGCACCCTCAAATAGTCAAAAACTCTCACCTTCCTATAAAACGTGACCTTGGAAGATACTTAGACCAAGAGGAAATAAAGAGAAACCGAAGCATATATTTCTGCAAATTCGAAATTCAAAGCCAAAGCATTTTCCTCTTCTCTTAGCTTGTATATTTGTTACCTTATTAATCTAAGAGTGTTTAGAAAGCTGTTGTATTGAGTGTTATATTCCTTTTGAGAGTGAAACAACAAACTTTAATCAGAACTGTTATTGTAAGACTTTATCTTGTGAGATATAAGATGGTTGTTTGAGCTTGGAGAGACTCATTGAAAATACTACTTGGGTAAGAGCTTGGAGAGGCTTGGGAAAAGAATACTCAATGTTTGTACTTATTGTGCAAATTGATAGTGGATACACTTATCTGAGGGTAGGGATTGGATGTAGGATCTAAGTTGGAGATCCAAACCAATATAAAATACTTGCTAACTTTTCTAACTTCTTCTTCATATCACATATCATACTCATCTTTTCTAACTCTTCTTCTTCATATCGCATATCTATACTCATCTTTTGCAATGAAGCTCAAAGTTTTAACCAAGTGGTTTCACAAATTGATTGCTAAAACAATTTATATTACTATATCTGTTCCTAAACTTCATCTTTCATAAAATACAAATTTCATTAAGATTGTTTGAGAAATTGTTTTGTAGACGGCATCAACTTTAGTCCTGATAAAACAAGTTTCTGAATTCGTGTATTGAAATCAAGTATTCAGATCTTTCTCTTGTAATATTTCTAAGCACTTATTGTTTCATTCGTGACAAAATCTCCCGAACAGGAGACATTTGACAGAACATTTTAACTTGTGTGTTAAGTGTATAGAAAATTTTAAGGCACACTTAATTCAATCCCCCTTTTTAAGTGTTCTGATACCATCAATCCTTCCATAACTCTGTATCCAACAGAAATAACATTTTTGTACACAATAATCTTAAAAGAGTTAAACCACTGTTATAACCAAGGTTCTAAAACCGAATTGACATCAACCTTGGGCAATGGTTTAGAGGTTAACCAGCCAATTTGTTTAACTAGAATATAATCAGGATATATAATAGAACATATATTTATATAAATATATAAAAATACAAAATAAAATATATGTCATAAAATAACTAAAAATTAAATTAGGCATCAACAAAACCCATAGAACATAATATAATTCATTTCTTAGTCAAAATAAACATTATTCATATGGATTAAATCTCTCAAGTTACCACTTCCCATATTAGAAAAGAAAAAAAATTAGAAAATATGAGATTTTAAGCCTTTTTTTAAAAAAACAAAAAATAATGCAATTTTGCAATTTTTTATGAAAAAAAGGTTTAAACCGGTTTTTTGCCCTTCCGATTTCCCTTTTACCTTTCCCTAGCATTTTAGGGCCATCTTTAATACAATAAGGCCTTGGCCAACCTTTATCCTCCTTTGAATTTTCAGACAATGGTTATAACGAATTGATGATCACGTTCATCAACACAAGTTCCAAAGACTTTATGCACACACACGCGCGCGCGGTAGCCCATGACTCTATAAGCAAGACAAATAACAAACAGAAAACCGACACAACACGAGCACCAACCAACCTAACGGTCTTCCATGACAACTTAGTGATCTGCATACATAATAGTACATAATACAACTCCTTTCACTTGATTCTGGATCATATGTGTATGAGCACTCTCATATTTTGTGAGGAGTGAGGAGTTTTAATTTCACCAATGAGGAGAGGAGTATCCAGACGGCGGTGGAGGTGGTGGTTGAGGGTCGTCATGATCACGACCAGACGCTGACCCTGAAGGCGGAGGAAACCCAAAAAATCTTCTGTCAAAATTTATTTGAAAGGGGTTAGACAGAGGAGATCTTAGTGGAAGCTTGAGCATCTTTTTCGCAGATGCTCAAATGACCCAATCAAGCTCAAAAATACATGTATATAGAAACATAAGCAAGAAATTTATGTAAAATAAAGCTAGAAACAATGCTGGTAAATCATATGATTATCTAGCCACCTAGTGTAATGTGTTTTTGGTTTAATGTAGTATAGTATAAATATAAATAATATTGTCGGGTGATACCTGTTGCCGACTGATGCATGGAAAAGAAGCATCGTGCACAACAAACGTACAAGAAACCATAGTAATCTCATCTCTGTTCTGTTATTGGAAGTGAAAAACAAGCCCTTAGCAAGGTCAGAAATTTGAAAGTATTTGTGATTCGAGGCTTTCTATCATAACACACACATACTATATTTATATAGCTACAGTGCTTATCATCTCATACAAATACAATTCATACAGGTTCCCTTCCCTTTAACTTGGAGAAAGTCAAGTACATTTCCCTTTCAAGTTAATTATTTTATAGAAAGTTAATACCACATTTCTACGAGTTTCATAAATTATTAAACCGAAGCAGGCTCGTTTTGTTTCTATTCGAATTCTACTCCAATCGACAGGAAGATAGAAGCAAGAATGTTTCAAAGGAGAAAACTAGAAGTGACTCCTTTTGTCGCTCTCGTTCGTTTTTATTCTATGAACGCCCCCCTTACTTTTTGCACGAGATTGGTTGAGGTGTTGATTCATTGTTTACTGAGATAGAGAGGAAACTATAGGAAGAAAATAAAAAAGAAAAAACAAACTAGTTACGTGGGTACACATATGAATAATTAATTCACAGGCTGCACCTAATCTTAGTGTATGCACCAGATAAATTATACGCCAGTTATACCAAGTCAATCAATGTCTTCAGGACAATTTACTAAAAAATCAAGGTTGACCTGCTTTGTAACTTTCCTAGTGAAAAGGAAATAGAGATAATCAACATAAAAGGCTGATCAGAGATGAAAAATTATTTAAGCAGTCCTCTTGCCCAGAAAATGCTCGTTCATCTTTGCTTTTTGACAGAGTAAAAGATGATTTACCATACGCACAGCACCTCATAAATTAAGTAAACCTTTGTGACATTTTATTTTTTAAAAAAAGGCATATGAATACTAAAATACATGGATATTCTCATCATTTAAAATAGCTAAGAAAGTCATAATTTGGCATATGAAGAGGGATGCATGTGCAAAGCAAAGAAAGAACATCTTATCTGTAAAAATATATACTTGTTTGTGCTTATTTCTAGTAGGTCCGTACTTTCCCAAACTATGCAAGGTATACATATAATGGGAACACAGAGAGTATTATAGTCAATCCCCTTTAATTGGTAGACATTTTGACCATGTAAAAGATGAATATTTGTTACGTGAATGACATGTATATGTATTCCCTATCATATTCCATTTTCTCGTTTTGTCTTTCTTTTTTATGCTTATAATAAGTTTTAAACATCTTTCTAGCTGAAAAAGAATTATTGTTGCAATCCCAACACTCATCAGCATAAACTACGGAAAGAACTTTCAAGCATTTCCTTAGGATTTTGTTCTTAATTCATGACGTAGTATCCATATATATTTTTTTGGTGAAATTTTAAGCATATTGAAAAGAAAAAAGATGGATGATATTATTTAAACATCTAAAAATAGATATCTCATTAAGATACACATGTCAGAAATTTTTATCTAAACCAAGCAACGTACTAAATGCACTGCTTGACTTTGTAGGTGCCCATTATCCTATAACCTACAAAAAAAATTCATATCACCATTTGCAATTAATTTCTAGGTAGGCACCTACATGTACGTTTGCTTATTTTACAATGAAGAAGTTTGTCTTTGTTACATACTTGAGCCTATAAAAGGCTACCTTGTACCGAAGAAAAAAATATCAAGAGCGGTAATGAATATAACCTCTTTCTTGTGATTTACTTCTTTGTGTGCATTTCTAATGTTTGAACGTGTGAGAAGAATATTAGTATTGTGTGAGTGAGGAATATTAGTGTTGTGTGAGTAAGATCCTTGAGTGAATAAATATTTTGATATCAACACATTTTTACCATTGAATGTTATGAGTTAATAAGATAAATGGGATCACCATCACATTTAATGATAATAAAGTGAATGGGACACCCACTCTTAAGGTTAAATAACATTTTTGTACACAAAAATAAAAGAGTTAAGCCATTGTTATAACGAATTGATGAGCAAGTTCCAAAGGCTTTATTTGTTGTCATTAGATAGCACACATACGATAGCCCATGACTCTGTAAGCAACACAAATAACAAACAGAAAAACCGACACAATACAAGAGCACCAACCAAGCTAACGTTTTCCATGACAACGTAGTGATCTGCATACATAATAGTACATAATATCACTCCTTTCACTTGATTCTGGATTTGATTCTGGATCATATATGTATAAGTATCAGCACTGTCATATTTTGTGAGGAGCGAGGAGTTTTAATTTCACCAATGAGGAGAGGAGTATCCAGACGGTGGGGAGGTGGTGGTTGAGGGTCGTCATGATCACGACCAGGCCCTGAAGGCGGAGAAGACCCAAAAGATCCTCTGTCAAAATTTATTTGAAATGGGTTAGACACAGGAGATCTTAGCGGAAGCTTGAGCATCTTTTTCGCAGATGCTCAAATGACCCAATCAAGCTCAAACATACATGTATATAGAAACATAAGCAAGAAATTTATGTAAAATAAAGCTAGAAACAATTCTCGTAATCATATGATTATCTAGCCACCTAGTGTAATGTGTTTTTGGTTTAATGTAGTATAGTATAAATATAAATAATATTGTCGGGTGATACCTGTCGCCGACTGATGCATGGAAAAGAAGCATCGTGCACAACAAACGTACAAGAAACCACAGTAGTCTCATCTCTGTTCTGTTAATGGAAGTGAGAACGAAGCCCTTAGCAAGGTCAGAAATTTGAAAGTACTTGTGATCCGAGGCTTTCTATCATAACACACCCATACTATATTTATATAGCTAGAGTGCTTATCATCTCATACAATACATACAGGTTCCCTTCCCTTTAACTTGGAGAAAGTCAAGTACATTTCCCTTTCAAGTTAATTATTTTATAGAAAGTTAATACCACATTTCTACGAGTTTCATAAATTATTAAACCGAAGCAGGCTCGTTTTGTTTCTATTCGAATTCTACTCCAATCGATAGGAACATAGAAGCAAGAATGTTTCAAAGGAGAAAACCAGAAGGGACTCCTTTTGTCGCTCTCGTTCGTTTTTATTCTATGAACGACCCCCTTACTTTCTGCACGAGATTGGTGTTGATTCATTATTTACTGAGATAGAGAGGAAACTATAGGAAGAAAATAAAAATGAAAAAACAAACTAGTTACGTGGGTACACATATGAATAATTAATTCACAGGCTGCACAGTGTATGCACCAGATAAATTATACGCCAGTTATACCAAGTCAATCAATATCTTCAGGACATTTTACTAAAAAATCAAGGTTGACCTGCTTGTAACTTTGCTAATGAAAAGGAAATAGAGATAACCAACATAAAAGGCTGATCAGAGATGAAAAATTATTTAAGCAGTCTTCTTGTCAAGAAAATGCTCGTTCATCTTCGCTTATTGACAGGGTAAAGGATGATGTACCATACGCACAGCACCTCATAAATTAAGTAAACCTTTGTGAAATTTTATTTTTTTAAAAAAGGCATATGAATACTAAAATACATAGATATTCTCATTATTTAAAATTGCTAAGAAAGTCATAATTTGGGTTGCTTTTTTTTTCTTTTGAAAAAAAAACACAGTATATTCCTCACCTCTTAAAAGAATAAATTTCGTATTACTTCATTCTATGCTACAGTTATTCTTTTCCATACTTGTTTAGCACCGTTTTTTGTATCTTTTCCATAGTTGTTTAGCACCGTTATTCATTATTAGGCTGAATGTTAGTTTGTACATTGGTATTATTAGTCATGCAAAACTCAATTGCCTTTGAGAGCATTATTTCTTAGGGAGGGATGCCAATGAGTATCATGGGCAGGCATATGTCCCTCGCACCCATCTAAAATTTTCCCTCCAGTCTCCATCCCCATTCCCATCATGCATCTTCATTTCCTGTGGTTTCCTGTAGGGATTTAAATCCATCGGGTATCCACATGTTCAATAAAAAAGTATTAAAATAATCTAAAAATTAGAAAAATTTTAAAAATATTTTGAAATTTAAAATATAAATATCTATAATAATAAATACTATTAATATAATATAATCCAAATTAAAAATGAAAATATATACATAATGCAAATCCAGTAAAATAATCTAAAAGTGAAGATGTGCTAAGATTTTCCTGGTATATATATGTAAGTGAATGGAATGCATTCTTAATACATATAGATCACTCTGTAAGTTCTTACTACAATATTTACTATGCAAAGGCTGAATGAATTGTTGGTTTTGTTCCCACTCTGACAAGGCAGAGGCAGCATTGGTGGTTTTGTTCCCTCTTTGAGAAGGCAAAGGCTCAGTGCAAGCTGAACCCATGCCCTCTGCATATCCATGAGTTTGAACTCTCACATGTCCACTAGGATGCAACATCCAAGAATTATAGACTTCACTAGGCCTCTGATGTAGTCAATGTAGATGATAATATTTTAATCAATATAAGTTAAATATGCATGTTTGCATTTACCAATTTTGGAAGTTGATCTATTGATTCTATTCCGTGGACACTGATACAACTCTTTTGGCTTAAGATAGAACTTAATTCCTAAGGATTATAAGCAATATACAAGTTGAAGCTTTAAATTCCTGAAGATTTATCGTATGAATCTACTTATATTTGAATCAATATATCTGTCATTATGATGCAATCATATAAATTTACTTTGTATTTGAGTCATATAACCTACATGTGCATCATACGGATAACTATACTAGACTTGTTATCGTGATAATTATCACTCTGATCATATCATCCACTTTGCATCTAATCTAATTAATTTTCCCGTGCATTGCACATGTACTTGCTAAAATAGATAGTGCAGTTTGTATCTTTTTGGGAATGAAGTTTAGAAACTACTTGTTAGATATGAGCATACTACAATAAAAGTAGCAGAGGAATTATAATATGAATTATAATATCTGTAACGATTGACTAACTTAATATAACTTGCTCCCAATTGCTAGTTATCTAATACATTATACATGATTTGAAACAGTGGGAGACTCGGAGTTTATTTTAGCGTTACTAACAGAAATTCAAATATGCTTTTTCTTTTTATTCTTTTAAGACAAATCACTGTAGAAAAATAAGAAAAGATGAGATTTTCTGTGGGGTTTAGTCATAAATGTTGAATTGATCTTTAATATTAAAGGGTTCAGCACACAAATTCGGAGCAATTTCCAAATGTCGGAAGTGGGTCAGATGCTTGTATATGCTACATTCAGCATAAGCCAACTGACTTCAATAAAAACGAATTATTAATTGATCGGCCAAGCAATTGACGCATACCTGGAGATTGTTAGAGGGGAACATGTCTGCAAAATAGTAGCATTCAATGTCCATAGGCAGACAATCACCTAAATTTCAATATCCCAGAACAAGCTATCCTGGCATTCTCCTGAACAAGTATACAGGTCCTAATTAAAGCAACCTAATTTACAACTGAACAAGCTGATCTGGGTTTTCCAGAGATTCCCTCAGAATCTTCTCAGCCCTTCTTTTCCTGTCATCCTTCTCATCTTCCATGGAAAACCATGGCAAAGTCTTTTTATGCCCTTTTTGAGGACTCAAACCCGTTGACCTTCCTATGAATTTATTTCCTGCCCCAATCTTAAAACGCACAGTAGGCTTCTCATTGAAAACAAGCTTTGTCTGATCTTCCTTGGATTCACAGGGTGTGCTTTTCATCGCTTCAATTGCTGGAGCAAATGTATCCAATACCGAAATGGATTTATCTTCAACAAAGTTTTTTGCAACAGGAATATCAGAAGCCACCTCATTGAAGAGCTTAGCTGGAGGGGCAACAGAAGCAACTTCCTTATCCCCAATTTTCAAAGGTGCAGCAAGGAAAGGGTTACTTTCTGCTGTTACTCTCTTTGCCTTGGCATCTGCAGGGTCAGTCAAAGTGTTTTTCTCAAACATACCCGAGACCATCTGCTGCTGCAAACCCAACAGAGGCCACTCCCCCTTACCGTTTTCTCTTTCTTGCTCAAATTTGCCATTGGCAGCATGAGGTTCTGTCCCTCTTCCATTCACTGTAGGTGAAAGTGAGTATGTTTGCGGATCAGGGAATGCAGGCAACCAAGCAGGAATATGCTCCTCAGGAGGCTCTTCTCCTTTGTGCAAAAAACTTGGAGTCAGCACTCTTTCTTTCACGACTGGAAACCAAGGAATGGAGTGTGCAAATGGAATTGGCTCAGCTTCATTAACAAAATGAACAATTTCCCCAACAACACCCGAGCTCTCAAGGCAATGATCAACATCTGAAGCACCTGAAAACCCCTGCACTGATCCCACATCCTCCAACCCTTGAATGACATCAAAAGCATTGCATTCAGTCCTCCCTGCTAGATTAGCATAGTAATGAGCAGATTTCCCAATGCTCAAAGCATACCGAAGCACAACATCTGATAACGCCTCAACCGCTGACTGCTGAAACCCATGAAAACCCTCACTCTCCAATACTTGCGCTACCGCGATCTTCGCAATCGCCTGGGCAAAATCATCAGCACCAGATTTCCTCCTCCATGTGCTGGGCTGTTCAAGCTGTTTTCCAGTCTTCCCACCGCCATTGCTCATATTCAGCACACTTCATATCACTTGAAAACCCAAAAACACATTCCACAAATTACTATTCTTCTTCATTTCCAATACTCACCAAGAAACCAAACCTCACGAACTTCACTTCTGGCAAATTTGACAATATAATTATTAAAAAAAAATTGAACTTCAGATTTCACCGAACGCAAGTTCAATGCAAAGATCAACTAAGTAAAACCCCTAACTAGTCCCAAGTTGAAATGGATAAGATAAAAAACAATTTCGGGTGGAGAGAATAAAAAATTGAAATTGAAAATTGAAAAAGAAAATTGAGGAGGAAAGGAGAAGCTTACCAGTGATTGCGTGGTGTTGATTAAATCTGAGGGCATAAGAGAAGAAATTGAAAAAAAATAGGGTTTATGATTATTAGGTTTAGCTTAAAGCTTCGTAAATCCTTCTATCGAAGATACTATTTCAAGCACGAAGAGAGAGAGAGAGAGAGAGGCTTTTTGAGAGGACTATAATTCACTAAATGCTCGAAGACCCGATGCGATTTCGATTTTCGAACCCTCCAATAAATTAGCCAATTGAGAAAATTGACGCAAGAATCCTGAATCTTCTGAGAAACGGCGTCGTTCTGGACCAAAGGAAAGTATAGTCATCGCCGATGGCATCTACCAAACTAAAAATAAGCAAAATGAAGGTGAAAAAAGAAGGGTTTTTATTTTTATTATGGTGAATGAATTAAAGAACTCTTTAGATATTTAGATATTAGATTATGAGAAAAATTATGCTACTATGGTGTGTTACATAGCCTGGTGAGGTTTGCATTACAACTGATGATCGGTGGGGTTTGCATATCTCGGGAATTAACACATCAATGCACGCTGTTAAGAGCAGATTGGACATATCACCAAAACTCTATCATTGGCGAGGTTTCATCAAATCTTACCACTGGTAGGTTTATATTAAATAATTATTTTTTTATAAAAATAAATATTTTTTATTAGTATAATATTGTCATCGGTGAGATTAGCATTAAAAAATTATATCTTATTAATGAGGTATTTCCATTATCAAGATTGGCTTCAAAAATAAAAATTCTTATTTTTTATTCATAAAATCTTATTGTTGGTAGGATTTTACAGCCCATATTCTAGCAAATAATAAGCAAACAAACTTATTTCATAGCAAATTTTGGATGTGAAGCCCATATTGAAAAAAATGACCCAAAAAAGGTAGGATAAACTTATATAAATAAATAGAATTTAATTTATTAGTGTATAAAAATTTTAGAGTTTAATTTTCATATACTTAAAACTATTTTTTTATGTTGTCATCTGATTTATATGGCTTTTTAAGTAATAAATATGAGACTTAATCATTTTTAATAATATATCAATATATGATTGAATAACAACGTCAAATTTTTTTACACTATCACTCCATAGAAATTAAAATTAAAGTTTTATAAAAATATTCAATTGTATATTATCATATTAATAATAGTATGTGATTCAACTATTCACTACTTTAAAAGTTTTATAAATAAAACATATGAGATTATTTTTTGATAATTTCGATTATTTATGTGTCACTTGCAATTAGCTTGAAAGTTTCAATTTCCCCTCTATTTTTTTCAACTGAAAGTACTACAATTTGTTACATTAGTTTCCCCTCTAAGCTTTAGATTCTACATAAAAAATAAAAGAAATAAAGATATGCTTAATTTCACACTTTTCATTGTATTGTTCGTTATGCATTTTTAAACTTGATTCTTGATGAACTTTGATTTTCCTAAAACTCATATGAAAGAGATTTTGATACCAGAAATAATAAATCCTTTCTAATTGGTGTATTTTTTAAAGTCATCTTAGGTCAAAATTTCACTCACATCAATTGACTAATTCTTAAGTATTAAGCAAAGAGTAATGATAGATGCACACCTCCACATTTACACAATACTTTTTCACCTCACTACATGACAAAATAGAAGTATGATACATAAATAAAATGGAAGAGAAAAAGAAAGAAAAGTAGCATCCATTCCTTTCGACTTGCTCTCTCTCTCTCTCTCTCTCTCTCTCTCTTATTTATATCTCTCTCACCCATTATCTCTCTAAAGTTTCATTCTTTCTCTCTATCATGCCTCTCGTCACATTCTTCATTCATCGTTCATAAGAAGAATGGGAAGGAGAATTAAGATTTGTTGAAAGCGAACAAAACTAATCCTCACACATAAAGACTTGGTTCATTCTATTTATTTTTCATGTGGTTGTGGTTTATGATGTCCCAAGACATAGATGACTTTTTTTTTTTTTAGCAACAAAATGAATTAAAAATATTTCTGTTAGAAGTTGAGATTTGTTATTATTTCTTGTTATTGGAGTTAGAAAATTGTAAAAGAGTGTTGTAAATTAATATGCAAAAATTGTAAACCAATGTGCAAATAAATGTTGTAAATCAGAAAGCAAATGTTGTAAACTAGTAAACCAATTGACACATATAAACAGTTTCAAGATTAAATGTAAAACCATATATAGAAAAGTTGTAAACCTCATAAAAAGTTTTAAACCAGGACAAATGTTGTAAACTGGTTACAATTGTAAACCAATTGAGAACACTAAACAGGTTCACAATTAATTGTAAACCGATTTACAACTTTTTGGGTACTAGTTTTGTGTATTGGTTACAACTTTTGTACATATGGTTTCACATTTAATTCTGAACATATTTAGTATGTGTCCACAATTGGTTTTCCGATTTATAATTTTTTGCGTATTGGTTTACATTTTTTTACATATTGATTTACAACTTTTTGTAACACGTATTTATAATTTTCTAACTCTAGTAACAGTAAATAACAACAAATCTCAACTTCTAACAAAGTCATTCTCAATTCGTTTTGTTGCTAAAACTGAAAATAATAATAATAATAATAATAATAATAATAATAATAATAATAATTCATGTCTTGGGACATAAACCACAAACACATGAAAAATCAAATGGAATGAGCTAAACCTTCATGCATAAGGATTAGTTTTGTGCACTACCAACAAATCTTGATTCTCTTTCTCCTTCTTTCTGAACAAAGAATGAGAGAGAGGTGTGTGAGAGAGAGAGGAATGAAAGCTTTTAGGGATAGTGTGATAGAGAGAAACAAGACAAAAGAGAGAGAACAAGTTCTAAAAATGAATGAATATTGCTTTTTCTTTTCTTTTTCCTTTTCCCATTTTATCCTCCATGTATCATACTCCTATTTTGTCATGTACTGAAGTGGAAGAATATGGTGTAAATGTGGAGATGTGCATCTATCATTCCTCTTATGGAAATTATAACTCATCCTTAGGTGTGTCGAGTGTGATGACGCCTCTTGTTGCATGTGGAGGTGGGTCTTTTTTTGGGTGGGAAAGGAGGGAGGTTTGCATGCTAGGCCACCAGCTCTGCTGGCCCCAAACCTAAGTGCACTTAACTAGAGGCAGAGGATACTACCAATTGAGCCAGGCCTCATGTGCGAGGTGGGTCTTAAATCTGTTGCTTTGCTAGTTGAACGAAGAAAGGTGGATGTGGCCAACTAGTTATGGAGGTCCAAGTTCATTTGGACTTTGATGAGGCCTGATTTAAATAATTTGGTGATGCTCCCTTGAAAGATATGTGGGATGTGCTTTGTTTATTAGTGTTTTCGACTTGTTGCGATCACGCTTGTGTTTTGCTCTTGAGGTATCTTGGCATGATATTTGTTAGGATAAAATGCACTCATCTTCCTGAGATTTATCAAAATTCAATTCACTTTCATTATAGTTGTCCAACCTACACTAACCTCCTCTATTTTATTTATTTTTTAAAGTGAGTTACTAAAGTATCCTTATTCCTTTCATTTAAAATTTCCTCCCCCTTCTCTCCATTTCTTCCTATCCCCTTACCTTCACTGTCGACAATAGTCTTCCTTACTACTTCAGTTTGAGTTGTATCAAATACCCAAGATGCTAGTGGCAAAAGATGTGTAGCAACAATATTACATACCTCAATGACCATCTTCCACCTTTTCAGGGAGATACCAAATAATTTGATGTTGAAAACTTGAAAATAATTAGAAAAGTCAATTTAGAAAAAAGATATATAAATAAATGGCATTAAGGCTCAACATGAGCCTGAAGTTCAAACAGGATTTGAAACTAGAACTTTACACAAATTGCATATCCAAAGTTTGTGGTTGATTTCGATACAAAAATTTTGTTGGCACTGGCTATAACTAGGGGGAGGAATACAATAGGGGAAAAAGTTAAAAGGTAAAATAAAGAATCAAAGATTTCCCTATAATAAATTAGACCGTCAAAAACCTAACAATATACCTTAATATGGGTTAAACTTGGAATTTCAGAGAAACAACCTCACCAAAAAATGAAAACTGCTTCACCCATTTTCCATATTACTCACAATTCTCCCAAAATACATATAAAAAATTATGTTCTCAAAAACTTGGAAGTACGGTCAAAGACTTTTGATAAAGTTTTATCTAACCTCATCCTTTAGTCAAATGACATAGAACTTTGAAGCAATATAATAATATAACTTATTTGTTCTTATAGACACTCACACAGCGCACACCAAATTTAACTCCCCAGGGAAGGTGGGGGTATGATGGAGAGGTGGAAATGGAGTGATAAGGGAGGAAGCTTTGAAGAAAAGAGGAAAGGATATTTTTGATAATTCATTCTAAAAATCGGTAAAATATGAGACATTAAGAGAGGTTAGTGTAGGTTGGATAATAAAAAGAGAGGCTAGTGTAGGTTAGACAATTAAAAGGGAGGTTAGTATAGGTTAGATAGTTAGAGGAGAGGTGGGTTAAATTTTAACAAATCTTATAGAAGGTGAGTATAATTTATCATATTTATTATGTGCTATTATTTTGTTTTTTTTTTTGGGTCTTTATATATATACACACCATCCTGTCTTTGTCCGTTAGATTTTGAATCAGAAATTTTTTTAATTAAATTGTTTACTAAGATGATATCTAAAACTCTTTTGATAAACTTTGAGCTAATCACAGAAGCAACTCAAAAATGCTTATAGTCAAAATTAATCTTAGAGCTAGACTCGTTGGAAAATAAAAAACAAAAAGAAAAAAATCAAACGAGGAACCAAATAAGTTTGTAGGATTGACAAACCTAATATTTATGATTGTAAATTCGCATATATATATATATATATATGAACTACTCAAACGCAAATCAAACATACCACAATTCCTATTGAAGTAATTTTACTAAATTTTACACTCTAACATTATGACCAATATCTTGAGAGATGCTGATTACACCAAGTTTAACTTTAAGAGAAAGTTTGGTTTTAAAAAAGTGGGGTAAAATTTTCTTAGATGAATTATTAATTTAAGAAATTTTTATCCTCATTTTTACTCCATAACCAAACTCATCCTAAGAAACTTTTATTGATAAAAATGTTGTTAAAATTCTTTAATATAGCATATTTTTAAAGGTGTATAGTATAAAAACTATCTTATTACATAGTTTTACCCATATTTTTATATGATTTAATTAGTAACATTTTTAAAATGGTACTAAACTTCAATTATGTTGAAATGGTTGCTCAACTAGAAATTTTTTGGTAGAGTTATTGCTGGAATTATTAGATCAAATGAAGCGGTAGCATCTACTCATTCATTCAAATCCAAATGTCAATAGCATCTCACATTATTCTCTTACAATATAATTTTAGCAAACATTTTTGTCTCTCTTTACGTTTTTCATATCCTAGTTTAATTTGCATAGGAGTACGTATATGATGATCAATGACATAAACTATTTGCATGTTTTAATTTGGTTTAAACTTTTATGTATTGATAGTATAACTTTTTTTATATATATATCCAATCATATATTTCCTTTCGAATTATCAATTTTAATTTGGAAATGTAAAAACTTTAATAAACCAATAAATACCAGGAAAATGATATATAAACGATTCATTAATGATAAACTGTCAAGTACACGAAACAAAGGAGCAAGTATATCTGAAGACGTCTTGAAATTCTTATAAGCTAACTGATGAAACACCTAACAGTTATCGATTCTAGTAATGAAAGATTCTTAAATGGTAAAACTTTTTTTCTCGTTTGGTATAGCCCTCTTGCCCAGCATCTTATTTATTGTATTAATAAGTTAAAATAAAAATATGAATGACCCACAAATGTTCAGCAATTAACTATGCTTAGCAGCAATGTTTTCTTACTCTCGTGTCATCGAAAGATTTTTCTTCCAAATTAAGGTAACAAACGTTTGTTGAATGATAAATTCTGATGAGATACTTTATTCAAAAGAACTAGACACATCCTCAGTTTATTCGGAGACAAAGACTGAAGGGACACAGTACTCTGAACTTGTGTCTTCTTGCACTGTTTTCTACTTTTCTTTATAGTACGTAGTACTGCATACCGTGATTATTGTCAAAATATTCCCAAATCATACAAACCAATGTCCCCTTTGAACTTCCTTGCTTTGGACAGCAGTTTTTGATATGTTATTATTTCCATATATAACCTCCAAGGGACAAGCACGGTTTTGAGAGACTAAAAGAAAAGGGCGCCCAATGTAAGAGCCTCCCACCTGGTAGGGTGTAGGAAAAGTAGATGTACTTAGCCTCTCTCATTTTCCAGAGAGACTATTCCTAGAATTGAACCCACGTCTTTAGATCATAAGGTGAATCTTACCATTATGCTAAAATTTACTCTCATGGTTTAGAAAGACTAATCATTTGTAAGAGCGTGCATGAGAAAGAAATTAGGTATGTTATTTCTATCTTTATATTTCATTTTCATCTCATGGAGTACAAACACAAACAAAGACCATTCCATGGAATACATAGCTTTGCAAACTAAATGAAAAAGCTTAAGCCCTACCTATGATTGAGAAATAGTACTAGAAGATCCAAAAACATGCATTCACAAACGAAACGACGATTATTCAAATCCCCCCACTACTTGGAATAACTCATGAAGCATGATCCATGCACATTAATTTTGAGAGAGAAAGAAAATAAAATTTAGATAACGTTTTGTAACATTTCTTTTATCACTTGGAAGGAAAATCATGTTCTTTATGATGAGATGGGCTTTCCCTGGTGTTGGGAGATTGGAGAAGTTTTGGGGTCATCATGGCCAAGCTGAATGATGATGGATTGAGAGAACTCGTTGTCAAGAGATTATGAGAACTCGAGGTCAACATCTGATAATGGTTGATTTGTCTTGGATCCAATTCCATTGCTGTTGTAACATGTGAAGGGAAATATGACTGTGTTGATCCAGGAGGACGCACTAAAATTTGAGGATTCCCAGTTGATAAAGACAATGTTGATGGGAAAGGCACAACATTGATGCTGTGTAGATCTACTTGGTTTGTGAATCCACGGTTTCCCAAATGATGAGCAACATCACCTGAAGGCTCCCATTGGTAACCAAGTGGCATAGTATTCAGCAAGCCCAAAATGAAGGATGATTTGGTATTGGTAAGAGAGTACTATTACCTCCCCAAACATGTGCACCTTGACCTTCCTTATTGCTTCCTTGTTTATCCTCTTCAGTAGTACTTTCATTCATCCAATTTGCCTTATCAGCAACCATTTCTTGATCTGAAGCTTCTTTAGACTTTGATTTCCACATAGAATTTTGGCTTGAACCTTCCCCCCACTGAATGCTCCGATTGATGTTATTGAACATTTGCTCATTATTATTTGGCTGAGAGGTGCTAGCTTCATTGGAAGTGATCATAGAAGATGGAAAATCAAGGGTGAAGTTCCCTGGTGGAAGGTTAATATTTGGAAGTGGAGGAAGTTCATCAATCTCATGCTTTGCTGCATTGAGCAACCAATCAACAACCTTGCTAGGCTGATTGAGCCCTAGCCTGTCTTGAAGATCATAAAGCTGAATAGCAGTTGGTACTGAAAGCCTCACACGCCTGTCTCTCAATCCTCTTATTGTGCAAACCTTGCTGTGCCTGTCTTTTCCTCCAAAGGCTCTAGATACTCGAACAATTCTTGGATCCTTCAACCTTAACCATTGTGATGATGATGAGGTGGATGTTGCCTTTGCCTTTTCATGATCACTTGACTGACCCTCCTGTTTCAATGGAAAGTCTGATTCTTTTGGACTATCAATCATCTTATGTCTCTCATTGTTGGTTGCAAGGTGCAGAGTTTTGTCCTTCTATCTTTCGGTTGTCAAGTTTCTGTTCCAGCATCAACAATCAAATTCCTAATTGTTAAGTCCACTGTTTGGATTTGCTGGTTGTTTCTTCTAGGTATCTGCATCGGATACCTATGAAATTAATAATGATATAAAAATAATAGGACATGGGTGGAAAGCTGCTTCATCATGAAATTCATTGAAATTTAAAAATGTTGTATTACATAATTAAATATATAAACTCCAAATTACTATCCCTCAGAAGCGGATACCTGAAGAAAAACGGCATATTTTTTACATGCAGCAACTACTTGATATTATCAATTACATAATGAATCCTTACACATCAACTGCGATTTTGAAGATATTAAGATTAATGAAGACAAGATATTTGAGAATATCTAGAGCAGTAAATAATTGAATCACTCTTTGAATCATTGAAACACTTGCCTATCTCATCATGCATAAAAATTTGCAGCAAATTAGTTTCAGTTAATTAATGAAGGCATGGCATGGCAGCATCAATAAGTCTGAAAAGAAGATGAGGTACATGGACAGAAATGCAACTATTTAACAATAATATACAACATTATATTAGAATAAGTTCACATATGAAACATGTGAAATTGAATACATAAACCCTAGTTATAGTCAGAAACATAGTGGCACCTAACAAACTTACATGAACACCTTAGCTACCACTATCTAACGCCATGAACGATAAGATGGATGAAAGTGATGAGTTTGCGCTGTGCTTTGGATACCAAGCTAGAACAAAATTTGAAGTTTTCAAGCTTGGCTTGGCTTTTGATTACACAGAATAAATTTGGTGAAGGAGTTGAAAAACCGCAGCTTGGAAATTAAAAGGAAGATACCGGAATTGAACCAACCACGCCGCACTGAAAGATAAAGCAATGGAGCATGGGGGGCCACGTGGCACATATCCCTATTGGTCAAGTAAATATGGAAGTCTACCATCTTATCATTTTATGGTATAAGGCATAATTAGTAATCATTGCCTTTGTAATTGTGGTTATATCCGGTTGATTCTATATCCTGACATGTTGTTCTCACTAATAACATGTATGGAAAATTAAACAACTTTAACAAGATAATGATTAAGTTTGTGACAACTAAGTTTATGTATCATACTATATAGATCAGATTTTTTTTTTTTTGTATAAAAAGGATATGGAATCTCAGTGTAAAAGATTTCACTGCCTGTTTACTATATGCTTGGATCTTGTGTTAAAACTCATCACTTATGATCAGAGAGGATAAATAAAATGTTCACAAGCTAAAACAGTTAATAACCTCAAAAGGGGACCATATGGTTTAGAAAAGCGGCTAGTCACACTTTATCGACAACTACAAAAGGTTAATTATTTGACTGAATTGCATCACATAGGGGTCCATGGAAGCAAGCCAGAACAGCATAAAGGAAAATGTACTTCATATACTCAATAGCTAGCAACCAGTATAACTAATATTCGCATGCCTAAATTAACAAGAAGTTTTGTGCCAACATTAACTTTCAAAGGACATGCACGAGAGCATCAAATGCCATGCTCAATCGAAAATTCGGAAAACAATAATCATTGCTGGAGTTTAATTTGTTATGGTACACACATGCACATGCACATGCTCTCTCTTTTCTTTTCTTTTTTTTCAAAAAAGAAAATACTACATTTTGGAATATATGCTTTTGATTCTACCTTACTGAAAAACAAAACGGAAAGGTAAAGAAAAGAAAAAGAGGAGATAAAACAAAAAACACGCGAAGGCATCACGAGGAGAGGATTTAGAAGACAAACAGAGAAATCCACTTTAGATAACTAATAGTGAGACTCAAAAAGTTGTGGTGTCTAGTCCATGATGAGCATTGTCATATGTCTATGCATGTGTATGATAGCTACTTCAATTCGGACAAGGGAAAGCTATACTCATGGGTGAGGGACCAATTATTTATCTTTGAAGGAAAAAAACCTTCCCACTGAGCACTACAATAGGACCACACAACTTTTGCAGAGAGATATGCATGGAGGGGAAAAGTTGAGGCTTTTCACTGAGCTCACGCCTCACACTCACAACTCACAAGTGGATTAATCTCATATATGACGCATGCTTTCTTTCAAAAGAAAGTCAATTAATCATGTGTTAGATGCGGAAACGTAAGCAAGTGCTCTTCTCATCTTTTCTTCTTCATTTGGAAATTGAAGACATTTAGCCTTCACCACTTGAGAGCTGAATATTATCTGTGTATATATATATCCCAACTTCAAAACCCTAAAATCTTCTCAAAAAAACCCTCAGTTTAAAGTGGATTCAGCTGAAGAAAATAATCACAAGAATTTTCCTTTTTTTGTTTTTTTTGTTTAAAGTGGATTCAGCCGGGGAAACCCTGAAACATGCAGCAAATTAAATTAAACTAGCTTGATATCTATTCATTACTGGATAGAAATTTTAATCAAGCTCAAGGGGTTCCAATAAAGTCATCAAATGTGTGCATAACATTGAAATTAATGTAAGGGTATGAGAAAAAATAAGTGACCCTTCTTTTTAAGTCCATGAAAAAAGAAAATGGGAAAGCCGCTCTATTGCTTCAATTCTTTTTCACACGTATACATAACAGATAAAAAGTAAAAAAGAAAAAGGAAAAAATTCGAAGACATCTGGTTGTGTCTTCTGTGTGTTTTTATCTGCATGAGCTGGATGCTGTGCAAACCTTAAAATGTTGAAGAACATCAGGCATTGAACCATTTATATCCCACCCCGAAAAGATTTCAAAGCCAATAAAGTTATTTAAATAGGACAAACGTATCGAAACACTGAAGAAGAAAGGAAACATAGCATATCATCCATCATGAGAACCTTGTTTCATGAACATGAAGAAAATTCAAGAAATAACAAAACTAATAAAGTGCAATATTAGTGAAAATAGTATAAAAGGCTATCTAGTTTTGCAATACCTAGACAGCAAAATATATATTCACGTTACAAACCATATATACATCTTATTAATTTATAAAAACACTAAATAAAACACCAGAAAGAGGAGAAGAAGCAAGAAGAAAACGAACAATAGGATATGAACAAAAAGTTTGAAGATGAAGAAAGACAAAAGACCAAGTTCCTACTCCTTTCTGAGAAAACAAAGAGTGAAGCAAAAAAGGATTGTTCTTTAAACACTGCAACTACTAGCTACTTTGTATATCACAGAGAATGGATTTGGGCAGGCGAAAAAAAAATGTTAAAGGGAAACCGAACAAGGGTTGGATCTGAGGCAAATTAGAGACTGTGAACAAGCAGTGGCGAGCATCTCTAGAAGGTTCTGAAAAAGTGACTGACTCTAATAACTGAGTTGTGGGGGAAGGGTTTAAATTATGGTCCAATATAAATGGTCCCCATATATTCCTAATACAAAGGGGAGACATGGGTCAGAAGCTCGTGACTAATCACTCTCACTTTTTCTGAATAACCAGAATGCAGCACAGCAGCATGCAGCTGTCTCCGTAAGAATTTGCTTTTTCCATTTTTGTTCAGTTTTAATTTTGCTGTAGAGGAATTGAATTGTGTTAGGTGAAAACACTTTAACCAGCTTGAGGAAAAGAAAAGGGTTGCAATCGATTAGAAAATCTAACTTCTCAATTTTAACAATGTCACAATATCTATCATATATTTGTCTGTATTTTATCATGATCTTGGCTATTGATCTTCAGCAATTGTAATTTCTTTCTTTTTTTTCTTGACAAAATTCTCATTACCGAAGTCCTTCATTATTTAAAATTAAAGGATGACATGTTAATCCTCCTATCAACTTGTTGTTTCGACAATTAAAAGAGAAATACACATGATGACACATTAAATTGATCACACAGTATAGTTCCAACTTCCATCAAATATTTACAGAGAAGAGAGTCCAAACCAAAGGAGTAGCATAAACAGGAGAGAAAACCAGCTTCTTGGAAGCACCAGATACACGCAAAGATACACACTGACTGAGAATCAATGACTGTAAACACCACCGGACTCAGTTGAGCTAGAATCTTGATACCACCAGAATGACATGGAAAGCTTCTGAAATGGCCATAGGATTAGGAATATAACTAAGACTCTTCCAAAATCAGACTCCAAAACAACAAAACTGTAGCTTGTATTCATGCACCATGCACTTCCCCAACTGCCATTTACCTATCCTCCTTTTTTTTTTCATTGTTGTTTGTGTAATAGTCTGAGATTCTGAGCTATTTGCCTCTCCTGTTAAGTAACCTCTAATATTCCAGGAAATAAAAGATAGGTCAATATTAACAACTATCATAACCATAATAAAAACAGAAGGAGCACTACCATGAAGCCCCATTATAAGGAATTAGGACTCAACATTAGAAGACAATTAGAGATACATTTCAATTGTGTAGTATTATACATTTATTTAATATTATTTTAAATTTATATTTACATTAGATAATAAAATATTGATATTTGTATTCTATATTATAATATTATAATTTGTTAATTTATTTTCACATTTAATATATTTTTATTTTTTGAAAATGCTTAAATATGTTTTCCATATTTATTTTGGTTTTGGTTTTATTTTGATGCAAATATTTTAAAAATGTTTGGTTTTATTTCTTGTTGTGAGCCTAATTGTTAAGTGATGATGTTTATAACGATCAAAAGAATATTTTTAAAATATTTATAAGGATCAAATATATAAGTTTCAATATTTGAATTTTTAGGTATTATATATATATATATATATTTATCTAGACCAGAATTAAAACAACAAAGGCAAAAAATTTATTTTTCTTATCAAACAAAAAAAGGGTCCAAACCTAAAATTCACTATATTTTCAATAACCAAAAACATATTTATTCCTTTTGAAAATATATATCACTATTGTATTACTTAAATAACATTTATAACAAAAATAAAATAATTAATATTAAACTTAAATAATTGTTTTAAAGTATCCATTAATAATATTTAGACCATTTAGCGATCAAATAAAACTTAAAAATCCAATTAGCATTATTTTTTTAAAATAAATTTAAATTAAATTAATAATAATAAATTTAAATAAAACTATGATAACAATCAAAAACTAATATTGAACTATTATTTTGATCGAAAAATAATTTTAGATAGCTAAATAAAAACTAATTAAATAAAAAAAAATACAATTTACACACCCAAAAAATAACTTCTTTTTTTGTCAAACACCCTGCTTAAAATAACTTAAGCATAACCATGACTACTAAGTACTAACCCCATGTTTCCTTTGTTTGTTGTCTAGCCCAAAGTTTTAGAACTAACAACTTCCAGCTTGCTTCTTGAAAGAGAAGCATAAGCCCAACGAGAACAATTCATAAGCTCCAAACAATAATATTTTTTAAGATAAATAGCTCAAACAAGCCTATTTAGTCATTGGTTAATTTCTTAGGTTTAAGCTTTTGATACTTGTTGAATTTGATATTTTGAACCCAGGTTTCTATCTGATATTTTGGACAAAACTTAAATCTTTATTTATTAATCAATAAATCTCTTTTGACAAAAAAAGAAAGCCTATTTAGTCTTCGTCCAAAAACAAAAGCCTGATGATTAGCAAACCAATGCATGATGAAACCAACCAAATTCTTGGCCAAGAAAGAAAACCAACCAAATTTCTAGAACCGAAAAAAAAAACAACCAAAATTTGACCAAATAAAAAAACCAACCAAATTATTAATTTAAATTAAAACGAAATAAAATTTGAAACGAAGAAAGAAAATGATGAGTGGTGTGATATCTAATCTCTCTTAAAGATCCTTGAAAAGTTTGGAGATCTTCCATAACCTTGGTGAAATACCTATACTTACCCCACCTAAATTTTTTCAAAAAAATTAAAAAAAGTGTGTAACACACACATGAGAAGAGATGATGGTGGCTCATGTGAGGAGCTTGGTTAACCTTGTGCTTTGTTTTGATTATATATTGTGGCCTTTGCAAGGTGCCCAATGCTTTTAAGGTTGTAGGGGACTTTGGGTTCTGTTGTGCGTTTAGTGTGTATATATGTTTTCTTTTTCTTTTTTTAAATTAAACTCTAAGTCCTAATAAAAATAAGAGAAGTTATACTCACCTTTTATGAGATTCGTTAAAATTCAATCAATCTCCCCTAGTTATAGAGGCATATGGAGACAAAATAAGTGTACTCACATGTCTTTATACACTAAAATTATAGAGTTGTTATAAAGAAATATCGTATGCTATATCTTCTCAAAAATAAAAAAACAAACATTTCGTGATTCAAGGAGGATATTTCTTTAATCGGGGTTTTTTTATTTGGGACCAATTTTTTGTTTCAAGTTGGTCCTCGATGTTAATAGTTTTTCTTTTTTGTCATAGGTGTTAATAGGTTGTTGATACTCTAATTTTTTATTTTCACCAAAAAAGACTTTTTTTCTATTGGGAAAGTCTATTGACACTTTTTTTTAGTTCGATTTGTTTAAAAGCAATTATTAGTCTGGGTTTAGATGGGTTTTTGAGTAGTTAATGGCATAATGGGTTTAAAGATCAACGAGCAGCAAAACTAAATTGGTGGGTTTAGAAGTTGCATGAAACGAGATTTGGATTCGACCAAAAATAAAGAGATTAGGTTGAATAATTACGCATATGGAACTATTCCTGTCTATTAAGCGTACAATGAATCGGAGAAGATTAAATGATGCATTCCTTGATATTTAGTATAACTATATTCAATATTTTTCTATTTTATAAAAATATTACTGAACTCCTTTGAGATTACTAAAATTATAATGGCTTCTTATGCAGACACTAGTTTATTAATTTAAATGATAAAAAAAGATAACATATATATATATATATATATATATATATATATATATAATTATTAATAATAAAATTATAATATTTTGATGATATGTAATACTTTAATTAAATAACATATAGAAAATGAAACTTATAATTATAATTTATGGTCAAAAAGAATTATTTTAGTTGATTTACATATCAAATATTATTAAAATATTATAATTTTATCATTAATGATCATATATATGTCATGCATTATCTTTTTTGTCACTTAAATTACTGAATTAATAATTTTAAAGGTCAGTGTAATTTTAATAAACATAAAAGGAAATCGGTGATAATTTTACAAAATACAAATAATTTAGTGTAACAATACTAAAAATAAAAGAAGATGAGTGTAAATTACTAATAAAAATAAATAAATTATTTAAATAAACATTGTGCAAATAGTCTAATAGTTCTTGTGTTTACCAAGTGCCAGATACACTCCACAAGGAAGAGGTCTTAAGGAGCATATTGATCGGTTTCTTGGCTCAAAACTTGTAAATAGATTTTAGTTCCACACAATTTTCTTTTGTTGGATATATATGTCACGCTCAACCCCAAATGGAGGAGCCAACAAAAGCCAATTACATCAACAGCAACATTACAGAACTGAAAAACTGCAACACTAGGCAACACAAAATCAAAACCAACACAAGATGCCATCCTCAAGAACAGAGAGCAGCCAACCACTAAAACATCAAAAACAACATAAAACAAATTGTTGCCGAGCTAACATATTGGCTAGTGCCAAAATAAAACATAGGAACCTTCAAAAGTACAAAATACACTAGTAATTAATCACTCCACTGCACACAATATATGCACCATTCCAAATCTGCAAACGCTGTCATACAGAATGAAACAACACGCAACAGCAACAAAACTGCAAGAGCCCGAGCACTCAACAGATGACATGCGAAAGCGAGCCCTGTGCAGTGGAACCTGATCCAGCTCATCACCCTTCACTGCCAAGGGATTATCCACGCAACTATTATAAAATCAAAATTGAATCATAAGATGCGGTTCTACAATAAAAAATTATCAAAGTGAGTTTTGCAATGAGAAACTGCTTGTTGCACTTTTCTTCTTCTTCTTCTTCTTTTTTGACTGTACACTCGCCTTTTTTTTCATGTAAATTTGTTGAACATATACAAGATCTAAATAGTTGTAAAAGAATTAGGGCAACAATGTAATTTGAAAGTGATGTGAGAAAATATCATGCAAAAAACATAATAATTGTTTTCAATATATACACAAATTTTAGCACAAAGGACAAATTCAAATAAGAAAAAGCTAAATCATAACAATACAAATTATCTTGTTTTGAACTTTATATCATTAAATAAAAGGGTTTTGATATAATCACTACCTAAGAACACTGATTAAAAAAACAAAGATAGGAACTTTTTTTGTTGAAACATAAAATTTTAGGGTTGCATTTGAATTTCTATTTTTCAGTTTTATTTTCAAATTTTCAATTTTGTGGAAATATGAAAACTAGAAATGAAAACTTGAAAACTATAATTCATAATTTTCAGGATTTCCTTTATAAAATCTAGAAAACCAAACAATGAAAATAAAAATTGAAATCTAAAACTCAAACTAAACAGTTCCTTAAGTTTTCATTGTATCAAATTCATTGGAAGCTTTAAAAAAATATATTCTATTTTTAGTTGCTTAGTGAACAACTAGCAAAGCCCTAAATACTAATAAAGAAAAAAAAGCATTACATAGCAACGTTACATGTTTATTCAAGACCAATGTTAAAACCCAATTCACTCAACATCATCATCCTTAAAAATCAAAATAATTACCATACCGCTACATTTTGATTTAATTTCATTGTACCCAGCCAAAATGTTTCTCAAATTTTGTAGATGGATAGATTTTGTCACACATGATAAAATGTTTATTATATTTATTTGGTGCCTCATAAAATATAGTTAATGAACAAAGATAATAAGAGATGTTACCTTAATATTTAAGATATGATCCTCTGCAATTTAGCTTTATTAATTGCTCAGTACATATAGCTTGTCATATACGTCACTGAAGAACTTGCAATAGGCATATCTCCATGATGTCTTCAAAATTAATGAGAAACAAACTCCCCAAAATCCTATGACAAATCCGGTTGTCATAGCGATGTAAAATCCCTTGATAAAAAATGTTTCATCAACATGAGCATCATTTTCATTAATTTGATGACCATGAATTGGACAAGTTTTGTTTAGGGGAGCACCACAAAGTTTTGGATTTCCTATAAAGGCAGAGGCATCTCTTGCTTGAAGTTGTGTGTCGAGTGAAATTTCATTCGATAAATCATTATATGATAAATCGAGAACACTGAAAGCCTAATTGAGAAAGTTGTAAAGGAATCCTTCCTTACAAATGATTTCTTGACATATCAAGAAAATCTAGTAGTCTCAATTGTCCAATAATTGGAGGGATCTCTCCACTTAACATGTTTCTTGAAATGTTAAAAGAAACTATGCCAACAAAAGTGGTGATCTCGCTTGGAATTTCTCCAATTAGCTTGTTTGACAGATTCGATACTTCTCAATAATATCCTAGTGTACTTCCATATTTTGACATTTTCCCTTTCCATATGAGTGATGCACTATCATTATAAACATCCGAGTAAGAATCACATATTACACGAGTATAAATACTACATCCTAAATGATAATAATGGCTAATAGTTGCATTTGAATTTTCTTTAGTGGCCATAGCAGAAAGGTTCCTCATGCATTTAGGTATATTCTCAGAGAGATTATTCTGAGAAAGGTCCAAAACACGAAGTTCATTGAGATTACATATGCTTAATGGGATGCTCTCATAAAATTTATTAGAATGGAGACTAAGTATAAGGAGCTTTGGAATATTGTCCCCGATCCAGCTTGGCAATAGCCCGGACAAATGATTTTGTGCAGCAACAAAAACTTCAAGTTTTGTACAATTAATCAAGGATAATGGTATTTCTCCTGAAAAGCTATTGCCATCCAAATGTAAAGACTGGATATTCCGTAACAATCCCATAGATTTTGGAAGATTTCCATCAAGATAATTATTAGACAAATCTAGCTAGTGTGATCAATGTTTCAAAATTCATCCAACATTCTAGAAGCTCTCCTCTTAGGTTGTTGTGTGACAAATCTAGAAAACTTATTCCTTTTGACTTGTTTGCACATAGAAGAAGATCTACTGAAGAGAATGTGTTGTTGGAAAGAAATAATTCTGTTGCACTTGAAAGGAATGCTGGAATTGGGCCTTCAAACAAATTTGAGCTCAAATCGATAAGAGCAATATCTCGAAGCTGAACTGATAAATTTTCAATTTTTCCTCTAATATGGTTGTGAGCAAGATTCAATTCCATCATCGTGGGAAGGAGTTTCCAAAACCAATTCGGAACAGTGCTAGATATTTCAGATTGAGAGATATCCAGTCGACTAATGTGTTTCTGAGTTTGAAGCCATCTAGGAAAATCAGGGCCCAAATTGCAAGATGCCAAGTTAATGTCAGTTAAATTGAATGGGGGAACCCATGCACTGCTAACATTAAAGACCAATGCATTACGAGACAAGTCCAAAGTTGAAAGATTGTAAAGTCTCGAGAAGTGAGCTTCTGATATTAAACCTTCCAATTTGTTATTTGCAAGGCTAAGCTCAATTAAATTGGATAGTTGTCCAATGCTTTCATGTATAGTTCCATTTAATCCATTGTTATCAAGTCGCAACACTTGCAAAGATGAAAGTTGAGAAAGGTCAGGCACCATACCCATAATTTCATTCCACCCCATATTCAAAGTTTGCAAGGGTTTATGAGCACAATGAGAATATACTTGAACAAACTCTTGAAACTGCCCTCTCAACCTATTGTTAGATAGATCTAGTTCTCCCAGATTGCAACTATGAAACAAGGATACGGATATTTCGCCATTGAGCATGTTATTTTCAAGATTTAACTCCTGGAGAGAACTCAGGTCCAAGAAAGCTTCTGGTATGGTTCCCTTTAAACTATTATCTTTCATTCTGAGGATAGAAAGGCTACGAGTAGAATTCATTAACCATGGAAATATTAAGGATGAATTCATCAAATAGTTGTCAGAGATATCCACAAACGACAGAGAAGTGGAGAAATTAGCAGCGGAGGAAAGTGAAGGAGAGATGGAACCTAGAAGATTACAAGCACAGAAGTCCAAGTATTGTAGATGAGAAAGACCACTCACTTGTCGCTGCCAATTGTTTGCACTGCTGAGGTTAGCACCACTGAGCGAAAGATGCCTTAAGGAAGAAAGATGAGATACCCATTGTAAATCAGAGCTTAAGTATGATGATAGGTAATAGGAACCGAGGTCAAGATATTGCAAGTTGGAAAGATTTCTCAATTGAAGAGGAATTGTTCCAGTGAAATTATTTCCACTTAAATCCAGATGCTCCAAGAATAAGAGATTTCCAAGGGGAGGAGGCAGTGTTCCATTGAAATTACTAAAACTAAGATCCATGTACCTCAATAATGACATATTTGTTAGTACTTGAGGAGGGATGTTTCCATCTAGATCATTCCGAGCAAGATCAAGGAAAACTAAATGGGAGAGATTTGAAAACTGAGAAGGGATTTGTCCTTCAAGATGCCTTGAAGATCAAGATGCTCCAAAAAAACCAAGTTCCCAAGTGCATGGGGTATTTTTCCTTGAAAACCGCACCACGCAAGATTGAGGTGTCTCAAATGGGTTAAAGAGCCAATAACATCAGGGAAGGGTGGCGCTGTCAAAGGAGCAACATGAATGTAACTGAGATCCAAATAATTCAAACGACGTAACTCACCAAGTGAAGGGCTGATCGAGCTGACCTCCACATGATCAAGGGCACCGGCATGAAGATCGAGCATCAAGACGTGACCTGTTTGGTTGCTGCACTGAACGCCTTCCCAGTGACAGCACTCCTTCTGGTTCTCTCCATCTCCCCACGGAGGAAGCCAATCCTTTTCGAGCTGAAAACCCTGTTTCAGAGAAAGCAGTGCTTGCCTTTCCCTCTCGATGCACTTCACAGCAACATCGCCACTCTCCTCCGGGTTGAATGCAAGCAGCATATGCATTGATAAATAAATATATATATATATATATATATAATTTCATTGTAATTGCAATATGTTTTTAAGTTTTTTTAACATATATATATATATATATATATATATATATATGTATGTATGTATGTATGTATGTATGTATATGTTAAATGCATCTCTTAAGTTTTACCTTTACCAACGTGAGGGATATGCATTGATAATTCTAATCACTCTCACTTTTCTGAATAACCAGAATACAGCAGCATGCAGCTGTGTCTCTGTAAAATTTAGCCTTTTCCATTTCTGTTCAGTTTTAACTTTGCTGGAGAGGAATTGAATTTTGTTAGGTTAACCAGCTTGAGGAAAATGAAAAGGGTGGTAATCGATTAGAAATTCTAACTCCTAAATTTTAACAATGTCATAATTTATCATATATGTTTCTCTGTTTTATCATGATCTTGGTTATTGATTTTCAGCAATCATAGTCTCTTATGTTTTCTTGACAAAAATCTCATCTAAGTACTGCACTATTTAAAAAGGAGGACATATTAGTCCCACAACTACCAAGTGGTTTCGACAGCTCATAGCGAAATACACATGGCACATAAATTGATAAGGTAGTTCTAGAATAAATGTTTGTATAATAAAGTTTTACAACAATCATATACCAATGCTCGCAATGCTTTTTGTTTTTTAGTGCATCATACCCACTCTCATAAAAAGACAAAGAACATTGTGAGTGTTTGCGTGATATTATTGTAAATGTGACGTTACTAGTAGTTCTGCCAAATATTTACAGAGAAGCGTCCAAACCAAAGGAGTTGCATAAACAACAGAGGAAACCAGCTTCTCGGAAGCACCAAATACACACTGACTGAGAACCAATGACTCTAAACACCATCATTCCCAGTTGAGCAAGAAACCTGATATCAAAAGAATGAACTGACCGAAAGCTTCTGAAATAGTCATAGGAATATAACCAAGCTTCTGAAGGGTAATGCGGAGCAGAGGTATGTGGCAATGCTTCACTCATGTCTTTTTCGAATGACTAAGAAAAATGGCATCAGTCAATCAACTTAGTTTGTCCGTATTGAATCGACTCAAGTTTCTTTTTTTTTTTGGAACAAATTAATTATACTGTCACATATCATGCTCTAACAATTGAAATACATTCATTTGTTGAGTGAACATGGCTAACATTACTGTTGCTCTCTCGGATCCATTTTCTTTATATTTACATTTTCGATTTTTCAGAAGTTACTTTTATTTTTTGGGTGGGCAGAAGTTACTTTGTTAAATGTGCGTTATTTGTAAGCCACAAGTTACAGTTGAAGTTTTCATAAAACCAAAAACTTAAAAAATATTGCAATATATATATATATATATTAAATGTATCTCTTAATTTGTACCTTTGCCACTACGCGAGGGATACAAATTGATAATTGTAATGAAAAAGTCGTATAGAAATTTGATAAAAAAAAAAAAAGGAGAGATAAAAAAGTAACAAAAAATGAAAACAATATGCACCAATGTTCTTTTTACCAAATGTTCATTTTTATCGGATGTCCCGAAGGGACCCAAATGCTCATTTTTGTCTTACTATTTTTTCCCTATTTGTGCAGTTTACAGTTCATCAGTTTAGCCCAACGTTTCCTTTGTTTGTTGCCTAGCTTGAAGTTGTAGAACTAAACAAGTTCCAGCATGCCTCTAGGAAGAGAAGCATAAGCCCAACGATAAGAAACACAAGCCCAAAACAAGATTTAAGAAAAAAATAGATTAAACATGCGTGATTAGCAAACCAATATATGAAACCAACCAAATTATTTATTTATAAATTAAAACAAAATAAAAGTTGAAACGGAGAAAGAAAAAGGGCGCGTAACACATGCAAGACAAGATGATTCATGTAGGCAGCTTGGTTAAGCTTGTAATTTGCTTTTTTTTGGTTGGTCGCAGGGGGATGGGTTCCCAACAGCCACCAGCCCTGCTGGTTGATGGTTGGCTTCGAACTCGGAGTGCACATTTTAGGAGGCTTCCAACTTTGCCATCTACGCTATGCCTCAAGTGCAACCTTGTAATTTGATTTGATTGATGATATATAGCGTGCGTTATAGGCCTGGGTGCCCAATGTGTTGTCTGGGGACTTTGGGTTCGGTCCTATGCTCAATGTGTTTTTCCGTTTTTGTCATTGGTCCTTTGTGTTAATTGTTTGTTGAGACTTGAGACTCTATGTCTTTCTATTTCACAAAAAAATAACCTCTTATTTGCTCTTTTTCAGTTAAATTGGGATAGTCTGTTGAGAGTATTTTTGTTGGATTTGCTTATCAACAATTATGAGCCTAGGTTTTTGAGTAGTCAATGGCGGTATGGGTTTAGAGGTTTTTGAGTAGTTAATGACATTATGGGTTTGGAGGCCGCCGGTCAGTGCCTTTTGATTTAGTCTATATTCAACTTAATTAGATCTAACATATTTAGTAAATAAATTAGGTTAAAGTTTTTCAAAAAGTTTTTCTAACTAATGCTCTAGGCAATAAAAATAACCTATTGTAACAACTTAACTACTTATAATATTATTAAAATATCTAATAATAATAAAAATATTTTAATTCGTTTAAAACTATAATTCTAACTTACTTAAGTCTTTTAGTCTATTTAAAGATATTTATTTTTTGACATAGGTAGTAGTATATTTGTTTATTTAAGAGTAGGCGTTTTGTTTTTTCAAAATATTTTATAACCAAATAGATATCTAGATAGGCTTTCAAGACAAAGTTAAACTTTTAGGAAGGTCAATCTAAAGTCATAAAAATGGCATATATCAAGTAATATAGACTCAGGTTACTTTTTGAGAATACATGTCCGATCTCATTTAAACTAAAGTAGCCTAATTTAGCCTATTTACACCCCTATTCGTGGGTTTAGAATCAAACAAGAGATTATGTTGAATAAATGGGCATATGGAGCTAAGCTCTATGAATTAGAGAAGATTAAATGATGCATCTTCATACACACAAAAAAAGAAATATTTTAATAAACATTGTGCAAATAGTCTAATAGTTCTTTTTTTTTTTTTTTTAGAACAAGTCTAGTAGTTCTTGTTTTACTAAGTAATAAATACACTCCACGAGGAGGAGGTCTTAAGAAGCACATTGATAGGCTTCTTGGTTCACGGCTTTGTTTTTTTTTTTTTGGTCAGAGATTCACAACTTGTAAAATGGCTTGTTTAACCAGATTTTCAATTCCACACAACTACTGTGAAATTACAATCAAATCATATACTACGATTTTACAATTAAAAGAAAAATATCAATGTGTGTTTTTGAATGATAGACTGCTTGTTGCGCTTTATTTTTTTATTTTTGACTTCACATTCACATTTTTTATCATGTAAATTGGTTCAATATAGGCAAGATCTATATAGCTGTGAAAAAAAATAGGGCAACAATGTAATTTAAAAGTGATGTTAGAAAAATATTATGCAGAATATAATAGTTGTTCTCAATTATACAATTTAAATTACAATTATCTCTTCCCCAAATGGATACAAATATAATGTTCTTTATTGCATCACCAGCAAAGATCTTCAACATTAGATGTAACACTCTTCATCTGTAAGCGGGAAAGGTATATGTAAGCAAGAAAATGCCAAAACATATATACACTAATTTTAGCTAGCATATAGGACAAACTTAAATAAAATAAAGCTAAATCACAACAACACATTATATTGTGTTAGCTCTAAGTTAAACTTCATAATTCATATGTCATTAAATACTAAGGTTTTGACAACACTGATTTTTTTTTTAATCAGATTCTAGGAACACTAATTAAGAAATCGAAGATAAAAACTCTTTTAGTGGAGAGTAAATTTTTAAAATTTTCAATGCATTGAATTTTTTCAAAACTTGAAAAAATATACATTTTTAGTTCCTAAGCAAGAGCGATTAGCAAAGCCTTAAATACCAACTCAAAAAAATTAAGCATTACATATCAATGTTACAGGTTTATGGAAGACTTAAAACCCAATTCACTCTATGTCATCATCCGTAAAAACCAAAATAATTACTAAACGACTACATTTTGATTCATTTTCGTTGTATCCAACCAAAACGTTTCTCAAATTTTGTAGATGGATAGATTGTGTTGCACATGATAAAAATGTTTGTTATATTTTTTTGGAGCCTTATGAAATCTAGTTGATGAACAAAGACAATTAGAGATGTTACCTTCATATTTAAGATTGGATCCTCTGCAATTTGACTATTTTAATTGCTGCCAGTACATACAACCTGTCATATATATCACTCCAAAACTTGAAATAAGCATATCTCCATGATTTCTTCAAAATTAATGAGAAACAAACTCCCCAAAATCCTATATAAACCCAATTGCCACGGCAATGTAAAACCCTTCATTAAAAAATTCTTCAGCAACATGAGCATCATTCCCATCAATTTGATAATAGAGAATAGGGCAAGTTTGGTTAAGGGGAGCACCACAAAGTTTTGGATTTCCTATATCAGCAGAGGCATCTCTAGCTTGAAGTTGGGTGCCAAGTGGGATTTCACCAGATAAATTATTATATGATAAGTCAAGAACATTGAGACGGTCCAATTGAGAAAGTTGTGAAGGAATCCTTCCTGACAATAGATTCTAAATAGATCAAAAAAATCTAATGATTTTAATTGTCCAATAGCCTGAGGGATTTCTCCACTTAAAATATTTCTGAGATGTTCAAAGAAACCAAGCCAGCAAGATTCATGATCTCACATGAGATTTCTTCAACTAATTGATTGCTAGAGAAATCACTTCTCAACAACCCCAGTGTACTTACTTCTGTATTTTGACATTTTCTCTTTCCATATGAGTGATGCACTATCGTCATAAACTCCGAAGTTATCAATTATACCACTGAAATCATCATAATATTCATCATAAGCGTAGGAAATATCTACATTTGAACATAGTTGACTTGCCATTGTAGAAAGATTGCCTATGCAATTAGGTATCTTCCAGAGAGATTATTCAGAGAAAGGTCCAAGAGATAAAGTTCATCAAGATGGCATATGCTTAAGGGCATGCTTCCATAAAATTTATTGGAATGCAAGCTAAGTACAAGTAAAGATGGAATATTATCCCCAATCCAGCTCAGGAATGGCCCAGAGAAGTTGTTTTGTGCTGCATCAAAAACTTGTAGCTTTGTGCAATTAATCAAGGACAATGGTATTTCTCCTGAAAAACTGTTGCCACCCAAATGTATTGACGGAATCTGCCTTAATGATCCCATATATCTTGGTAGATTTCCATCAAAATAATTATTAGACAAATCTAGGAAGCTCAATGATTGGGAATTCATCCAACATTCTGGAAGCTCTCCTTTGAGGCAATTGTTTGACAAATCTAGAAATTTCATGTTTATGGACCTGTTATCACATAGAAATTGATTTGCTGTTGAAAACATGTTATTTGATAGAAACACTTGTGATGAAATTGAAAGGAAAGATGGAATTGAGCCTTCAAATAAATTTGAGCTCAAATCAATTTGAAGGGCATCTCGAAGCACCACTGGTAAATTTTCAATTTTTCCTCTGATATGGTTGTGAGAAAGATTTAATTTATCCATCAAAGGAAGGACTTGTTCCCAAAACCAATTTGGAACCGAGTCAGATATTTCATTGCAAGAAATATCCAACCAATAAATATGATTTTGAGTTTGAAGCCATCCTGGAAAGTGAAGACCCAAATTGCAAGATGTCAAGTTAATGTTAACTAAATTGAAAGGGGGGACCCATTTAGTGCTAACATTAAAAGCCAATGAGTTATGAGACAAATCCAAAGTCGAAAGATTAGAAAGTCTCAAGAAATGAGCATCGGATATCAAACCTGCCAATGAGTTATTTCAAAAGCTTAACTAAACTAAATTTGATAGTTGTCCAATGCCTTCATCTATAGTTCCATTTAGCCCATTGTTATCAAGTCGCAACACTTGCATGGATGAAAATTGAGAAAGGTCAGGCACCGTCCCTGTAATTTCATTCCATCCCATATTCAATATTTCTAAGTGTTTATAAGCACAATGGGAAAATGCTTGAACAAACTCATGAAATAGCCCAATCAACCTATTTTCAGAGAGGTCTAATTCACTCAAATTGCAAATATAAAAAAGTGATATAGGTATTTGGCCTTCAAGCAAGTTATTTGCAAGATTCAAGTGCTCAAGGGAGCTCAAGTCTCCTATGGCTTCTGGTATGGTTCCTCTTAAACCATTATGATTCAGCTTGAGCATAACAAGGCTATCGGTGGCATTCATTAACCATGGGAAAATTAAGGACGAGTTCATCAAATAGTTGTTGGAGAGATCCACAAAAGACAGATAAGTGGAGAAATTAGCAGCCGAGGAAAGTGAAGGGGGGATGGAATCTAAAAGATTACAGCCACCAAAGTCCAAATATTGTAGATGAGAGAAACCACTCACTTGCCTTTGCCAACTGTTTGCACTGCTGAGATTAATCCCATGAAGTGAAAGGTGCCTTAAAGATGAAAGATGAGATAACCATTGTAGATCAGATCTTAAAGACATTTTGTTGTTGGGGCTGAGGTCAAGATACAACAAATTCGAAATATTTATGAACTGATGAGGAATGATTCCGCTGAAGTAATTTTGACTTAGATCCACATATTTCAAGGATATGAGACTTCCAAGCTCAGGGGGAAGTACTCCACTGAAGAAATTAGCACTAAGATCCATATGCCTCAACAATGACAGATTTTTAAGTTGAGAAGGGATTTTCCCTTCAAGAAGATTCCATCCAAGGTCAAGATGCACTAGATTGGTGAGATTTGAAAACTGATGAGGGATTTCTCCATTAAGAATATTATGTCCAAGATCAAGATACTCTAGAAAGGGCAAGTTCCCAAGTTCATGGGGCACTTTTCCTTGGAAACTACTATATGAAAGATTAAGGTGCCTCAAAAGGGATAAAGAGCCAACGAATTCAGGGATGGATTTGGTCAGCATGAAAGAAATGTAACTGAGGTCCAAATAGTTCAAATGATGTAACTCACCAAGTGATGGGCTAATCGAGCTAACTGTGACATAATCATCAGCATGAAGATCAAGCATCAAGACATGACCTGTTTCGTTGCTGCACCGAATGCCTTCCCAGTTACAACAATCTTTCTGATTCTCTCCATCTCCCCATGAAGAGAGCCAATCCTTGTTGAGCTGAAAACCCTGTTTTAGAGACAGTAGTGCTTGCCTTTCCCTCTGTATGCACTTCACAGTGACATTGTTGTCGGTCTCAGGGCTGAATGCATGAAGCTGTAACTGTGATATGTGCAAGAAAAGCGCATAAAGTACATGCAAAACAAGTATGAACCTGGAATGCATGATGATTCTTGCTGCTAGCTAGAAGCGGATAAATTTGAAAAAGTATTACAAAGCAAAAGGAGATTAACAACTGATTAATATCCCGTAAGTCTATTCAAATTAGTAAGTTGTGTTAAGCTTAAGGATGAAGTGAATTGATGAGCGCGTTTTTATTAGATAAGAAAATTGACAATTCAACAAAGACTAATAGAAATGAAAGATAATGCTGAACAGGGTTAGTAGGGTACGATGTTTTCATTCACGTCTTTTCCTTTGAATAGGATGAGCAGACCAATATAATGGGTGTTAATGCCTCCCGCGCAACTTGATTGAATCGCTGCAAGTCATCAAATCTCATCGCATTTCTCCATCGAACAAATTATATTATCACACTAACAATTCTATAGACATGTGGGGTCCAGCCGAGAGAAAATGTGATAGCAAAAGCCATGAGATCATGGCATTTAACTCAACAGTTGGAGGTTGAAAAAATTTGTTGCATGCGTGAAGAATTTTTTGCTCAGAGAAGCAATAGAACGGTGCAGGCATGTGCAAAGAAAATTTTCCTTCTACAGTCCAACTTTGTAGTATGCTTTTACACTGCATGGACCTCTATAAATAGAGGTGTTTTGTTCATTAAGTGGCAAAACAAGCAACAGAAGTTATAAAAGCTGCAGAGTGAAGAGAATTACACTGAGATTGTGTTATTCTCTGAGATTGAGAGAAAAATTAGAGACTATGAGTAAATTCTAGAGAGTATAGGTGTGGGTAAGTGCACAGGAATATTGTAGGTATCATTTTTATTACTCCTTAATCCTGTAAAATTATAGTATTTAAAAAGAAGGTTCTCACTGCAAATACATTAAGTAAAAATGACTGGCATTAGTATAATCTTCTCAAGTTAAATAATAATAATAATAATAACAACAATAACAACAACATCAATATTACTTTCTCCGTACAAATTTCATTATTTTCACATTTTCAATTGAGGCATTTTGATGTGAACACAAGTTTAACAAATATTTTAGCACTCACAATAAAAGTCGTCCACTAAGAATTGTCTTTTTTAGTCTTTTGGTCATTACTTTGTTAAATATGTCGGAGCAAATCCCCATTTTAGTCACTAAAAAATGTATTGGGAGACAAATTAGTCCCTTAGGTGACGTTTGGTACATTACCTATAAGATTAGTGATAATCCAGATAACTAGTAAGAAAAATTACCACCTTTTAAATTCCTGATAATGTTCCAATGCAATATTTGGTATGCAAAGGTAATATAATTAGCAATTTTGATTACCTTGTTTGGTATATCAAAAATATTACAGGTAATGTATATTCTTTACTAAAATGCCCTTTAAACAAAGAATAATAACAAATTTCACACACACACACGTATATATATCAAATTTCATGAAAATATTGTTGTATTTTTATTATCAATATTACCTTATTTCAAAGTTAATTATATATGATAGTATTTATTAAATTTATGTTTTCATTCTTTAGCTATTTTACTTTACAAATATATTAATAATACATGTACATTGTATGCTTTTTCACGTTGCAATTGGTTTCATTGTCCCATATTTTAAGCAAAGTTAATAAAAAGACTTTATGAATAGTTTAATGACAAAAACGTTTCAATATCATAAGCTTAATTTCTTAACGTTGGAGGTTTATATATTGATGTAATGAGTATTGAATTTGGGATGTTGGGCAACGGGAAGAAGACTTACATGTTTTACAAATAGTGTTTCTTACAATGTCTTTTAGACAAAGAATGAATTAGAGTTCATGTGTAATGTTTTATCAACTCTTACGATTTTTTCTTCTACTAAAGTTTAATTGGTTCTCTTGAGCAAATCCTTGTAAGTTGTTCCTGTAGCAACATTAGTTCAAGTGTAGAGTTAGTGGGAAGTGTTGTTTAGGAGTATTAGTTGTGAAAACCATTTACATTGAGTGATTAATCTTAAAAAAATCCTCTAAGCTGTGCCCACAAGCCAATAAATCCGATAAGTCACTTTATTATATTTTAATTATGTTATTTACTTGTCATATTTAGTTTTATAATTTTTGTGACCGATGATATATATTATGTCAAATTACTTCTTATCTTATTTAATTTTTATTTGATTTAATTTTATTTGATATGTTATTTTATTTAAATTTTTCCAACAAATATAAACTCCAAAACCTGAAACACCCAAAATAAAATTTAACAGCGCAAATTTATTTCTTGAAATTTCGAACAAATGTTTTTGAGACTAGTCGTGGTGTTCTCATGCGCTGTTGCAGTCGTCCTCCTACTCTACTGGTATTGACATAACGCGTGGCCAAAAAATTTTATTATTATAGAACAATAAAGAGACATTGGCACTGAAGGTTGATGAGTTGGCACTAACATATGCTCTAACAAATGAGGGAAATAACAGCTCATGGTTGCATTGATTTTAAAAACGATACACAACCACAATCAGACACAAAAAGGGCGGTCAATTTTTTCCAGATGGAATTTGAGTGATGAAAAGACTGAGTTAATCCGTTTTCATCGAAATTATCGTGGGGTGGCATTGGGAAGGGAATATGCTTTTAGCAGATAATGTTACTAAAAAAGAAAAAGATCAAAGAAACAAAATCTGTTAGTACCAGATTATGTTCAAAACTTTTCAAAAAATAAAAGTCAATCAATTTGTCTATTCTACTCGATATGAGTTATTTGTCTGTTCTGTGCTTAATGTCATTCAGTCCAACGATTCAGCATATGATGAGTTAATTCATGAGGGCCTCTTGGAAAATTTAAAACTAATCTAATCTGTCTATAAAAACCAAGGAAAGAAAACCAGACTGGGCATTGAATCAGTTTGGGCATTGGTTAAAGGTTTCCTGGTTCAAATGGGATTTAATTAGTTCAACTAAAATATAATAAAATATATATTTACATAAATATATATACATATAAAAATATAATTATTTATAAAATTCTAACTTTTTTGACAAATTAAATATAAAATATTTTTTAATATTGTTACAATGGAACCTTTTGCTACCAAAAATTTAAAAGCTATTGGACATTTTGTTTTTTGGTTAAAAAATACTTAGTTTTAGGAGAGGCAAGAGATAACGTTGGCCAAATGCACCTAGCCCACCAATTGTCTCACTAACCCATTACTTCATTACTTCCCCTTTCTAGAGAAACCATGCCCCACTAAATAGCTTATTTCTTCCATTCAAACACCACCGCCTCCTCTCTTCCTCATCATTCAACAGCACCCAACAAATCCCACCGCAGAGATCAAGTCCAATGAACAACAACAGTAGCTTCTCCTTCTTATCAACAAAGATAACAAATGGAGATAGACATATTCACTTTCTATTGTTTTATTTCTCCTGTTACAGCTTCTATCTCCATTCGTTCTCTGCTTCCCTATCTATGGTGTTAAAGCAACATTGATCTACATTTATGGAACCCAAAAGCTTCTTGTGGTGTACTAGTGTGGATATGGCGACCTTTTCTTTCTTCATATTCTCTTTTTTTTCATTTTTCACCAAACATGCGGGTGGTTGAACCACCCTTTAACGATCCAATGGGTTTTGAAGATTTTTCTTGTCAACCGATTTTTCTAGTTGTTAACCGATTTTTTTGTTATAGTGGTTTTTGGTCCTTGACCTGAGTGGACAGGGGTCTTCTTGATTAACCCGGTTTGCCTCGGTAAAATTCAATTTCTCTTCTCTAATATAAACTTACTTCACTTACACACATTCACTTGCTCTCCGCTATCACCCTTTCCGCATGAGTGACGGAAGCCTGGCCTGCTAAAAGTGGCAAGCGAGGAGAATCCGCTTTTGGTAGATAATGTACCCACTTTTGTGTTTTTTTTTTTTTAGTGAGGGAGAAGAATCTCCTGAATGTAGTTAATGTACCATTTTCTTGTTTTCCTTTTCCCACATCCAGGATTTTGGCTTAACTCCCATATTTTGATGTTAAGCATCCTCAAAATCCATGTCAAAATTAATAATCCGAAAAAGGACGGCAACAATTAAATTAAAAACAAAGTATCATACTTTTTCCTGATACACATGATGAATTTTACATGGGGCTGCAAAAAATAAAATATCACGCATTAGGGTGTTTAACTAAGGAAAAAAATAGAAATCAGAGAACAAGACATGCGATCTGATAAAAGGGATAAGTTTTAGGTTTCAAAGGGTATGTTTGTAATAAAGTAAAGTATCAGATTACCGATTGAGTGGTAATCTGGATAGACACCCTCTAGGAGGTAATTAATGTGGATTACCTTAATAATGTAGATTACATGCAATGAGGATTTACCAAACAAAATAATATTGTGGGTTCAAGTAATTTTAATCAACATTACTAGTAATCCAGTTAAATTACCTGTACCAAATGCCCCCTTAGCCTTTGAAATTTTTCCATTACTCTCTCACAATTCAAAAAAGGAGATAAACCAGTCCCTTAGTATATTTCAGTACAATTAAAAAATATTATACATATCGACCAATTTGTCCTTTATTTGGAATTTGGAATTGTGATACACTAGTAGGGAACTTCCAAATCCTAAGGAATTAATTTGACCATCGATGTATTTTTGAGGGAATAAAATAGTTATTTAGTGAATATTTTATTTATAAACCTCAATTTCAATTAAAATTGAAAAAAAAATGCACAAAACATATTATAATTTATAATGAAATGAGATATATCAAATGGGGATCTAACAAGTGAGGGAACACTTTTTATATGAGAAGTAATAAGAACAAAGCTCGATCATTAAAATCATACAGAGATAGTTAAATGAAAAGTTGCTTAAAAACTTAAAACAATTTAAAGTTACTTAAAAATTAGAGTGAACACTCAATTTCGTTCCTCAAGATTTTTGTATCAGAAAAATTAGTCCCCAAAAAAGAAATTAATCTAAAGTTCTAGAATGTTCTCCATTAATGGACTGCACATGTGGCACAGCTCAATGATAATGTATCATTAACATGTTGGACGCAATCAAAACAAAACCATTTTGGAATGAGAAGAGGATTAAATAACAGTGTTGTAACTCAAATGGAGGTTGAAGAGGGATGAAGAGAAGAAGAAGAAGCCTTATACAATGTCATTTTTATGTTTGGGGCAACAACAAATGACGTTGGTTTGCACACATGTCACTTAACGTCCCATGTCACTGTGTTAATGAGCCACATATACAATTCCGTTAATATTTCAACGATCAACTACATAAAGGGACTAACTTATCACATAATTAAAATATTAAGGGACCATAGATTGGGTTTAGCTTTCAGGGATTAAATTATCTTGTAAAATTTTCTTAGAGGACTTTAGTGGGTATTTACTCTAAAAACTACAAGACCATTTAAAAAAAAAACTGATTTATGATCAAATTTTGACCATTTATGTAAAATATAATGTTCCACATATTTACTATCCCATATTGAGGGGGATTTGGATAAGATTTTTTATGTGAAAATTATTTATTCATAAATTTTTTTATATATTTGGATAACTTTTAAAAAAATTTGAATATAAAAAAAATCAACTTTTGAAAAAAAATCAGTTTTCAATTTTTCCAATTATATATAAAATATAAGTTTCATAATTTTTATAAAAAAATATGAAACAAAAGTATACAAATATAGGATTTACTTTAAATGTATATCTTACTCCGTTCTTTTCAAAATATCTATTATTTTTTGACGAGTAAAAATATTAAGAAAGATAATAAATATATTGATAATAGAGTAAAATATAGTGAATAAACTAATATATCCTTATTAAATGAAATGCTTTTAGAAAACTAATAGTTAGCGAGGAAAATTATTTAGGGGTAGTATTGGAAAAATAAATAAATATTGCATTGGAATGTGGATTTGTTTAAAAATAGATAGATATTTTAAAATATAAAGTAATCTGAAAGTGGACAAATATTCTAAAAACTAAGAAGTAATTTTTTACGTATACCCACCTAAGGGAAACGCTTTTATAATTAAAACCAAATGTAGTTAAAAACGAAACGGTAAAGTTAACATAGAAAGAAACAATGTGCACGAATGGTATTTTAATGGTAAAACTTAGAGATAACTGTTTAATGCTTAATACTTAAAACTTCACTTTAACACAATGTTCATTTTGGTCTTACTCTTTTAAGAATATAATTTTGATAATTGCAAAAGTCTTTTAACAATCATCCAATCATATGGTACAATAAGAAAAGTGTTAAACTTATATAATTACAATTTTATAAGCTATACATTTAGTAGCATGTGATTAATTTGATTAGGTGATATTATAAAAACTGAGTTAATATCTATTTTAATTTAGTCTAAGGGGTTGTTTGGAAGTGTTTTTATTCTTAGATTTTTAAAACTGTTTTATAAAACAAGTTTAAGCTCATTTTTAAAAATAAAAAAATAAGAAAACTTGGGTGGATAAATTTTTTAAAAAATAACTTTTAAATGGATAAAATAAAAAATTGTTTGGCAATTAACATTATAACTTCGTGTCAAATTTACAAAGATCATAACAACAAAGATCAACAACCAGCAACAACCACAACAAAGATCAACAAAGAATAATAATGAGATCAATTTTTAACTTGGTATGAAGGTGAGATCAATAAAGATCCGCAACCACAACGGAGAAAGAAAGAGAAGGAGAGAGAAAAAGAGGAGGGCCACGTGTAGCGGCGAAGGCGAGGCGGAGCTTGGGTCTTCGGCCAGCGGATTGGTCACGTGCGCCTCCGGAAGCGGAGCTGGGTCGTGAAGAGGCGGATCTAGTCACGTGCGCGCGGAGACGAAGGCGGAGCTAGGTCTTAGGTCGGCGATGGGCTTCAAAGGTCGCGGGCCGATGGTTTTGGGAATAGCTCGCGCTGGAGAATTGGGCTAGTTCACTGGGATGGTCGCGAGCTAGATCTCTAGGTGGACGGAATAAGGGCTGGTTTGTGAAGCTTCACATGTCGTGGAGTCACTCGGAATGGGTGCCTGGTTTGCAAAGCTTTATAGGTCGAGGTGGTTCGGAATGGGGTGAGAAAGAAGGCATGAATGGCATGAATGACATGAACAAAGCTGAGAAAGAAATCCAACAAAATAAAAAAAGAGAAACGGGTAACAAAAGAATGGAAGAATGACCAAAAACACAAACTTAACTTATTTACAAATTTGCCACCGCATTTTTCACCTATTTTAAAACAAGAAAACCAAAAAGCATCTCAAATTGTTTTTGGTTTTCAGTTTTAAAACTTGGTTATAGTTTTTTCATTTTTAAAAACAACTTTTGTAAAACAAGTACCCAAACAAGTTTTTTAGTCTTTTACTTTTAAAAACTAGAGACAATTTTTAAAACTCCTTGTCTAAAAGCCTTAAATATTTTGAACATGGCATTAGTTCGATTTTGAAAAAAAAAATTAGACATTAATTTAAATCTAACATTTTAAACTTTCACATCAATTTCAATGTTCTGTCAAATCATCAATAACTTATGTTATGATTTATCCTGGTTAACTTAGTTATGCTGCTTGTGTATCTTTTGTTTATTGACTAGGGTATTTTTCGTCTCATCAACTTGAAAGTAGCTAGAACAAGAAACTAAAACTAAATAAAATAAAGAATTAAAATCTTATCAATAAAATCTTCAAGTATCTTAAATATTTTATGATTTAATTAAATATATTTTTTATCTCTAAAAAAAGTAAATTTTAATTTTGAACCATGAAATTTTTTTAATTTAGTTTCAATCTAAACATTTCTAAGAGAAGCATGTACTCAACAACTTGTTTTATTCAAGAATATTTATAATAATTCATCAAAGATTAACTGAAATGAAAGGTAAAGTTGACCACTGACTTTGAGATAGGAGAAATATTTAGATGCACTTAGAGTATTACATGAATATTGTAACATCCTAAATTTTAACCTCTTAACAGTTTAACCGTGTTAAGGTTAACTTTTAATTATTACATTCTGGTTTCACAATTTTTTTTTTTGACAAAATAAGATATAAGGAAAATAAAGGTGACAATTTTTTCTTTTTATAAAAATCAAATTAGAAGCCTTGCATATAGATAAATCGTGTACAATATTTATTTTGTGAAAACTAACTAATGCATTCACAAACATATATGAATCATCCAATGTCTAAATAATATATATTATACATACATAAATAAATCCAAACAATATGTCATAAATACTAAATAAGTAGCAAGAATAATATTGGTCCGGTAATAAATGAAGTACTTAAACATCCAATGGAGTTATATATAACTCATCTAAATAAGTCACCTGAACTAGAATACAATCTTGCCTATTCTTATAATCTGAAATAAAATCATCTCTACTTTCCTTGAACGAACTCCTCCAAATGATCCTTAGTTACTTGCTTTTTGTCTAGAGATGACATGGAAATAAAATGGGGTGAGAACTCACAAGTTCCCAATAAAATGCACATAAGAAGATGCCATCAAAATCATCTCCAGCCACCACGGTTTATTTTTTTTAAAAATGTGAACATACATTAAAATTCAATTAATAAGTTTCGAAAATTTTATAGAGGTAGACGTATATTTTAAGATGGTCTTTCTTAGTATGAATATAATACTATCTTTCATGTATGTATGACAATATATATGATGCTATGGCCTGATTTTGATCATGACTAACATGTGAGAAATCTCATCCCCACATAAGTCTTGTGATCGTTGCACCATATAATATGCATATTTTATTCGTAAAATTTGTTTCAAGTTATCCATATTAACTTGCAAATCTCCAAATCATAGTAATGCTAATAATTTCTGAATAACTCATTTCATACATCATTAATAAAACTATACTTGAGATACAAAATAATTGAGTTGCTTTATTACAAAAGAACTATGAATACTATATCATTAAAATGACAAAATAAATCATGGAAATAAAAATGCACATGTATATGGTCCGGACCCTGGACTACCACTAGAACACTCTATACAAAATAAATAACACTTTACACTGAGGTGAAGCTCACCAAACTGGAGATAAACTTCCTAGGAGGAGGAGGAGGAGGAGGATCCAATGTCATTACTATATATGTGGAGGAAAGGGAAAGATGGTTGAGTTTTATCTTAAAACGTGATTGGATCCTCACCCACAACCACACATGGGACAGAAGAAAGATGTATAAATGAATAATAATACAATTTTGTAAATCATTTCTACTTATTTTTACATAATAGCTATAAAATCATAATTTCTGAAAATATAAAAATCATCTTTATTTTCTCAAGGATTACTAAAGATAATAGATTATCCATAAACTGTAAAGTGATGCTCAGTCCTTGGCGAACAAGAGTACATGCCTGATAATCTTGATGGTCCCTGGTGAACGCGTCCCAGCAGATTGATCTAAGTAAGGATAACTTGCCCCTAGCAGGCACAAGGGTATACCAATGTTAACAAATTAATTGTCGTTAACTCACAACTCTATTCCTCTTGGTAATTACCTATTCTAAATCAAGATGGGTTCATAAAATGGGGTTCTACAAACTCTAAGTTCATCAACTCTTAGTTTTCATAAACAAACATAAAGATTCACATTTTCTTTCAATATCCATAGCCAACTCTCATCATCATAAAAAATCATGAAGTAATTCATATTACATCAATTTAATCCAAGAATGGTCCTATCCACTTTGAAAATTCACAAATTTTCATGAGAAGCTTCAAAACATAATTTCTAGTTCTTGGAAAATGTATATAAATCTTGTTCAATGTCAACATTCAAATCTTAATTTGTTAATTATTCAAGTATGCTAGATAATATATTCATAATGACCAAAATAGAGCCATGAGATCAAACCCACTCATCTAGAGGGGTAGAATGTGAAGGAACAACTCCAAGAGAACTCTGAAGTGGAGATGGCACCAATGTCTGATAACAACCACAAAACTCATGAATGATCTATGGGTACCTCTAGATTATTCTAAAATAACTCTAACAATATTAGGAGAGCACCTACTTTATAATAATGAGAGAAAATAACAACAAGCCATACCTTAGAACATGAAATGGAGAAGAGGGAGATGACATAAACCACTAAATCTCTTACCTTTGAGCTTTGGGAGAGAAGGATAGGAGTGAGATTTAGAGAAAGAAGGAAAATGGGGTTGGGAAGGGTGAGGATTTCGGTTTTGTGAAGGGAAACTCGAAGATAAGGGTTTTAAAAAGGTGAGGGACCTTATTTATCAAAATTGTGTCATTTTGGTATTGTGCGTTATCGGGTATTTGCTGGAACTCATTGTAGCAAGACTGCATGGCGAAATAGGACATCAAGACTCGCTGTAACAAACTTGTTTCTGCATAATTTTGCAGAACTTCAGCCGCAACATGGTTCTTCTAGCCTTCCACATTTCCGAGGCCTTCCCTACATGGGTGGATCCTGGGGAAACCTGGGCCATACTGAATTTGTCTAGAGACAAGTATTCTTGAGATATTACAAATGAATACATACATACATATCAAATCACATTTAGTCACATGAGTATGTATTTTAGTCTTTTCATTTTTTTCTTTCTTTATTCATCCCTTTCTTTATATATCTATTCTTTATACATATTTTTCTTTATACATCCCTTTCTTTATACATATCTTTATTTCTTCTTCCATTTTAACCAATCAATGGGGTAATGAGCTCATACCAAAGTTGATTGTCATCAACAAATATAGTGAGAATAAAGAGAGTGTTAGAACAAGATCACTTATTTCTATCGAGAATCATTTCCAAATCAATGGGGCCTGAGACCAACATCTTTAATATTTTATATCACATTAATACTTTATCATGGAGATAGAATCTAGCCTCTTTATCATTTTATATTACATAAATACTTTATCGCTGGGGACAATGTCCAACATCTTTTCATATCATATTAATAATTTATAAGTGGGAATCATGTCCAATGTCTTTCATATATAAATAACTTAATACTTTCTTTTAATATAGGTACTCATAATAAAATCAAACATAACATACATATCATCATTTAATTTGAATTACAACATATGCACATTTTTGTTACTGTTACATAACAACATCATTCATCAATCCATAAACTGTCATAACCATGTAGTCTCTCAATACACAAATAAGGCTGAATTACTATGCATGCAATTTAGGACCAAACATTTAATTACATGATCATGCTCATATCATAAGTAACATAATATCCCTTCCATAGATTTCATATCATGCAATCATTTTTTAATCATAAACAATCATCCTCATCATAATCATCGTTGTTTTATGCCACTCAGCTTTCATAGGCTTCGTTATATAAAACACAACATTTAACACTACTTGCACTTCATTTATTCCATTGATATAATAAAGACAGTAACTTTTCAGAAAGTTGGTCTCAAAAAATAAATTTAAAAATGTTAGTAAATGACATGATAAGTTTTTGAACAAAAAAAAAAAATCAAGGATATACCTCAATATATTAAAATTCATGTGTAGAAAATTTGGGTAAAAAAATGAGATTTTAGATGAGATAACAAAATTGTACAAATTCAATGCACAAAGCACATCTTTTAGCAATACAAAACAACTTCTTCGAATTTTAGATTATAGCAAAACATCTCAGAACTTTCCACAAAAATTAATAGGAAAACCCCAACATGTTAATAACGTCATGTAAAAATTTTAGCTTAAAATACCTTCGTTTGATAGGATAATAAAAATAGGAAAATTTACAACCTACTAAAACAAGTGTAGTAAATGATCATGTTTGCTCTCATAAAAATTCGTGGGAGTAGTCTCACATGTTAGCTACATCCCATAAAAAATTCAGCTCAAAATCTCATCTGCGGATAAATTTAAAAATTCATACAAGTTTACCGTTTTGGCATAAATCGAATTTCAACAAGGCACACCATTTAGCAAAGTGATTTTAAGAGCTTTCTAATCAATACAATTCAACCCCAAAATAATTATAACTCAAAAAAATCAATCAATCATTTTCATTCCAACATAGAATTTCTAGCCACACTTCATTCTAAAACCATAAATTACTCATTTCACAATAGAAGTTTCATCAACCAAAAATTCAGCAACATTGAAAACTTCGCTGAATCCATTTAATGGGTAGAAAATTAAATAATGCAAGCATAAACCCCTATCTCAAGTGAAGAAGAACATGAGAGTGGATTTTTAGAGATTTCAAAAGGTTGAAATTAAGCAAAAATCTTCCTCCTTGCTCCCTCCTTGCCCAAAATGAATTTGCCACAAAGAATATGAAAATATTTGAGCTCTAAAATACAATTGGGGTTTATGTGTTTAAAGAAAACTTTAAATCAAGATAGTGGCTCAAGTTCAAGGGAAAAATTGGCAATGGTAAGGGATGAAGAAAAGTTGAATAATAATATAGAAGATGAGAGTCTATTAGAATGAGAAGTGTACTAACTTTTTATATATATATATATATATATATATATATAGTGGATATAATCATGGTTAGTGTGAGCGTCCTTTCTCCCTCTCCTTTTTTTTTGTTATTATTTCTATTCCTATTATTATTATTATTATTATTATTATTATTATTATATGTAATAATACGTAACTATATATATATATATATATATATATATATATATATATATATATATATATATATATATATATATATATATATATATATATGAAAGATAGATTAGTTAAAGATTTAGATCCCTTATCTTTTGTTTTTTTTCCTGTTGTCAATAAAAATAGAGATTTTGAGAGAGATTATATCTTTTAGTTAGTGTAATTATAATTCGTAGAGATTTGGTGAGATTATTATTTAAATTTAAAATTAAAATATCAATCTTTTAAATTTTGCACATTCTCTTCTGATTTAAATATTAGTTGGCTATAAGATACTACTGATCTTCTATAATCTTATTTTTATTTCTAATCTTTAATATTAAAAAAATTATTAAATATTTAAAATTATATTTTTATCCTTCGTCTAATTGGGTTGACTTTTCTATTGATTGTTCCTGATTACTCATTTATTAATTAATATTTAATTAATTTATTAATTATTTATTCTAATAACTCATAAAAATAAGGTAATTAATAATAGAGAAAACCAGAGATATTACAATTATACTTCATATCTACTAGTAAAATAACATTTCAATTAAGATCCATATTTAACTTTCACTTTTGTTAAAGTGTCACTTTGTTAGTAGATATGGAGCATCCACATGGCACTCCTAGAAAATTATTTTAATAAACATTGTGCAGATAGCGAGCTACTAATGCTTGTTTTACTGTCCTAATTAAGTAGCAAATACATTTCGTAAGGAAAAAGTCTTAAGGGAGCTAATTGATAGGTCTCTTGATTCACAACTTGTAAAATGGCTTGTAAACAGATTTCAGCTCCACACAACTATTACAAAATTGCAATCAAATCATATACTACAATTCTACAACCGATTTTTTTTTGTCTTTTCAATCAAAGTGAGTTTTCCAATGAGAAATTGCTTGTCGCCCTTTTTTTAAGACCTTTTTACACTCACATTTTTCACAAAAGATTTGTTGTGTTTTTGGTCATTTAATTTATTTTTCATTAAAGCCATGCATATGTTTAATAAGTGACTTCCCTCTCTTGACTGACTGAGTCCTCTATCTTTTCTGTTTCGTAATTTTTTAGATCGTAGCTATCCTTACCAAAGCAAAGGAAGTCTTATTTTGCTTTAGAAAGGTAAGACAAAAGATATTTTGAAAAAAATAAATAAAAGAGTTCAAAATTAGAGTTGAAATGGATCTATCTACCCAAAAAAAAAAAAAAAGAGTTACAATAGATCTAAAGAAACCACAATAACAATTCCCTTCTATATGGTAAAATTTGAATATCGTTTATTGAATCATGAGCTTATCTTTGCAACTTGCTATAGGAGAATCCCCCTGTTCTGTGCCACTTGGACTAGTCTTTTCTCTGACCTGGAAGTAATCAAAGACTCCATTATTGAACTAGAGGCAAAATATGTCAGTGACCGGTTAAAGCAAAGTGGACTCAACACAAAACATTTTAGAGGTATATTTCAATTGTGTAGTATTATATATTTATTTAATATTATTTCAATGTTTTATTTACATTAAATGATAAAACATATACTTGTATTCGATATTATAATTTCTTAATTTATTTTAATTGGCAATATTTTTTATTTTTTTGAAAATGCTTAAATAGTTTGTTTTCGATATTCATTTTGGTTTTGGTTTTGGTTTTATTTTGATCCAATTTTTTTTTCAAATGTTTCGTTATAATTCATGTTGTGTTAGCTTAGTTGTTAACTTGTTATGTGGTAATATTTATAAGGACCAAGAGAAGATTACTGAAATATTTATAAGTATCAAACCTAAAAGTTTCAATATTTGCATTTGTAAGTATTAAATGCATATCCATAAATATTCATACGGATCAAAAATTAAAATAACAGGGACCAAATTCAATTTTTTTAACTTTTTTTTATCAAAACAAAAAATTTATAGGGATCAAAGTTAAAATTTTCTATATTTTCAATAACCAAAAACATATTAAAATATATATGTGACTATTGTATTACTTAAATAATTTTTACAACAAAAATAATATAATTAATATTTAAACTTAAATAATTGTATAAAAATGTCAATTACGTTTTTTAGTACCCAAGATATCCACTGATTACAATACTGACTAATCCCTTCAAGATGAGAGTTCTCCTAAGGGGATAAGTCGATTGCTATTACTTAGACCATTTAGTGATCACATAAAACTTAAAAATTTAACTAGCATTATTTTTAAAAAAATAAATTTAAATTAAATTAATAATAGTGAGTTTAAATCAACTATGATAACAATAAAAAATTAATATTGAACTATTATTTTGATAGATAAATATTGTTAAAGAATTAAATAAAATCTAATTAGATTAAAAAAAAATACAATATACACTCCCTAAAAATGATTTAGGCCTGAAGGGGGTTTTTTTTTTGTCGTGTTGCCAAGCCTGAAGTTGTATAACTAAACAACTTGAAGAGAGAAGCAAAAGCCCAACGACAACAATATACAAGCCCAAAAAAAGAACCTTGCTTTTTAATTAAAATAGATCAGACAAGCCTGATTAGCAAACCAATATACGAAACCAACCAACTAATTTAAATTAAAACGAAATAAAAGCTGAAACGAAGAAGGAAGAAGATGATGAAAGGAAAAGGGCGTATCACATGCAAGACGGACAAGATGATGCTGGGACTGGCAGCTTGACGGTACATATATAGTTCATGTGGGCAGCTCAGTTAACGTTGTGCTTTTGTTTTGATTGATGATATGTAGCGGGCGTTGCAGGGTGCCCGATGCTTTTGACTTTGAGGTTGTAGTAGGGGACTTTGTTCGATCCTCGGTTCATGTGTTCTTTATTTTTCGTTGGCCCTCTGTGTTAATAGTCTGTTGAGACTACGTTTTTTGGCCACCCAAAGAGACCTTTTTTTTTCTTTTTTTATTTATTGGGAAAGTCTGTTGAGACTTTTTTTAGTTCGTGTAAAAGCAATTATGAGTCTGGGTTTTCATAGGTTTTTGAGTAGTTAATGACATTATGTTTTTTATTTTTTATTTTTAGACGGGGACATTATGGGTTTAATTTAGAGATCAACAACCAACATAACCAAATTGATCGGTTTAGAATGGGCATCAAACAAGAGATAATGTTTGGTATTCAAAACTAAGAATTCATTGCTATATGTTTGTTTCTATATAGTTGGAGTATAATATTGTACGTTAATTCAGATCGATCATAGATTAGAGATTTGACTGGCCCACTTTTGCGTTCATGAGGATATATAGTGTAATGCACTATCATCTATGTTCTAAACATTTTATAAAAGTTGTACATGCATCATTGATTAATTTTCAAGATTTAGGCTTTTAGTATTAATAAAATTTGATATATTGTATTCAGATATTTGACTGATATTTTGTACCAAGGTTAGATTTTTCTTTATTAATCAATGATACTATTCTGACCAAAAAGATAAAAAAGAGAGAGAGATTTGGATTCGGCCAAAAAAAAAAAAAAACAAAAGATTATGATGAATCATTAGGTATATGGAGCTAAATTCTGTCCTATTCCCATCCATTAAGCATACATTGAATTGGAGAAGAATAAGTGATGTATCTTCATATAAAAAATAATAAATAAAATTATTAATTGAATAAATATTACCCAAATAGTCTAATGATTCTTGTTTTTTTTTTGGTTCACAACCAAAGTATTCACCGTTCGTTACCTGACTAATCTCGTCCTTGACCACTTTGAAGAATTTGTTGCCTTAAGATTTAAGCTTTCACCATACCTAAAGGAAAATCGAACCCTTAACTTTTGGTAAAGGTGAATGAACCCTTACCGCTCAACCACACCCCCTAGGTTTTAATCATTCTTGTTTTACTAAATGCCAAATACACACTGAAAGGAGGAGGTTTTAAGGAGCATATTGATAGGTTTCTTGGTTCGCAGCTTATAAAATGGCTTGTAAGTAGATTTCATTTCCACACGACAATTCTTTTTTTTTTTTTGATAGGTATGAAACGCTCAACCCAAACGGAGGAGCCAACAAAGGCCGTTTATCTCAAAAGCAGAACTTAAAAAACTACAAACACTAGGTAATACAAAATCAAAACCAACACAAGGTGCCATCCCAAAAAAGAAAGGGTAGCCAACCACTAAAACATGAAAAACAACATAAAACAACTGCTGCCAAGCTAACTTATTGACTAGTGCGAAAACAAAACACATGAACCTGCAAAAATACAAAATACAGCAGCATAAACCAGTAATCACTCCACTACACAGAACTATACACCATTTCAAATTTGCAAACTGTCATACAAAATGCTACAACAGGCAACAACGGCAAAACCAAAGCAAGCCGAGCGCTCGTCATCAAATGGCATGTGGAGGCAAACCTTGTGCAGACGAACGGGTTTCCAGCTCATCACCCTTCACTGCCAAGGGATAATACACACAACTATTACAAAATTAATCATAAGCGAGTCGTCTACTATATATATCAATGTGTGTTTTGCATTGAGAAACTGCTTGTTTTGCCTGATTTTCCGTTTTGACTTTACACACATTTTTTTCACATAAATTTGTTCAATATATGCAAGATCAAAATGGTTGTGATAGAATTAGGGCAACAACGTAATTTAAAAGTGATGTGAAAAAATATTATGCAAAACATATATAATAATTGTTCTCAATTATATAAGAATTTAATTTTGATATATTGATAACTAAATGAGTTTCATATGTCATCTAATCAAATCTCACATTTTATATAAGTTTCAAGTATAATGGAAGTCAAAATTAATCATATTTACTAATGTGTCATTGCATGATTTGATAACTCTAAATCTTTTTTAACATAGTGAATGTATTAAAATTAAATCCATTATATAATATAAGTTAGAGTTTTCTCTTCCCTAGAATACAGTTCTTTATTAGTTCATCACCTGCAAAGGTCTTCCACATTAGATGCAACACTTTTCATCTGTAAGTAGGAAAAGTATATATCAGCAAGAAAAAAAATGTCAAGATATATATACACTAATTCTAGCATATAGGACAAATTTGAATAAGATAAAGCTAAATCATAGGAACACAAATTACACTCTGTTAAGCTATTAATCATTAAATACTACAATTTTGATAATTAGTACCTTAAGAACACTGTTTAAAAAAATCTATGATAGAAACTATTTTTCATTGAAGCGTAAAACTTTTAGGGTGCCTTTGATTTCATAAAATAGTTTTCTATTTTTATTTTTTGTTTGCCTATTTTCAAGATTTTATGAAAAAAATAGTGAAAATTGAAAATAAAAACTAAAACTAGATTTTGTAATTTTTACAGTTTTCTTAATAAATTCCTCCAAAAAAAAAAAGAAAGAAAAGGAAACCAACTAAAAATTAAGCAGGAAATAAAGATTGAAAACTATTTTCTGAAATCAAATAACGTTAAGTTTTCAATGTATTAAATTTATTGGAAACTTAAAAAAAAATTGTACTTTTTAGCAAAGCCCTAAATACTAATAAAGAAAGTTAAGCATTACATAACAATGTTACAAGTTTATAGAAGACCAACATTAAAACTTAAAACCCATTTCACTCTGCATCGTCATCCTTAAAAACCAAAGTAATCGCTAAATCACTACATTTTGATTCATTTTTGTTGTGCCCAACCAAAATGTTTTGTAAAATTTTTTAGATGCGTAAATTTTGTTGCATATGATAAAAAAGTTGGTTATATTTGTTTGGTGCCTCATAAAATATAGTCAATAAAAAAGACAATAAGAGATGTTACCTTAACATTCAAGACATGATCCTTTGCCATTTGGCTATATTAATTGTTGCCAGTACATACAGCTTGTCATATACGTCACTCAAGAACTTGAAATAAGCATATCTCCATGATTTCTTCAAAATTAATGAGAAACAAACTCCCCAAAATCCTATGACAAATCCGATTGCCATAGCAATGTAAAATCCGGTGGTGGAAAATTGTTCAGCAACATGAACATCATTTTCATCAATTTGATGACCTTGAACTGGGCAAGTTTTGTTGAGGGGAGCACCACAAAGTTTTGGATTTCCTATATAGGCAGAGGCATCCCTAGTTTGAAGTTGCGTGTCTAGTGGATTTCACCAAAATCATTATATGATAAATCGAGAACACTAAGAAAGTTTAGTTGAGAAAGTTGTGAAGGAATCCTTCCTTACAACTGATTTCTTGACATATCAAGAAAATCTAGTAGTCTCAGTTGTCCAATAGTTGGAGGGATCTCTCCACTTAACATGTTTCTTGAAATGTTAAAAGAAACTAAGCCAACAAGAGTGGTGATCTCAGTTGGAATTTCACCAATTAACCAGTTTAGACAATTCAATACTTCTCAACAATCCTAGTGTACTTCCATATTTTGACATTTTCCCTTTCCATATGAGTGATGCACTATCATTATAAACTCCGGAGTCAGGATCACAAATACGTAGTCTAACATCACATCCTAAATTATAATAATGGCTAATAGTAGCATTTGAATTTTCTTTAGTGGCCATAGCAGAAAGGTTCCTCATGCATTTGGGTATACTCGCAGAGAGATTATTCTGAGAGAGATCCAAAACACGAAGTTCATTGAGATTACATATGCTTAACGGGATGCTCCCATAAAATTTATTAGAATGGAGACTAAGTATAAATAGCTTTGGAATCTTGTCTCCGATCCAGCTTGGCAGTAGCCCGGACAAATGATTTTGTGCAACAACAAAAACTTCAAGTTTTGTACAATTAATCAAGGATAATGGTATTTCTCCTGAAAAGTTATTGCCACCCAAATGTAAAGACTGGATATTCTGTAATGAACCCATAGATTTTGGAAGATTTCCATCAAGATAATTATCAGACAAATCCAGTGTGATCAATTCTTCAAAATGCATCCAACATTCTGGAAGCTCTCCGCTTAGGTTGTTGTGTGACAAATCTAGAAATCTTATTCTTTTTGACGTGTTTGCACATAGAAGAAGATCTACTGAAGAGAATGTGTTGTTGGAAAGAAACAACTGTGTTGCACTTGAAAGGAATGGTGGAATTGGGCCTTCAAACAAATTTGAGCTCAAATCAATTTGATAAGTATCTTGAAGCTGAACTGATAAATTTTCAATTTTTCCTCTAACATGGTTGTGAGCAAGATTCAATTCCACCATCGTGGGAAGGAGTTTCCAAAACCAATTCGGAATAGTGCTAGATATTTCAGATTGAGAGATATCCAGTCGACTAATGTGTTTCTGACTTTGAATCCATCTAGGAAAATCAGGGCCCAAATTGCAAGATGCCAAGTTAATCTCAGTTAATTTGAATGGGGGAACCCATGCACTACTAACATTAAAGACCAATGCATTACGAGACAAGTCCAAAGTTGAAAGATTGGAAAGTCTCGAGAAGTGAGCTTCTGATATCAAACCTTCCAATTTGTTATTTGCAAGGCTAAGCTCAATTAGATTGGATAGTTGTCCAATGCTTTCATGTATAGTTCCATTTAATCCATTGTTATCAAGTCGCAACACTTGCAAAGATGAAAGTTGAGAAAGGTCAGGCACCATACCCATAATTTCATTCCACCCCATATTCAAAGTTTGCAAGGGTTTATGAGCACAAGGAGAATATGCTTGAATAAACTCATGAAACTTCCCTGTTAGCCTATTTGTAGATAGGTTAAGCTCTTTCAAATTGCAACTATGAAACAAGGATACAGGTACTTGGCCATTGAGCATGTTATTTGCAAGATTTAACTCCTGGAGAGAGCTCAGGTCCACGAAAGCTTCTGGTATGGTTCCCTTTAAACTATTATCATTCATTCTGAGGATAGAAAGGCTACGAGTAGAATTCATTAACCATGGAAATATTAAGGATGAATTCATCAAATAGTTGTCAGAGATATCCACAAATGACAGAGAAGTGGAGAAATTAGCAGTGGAGGAAAGTGAAGGAGAGATGGAATCTAGAAGATTACAAGCACAAAAGTCCAAGTATTGTAGATGAGAAAGACCACTCACTTGTCGCTGCCAATTGTTTGCACTGCTGAGGTTAACACCACTGAGCGAAAGATGCCTTAAGGAAGAAAGATGAGATACCCATTGTAAATCAGAACTTAAGTATGATGAGTGGTAATAGGAACCGAGGTCAAGATAGTGCAAGTTGGAAAGATTTCCAAAATGAAGAGGAATTGTTCCAGTGAAATTATTAGTACTCAAATCAAGATGCTCCAAGAAAAGCAAGTTCCCTAGTTCATGGGGTATTTTTCCTTGAAAACCGCACCATGCAAGATTGAGGTGTCTCAAATGGGTTAAAGAACCAATAACATCCGGGATGGATTGGGTGAGATAACAAAACGTGTCACCGAGATCAAGCTTGAAAACATGACCTGTTTCGTTGCTACACTGAATGCCTTCCCAGTTACAGCACTCCTTCTGCTTCTCTCCATCTCCCCACGAAGAAAGCCAATCATATTTGAGCTGAAAACCCCGTTTCAGAGAAAGCAGTGCTTGCCTTTCCCTCTCAATGCATTTAACAGTAACATTGCCACTCTCGGGGTTTAACGCAAGTAGCTGCACCGCTGATATGTGCATGAAAAGCACATAATAAAGTACAGGCAAGGCAAGAAATCTGGATCTCATGATAATTGTGGCAACACGAAGCAGATAATTACGAGAAGTATCACTCAGAGCAAAAGGAGAACAAAGGTTGTGTGTGTGTGGGGTGATGAAGAATAAGGACGTGAATCAGCAGCACATATAAAGTAAATATAGTCAACTTAGCGTCAATATAAAGTAAAACTGATCAACGCGTTTTCATATGAAAACGGAAAATGACAATTCAACAAAGAATACTAATTGGTGGAAGGAAAGGTCATGCGGTGTGAGGGAATATTCCATTCCATTTCATTCGTACCTTTTTCTTTTAATATGGAGTGGGACAGACCAAGAAAGTTGCATCGGTGAAGACTGGGGCCAATGACTCAGGTCAACAAATCTCATCAAATCTCTTTTTCGGACAAATCCTCATTATATTATCACACATCGTACTGATCTGGACAGTTGAAATACCGTGTAGGTTGAGTTAATTTGACTATTTTGGACTCATTAGAATATTATGTTGATTTATTTTCATATATTTTTAAATTAGGTACAAGACACAATTTAAGTAAATTTTCATATTTCATTCAATAATAAATAAAATTATGTTTGCAATGTTCTATCTATTATAAATAGAAATAACATTTCTTTAATCACTATCACTCCGAGGAAATGGCTTCTTCTTAATTGTTGTCGATTTCATTTGACTAATATTTTGATGTCTTAAAATGTTCTTTTATTTCTTTTATAATTAAATTAATAATTTATTATTATTTTATATTATTTAAAATCATTATTATTAATATTTTAAAATATTTGTTTAATATTTAATTTTTTGTTGTAATATTTTATTTTATTAAAAAAGTGACTACTTTTCTCATAAAATATATAAATTTAATTTTTCTCATAAAATGAAAAAATATGATTGGGTTATAGATAATATTTTACTTCTCAAAAACTTAAAAATAATTTATAAATATAGACTGACTCTATGATTACATGCGATGTCGCACCCCATTTGCATTACAATAAATGATACTATAATATGTTTATTTAATATCAGATCAAGTTATATAACGATTAGATGGCACACTATTGCAATGTATATTACATATTACAATTTATTTTTCCATTAATTGTCATTATTTTTTAATTTTATCCCATTAAAGTGAAGAGAGGATTGTAAAATGAGAATCAATTTAAAATACAGTGTAATAGAATGAAATGAAAGTTGAAAAAGAGAGAAGGAGGAGAATGAAAAGGGAAAAGGGGGAAACGCGTCAAAGAGACTTTACTTTGAACTTGCAAAAGTAGAGGTGATAACATAAATTATAATAAAAATCAAGCAGTTGATTCTAACGATGCAAATTTTAAAATCATATATTTATTTATTTAATATAAAAGCCACTGCTAGGTCCAAGAGGCAGAGCCGTGAATAATGGAATGGAATTGTTTTTGGTGAGGAATAATGGAACGGAATTGATCAGAGCAATTTTTTTAATTTTTTTCTATGCTCACGCGTTTTAGTTACCGAAAGAAGCAAAAAAATAGTTAACTTTTATTTTGGTCTCTTAAAAATATTTTAGATAATAAATTAGTGCTTTAAAATTTTAAAATCCCTCATTAGTCCATTGCAATTTAAAAAAAGGGGACAATTATTTGGTTTGTCTGTAAAGCTAGGTTCATATAATTAAAAAAAACTTTATACAGACATGTATAAAAAAATTAATTTATCAATTTTTTAAATAGTGAGAGATTAATAGAAGAATTTTAAATATTTAAAACTAATTTATCCCCAATATTTATGAGGGATTCAAATGGTTATTAAATAAAAAAAAACGTTTATCAACATTGGATTAAAATGAAAAGTAGCACTGACACCAAAATGTCAAAAATATTAATACAAATTTAAGTTTATGGTGAATTCTATATGCGACATGATCTCAATTAGTACTTTTTAAATATCTATATAGTTGTGATTTTAAATTATTTTTTAATTACTGATGTGTTGTCATGTGTAGGATTTACCGTGAATGTTGACCTCTTTGTAATTTATATTAATATAATTAATATAATTTATGTTTAAATATATTTTTAATCCCTGAAAAATAAATGAATTTTGGGTTTGAACCATGAATTTTTTTTATTTGGTTTCTGTCCAAACATGTTTAAATAAGTTTGGTTTTAGTCATTGTCGCGTACAATTGTTGAGTGTTATGTGAAATTGATTGACCTTGACATTCCATTAATCAGTTACCATTCAACATATATAAACAATCTAGTGACAGAGATTAAATTTAATCAATTCTAGAAATGGTTGGATCAAAATCAAACAAATTTTTTTAGGAGTGAAGGTTCATTTTGGTCTTTGAAATTAAGAAAGTATATACTAAATTACAAGTTTAAATATGTTATGGGTAAATAAGTAAATTTTTATTTTGGTCCTTAAAAAAATGAGTAAAGGTTCACTTTGTAATGCCCTTCTTACCATAAGGTTATGCTTAAGTCATAGCCTTATAGTGAGTAGTTGTTACTTGCTTATTTTGCTTGATCTTAGAGTTGTACATATGAAATTAAAATGAGCATACTCTTGTAACAAACATAAATATGTTGTAATAAAATAGTGAAATAATATAATTGTATTAGGCATCGATGAGTAAATTGTGCACATAACTAGGTCAAACTCTTACCCTAGTTCTTGCAGAAACGAATACTTTAGTTTAGAAAGGGTACTACTCAAAATTCATTAAAAGAAATTAAAATGGCATGACTAAGCTCTCTATCATCAGCTTATCAAAAGGTCTGGATTATATTGCCAATACCCGTTAAGGATCTCCACAAAGATCATCATCATTGCAACCTATGAAAAATATGACAACAGGAGGAATGAGAATCAAAGATTTCCAAAGGAAAAATACTAGTCTACTATTAGCGACATTTGACTTAGTGTTAAACAATTAATCGTTTTTGGTTGTTTTATAATAATTAGTTTGTTTGATCATTTACTTATTTAACATAGTCTTATTAGTAAATGTATGCTTGAGAATAGAACTCATAGGATTACTTATATAGTTCTGATATAATGTATTGTCAACGATGTAACACCTTGTGTTACAACCTTTTATAGATCACTAACATAGTTCAATGATGTAGTACCTTGTACTACAACCTTATATAGATCACAATTCATATAGCATTTTATTCTCAATACATCACTTTCATCACAACGATGTAACACCTCGTGTTACAACCTTATATAGATCACAATTTGAATCCATGAGCTTATAATCAAGCAATTAATATTACATAAAGATTATTTATCCATTAATTTCTTAAGTTTGCTTTCTTCATATGAATCTTTAATATTTGTTTTAGGAAATCTTATGATTATCCTATGGGATTTTTGTTTAATAGTTCCAATTCTCATACTTTTGTTATAAGATTTCCTTCAAATCTTCTAAATTCTTATGAGATTTTCTCTTCAAATCTCCTAAATTTTAGATTCTTACTCTTTAAAATCTCCTAAATTTGTTATGAGATATTCTCTTCAGAATCTATTGAATTCTTTTGAGATTTTCTGTTCAAAATCTCTTAGCTTCTTATGAGACTCTCTAAAATTTGCCAAACTTTTATGAGATTTCTTTACTGCAAAAACTTGTAGGACTTCTTACTTGATAATTCTTATAATTTTCAAGAAATCAAACCAAGTGTCTTACTTTAACTTCAATGCTTTTTCTTTTATACATCAAAATCTCATTCTTGTTTATGAAACTTATCATCATATTTCAAAAATACTAATCTTTAAGAATTTATAAAATTATTTTTAATTATATTCTTGTGTAATTTTCATGTATCACATTCTTTTCAATGAACCAAAATTATTTCTTTGGTTGCTTAAGTGTAATTTTTAACTTAATCTAAGTTGTGTCTCGTAACATAATCTCAAACTTTAAATTAGTACATCATAATTTATTTTTTCTCTTCTACTACATATAGCTGAAAATAGCTTGTCTAATTTCACAAAAATTCTACTTCATTAATTCAAATAATTCACAAGACTTTTATCTATAGCTTCTTTAGCACCTATCAAGATTATATGTATACATCTAGGAATTAAATTTTGAACTTCATAAATATAATTTTAAACATATCTCAGAGAACATATTAGCAAAAATAGCCAAATAATCACCAAGCTTAAGACATAGATTTTTTCTACCTTACTTCCAAGCTTAACCTTCCGCCTTGATTATGGCTTCCACTCGTAACTCAAACTTCTAGCTCTAATGCCTTCTTCAAACTCTTCCAAGAACAAGGCTTTCTTTCAAGAAAATGATTGATATTTGGCTAGATCTACGTGTTGAAAGGGTTGATTCAAGAATTTTTCTTGTAGATTTATGACATAACCTAGCATTTGTGTGCGTTTAGAAGCTTAGAAAATTGAAAATGGAGGTGACAAACCAAGGGGGTAATTTTCAGCTAGCGTGTAAGTAAGAAGATTCATTTTTGGGAGAAACTAAGGGGTGACACTAGTAGGCACATGCTAGGCCAAAGTGCCAAAACAAAAGTTAGCATTTTGGGGTAGGGGTTTTCTTCAAAGAGTGCTCACCTTATTTATAGAGAGCCTTTAATTACTCTGCAAGTAGCTTCTTCTCCAAGTTAATGTGTTTCTTTTTTTTTTTTTCTAGTTCCCTGAGGTCAACTTCCCTGACTCTACCCCATCTTTGACCTTAGGTTGCACTATTTACCTCTTGGCTCTAGACCAAGGTTGGCCCAGCCCTTAGGTGTAACTATTCGTTCCTGGCTTAATTAAAATATTATTATTGTTACTTATGGTACTAATGAAAGATGGGTCGTTACATTCTACTCTCCTTATAAAAATGTTGCCCTCAAAATTGAGTACCTATAAAAAGCACAGGATAATCCTCTCACATACTTAATTCTAACCTCCACGTATACTCCTTGGATCCTTCTTTTCCCCATGCAACATTTACAAAAGAGTCAAATTTTCCTCGAAGTTGTTTCACGCTTCTATCTACTATTTGTATTGGTGGTAACTCGAAAGTCAAGTCATCCTTTAGCTGGAGTGATTCAAGTTCTAGTATATGACTAGAATCAGGTTCATATTTTTGAATTTGTGACACATTGGAATACATTATGAAGATTTGACAGATATGAAGATAAAGCTATCTATATGCTACCGAACCTATACGACCTAGGATCTAGAGTTGTACTATGAAATGAGGATGTAGTTTCTTGACTTTAATAGCTCCACCTATCCTCTTGTTGGCATAGCTCTTCTGCGACTTTAAGTAGTAAAAATCTTACTCTGATCTTCTTTGTATGCTCGATAGTCTCCCAAAAGACTAGTCTCATCATATTCATACCAACATAAAAGCGATTGTCACTTTCTCCTATATAGACCTTCATAAGGAGCCATTTTGATACCTGCATGGTAGCTATTGTTGTAGGAGAACTCAATTAATGGCAAACGACTCCTAATTCCCATGATGTTCCAACACACATGCTCTTCTCATATCTTCCAGCATTTGAATGGTCCTTTTAATTTGCTCATTAGTTTAGGGATGATAAGTCGTGCTCAAGCAAAGCTTACTTCAGAAAGATTTCTAAAAGGTTCCCTAAAATCTTGAAGTGAATTGCAAATCTAAATCAAAGATTATAGTAGAAGGAACACCATGCAATCTCACTATTTCTTCTATATAAAGCTTAGGTAATTTCTCAAGAGAATAATGTGATACCCAAAGTACACGTGTCAATAGATTCTTTTTCCATAGAGCTTTAGAATCTCCAGGACCCACCCATATTACCAGGTCCTTAATTTCACTAAGTCTGGAGGGCTATATGATAGAACCACATTTTTGGGATCAAAAGTCCTAGTAATTATTCCTAGAGGGAAAATAAGTTAAAGAGTGATTTTTAATGAATTTTATGAAACCTTTAAACATTTCGTTTTTAGTCCACAAGTTTGTAAAATCATAAGAATTCTCTAATTTGAAATAAAACTCAAAATTTGGATTTTGATTTGTTGGGATTTTGATTTTTGTGATATTTTATTTGAATCCAAATGGGGGATATTTCCTTATTTACATTTATGTTTTAAATTTAATAGAGAGTAAAATAATTGAAGACATTAACTTAAAATAAAATAATTGAAGACATTAACTTAAAATTAAAGTTAATAGAGAGTAAAATAATTGAAGACATTAACTTAAAATGTAAATAAGTGAGTATTGAGATAACCCAGATGCCAGAATGATAGAAAAATGTAGAAGATGAGTGAATTATCACCGCTATAACGGTCAGTGCGTGAGTTTATGGGTTTTGGTGGTCTAAGGACTACTATAGTGGTCCATGACTCATACAGTCATAAGTGATGCCCTTGGTGGTCTGAGGACTGCCATAGCGGTCATAAGTGATGCCCTAACCGCTATAGTGGTCCTAAAACATGAATAGTACTGTTAACGACATTATTTCACTTTCAGTCCTTTCTTTTTATAAAACCCCATTTTGGGTCTCCTCTCCTCCCCAAAGTAAATGCATCCTCACCCTCTCAACCCTATTTTCTTTCTTCTCTTAATCACATTCAAATCTAACTCCCCTAAATCATCAAGGTATGTATATGTTGTTAGATTATGTCTCCTTTTCCCCTATTCTTTCATTTTCTTGGTATGGGTATTGTTATTTCTCTCATTATTGTCAAGGGGGTGCTCCCCCAATATTGTTAGAGTTGTGTTAGAGTAATCTAGAGATACCCATAGAGTATTCATGAGTTTAATGGTTGAAATGACATATATTGGTGTCATCCCTCCTCCCTAGAGCTCTATCAGTTGTTCCCTCACGTTCCATCCCTCCAGGTGAGTAGGTTCTATCTCGTGACCTTTATTTTGGTCATTAGAGTTATTTTCTTTACATTGTAGCATTTTTGCATGATTTTAGAGACGATTCTAAAGAGATTATAAATTATTATTAGTTTTGTTAAGTTTATGAGATTTTGATTTTCAAAGAGCATGAATTATATGTTTTAAGAGACTTATGGGACCATTTGTTAGTAAAATGACTTTTAATAAAGAGCTAGATTATGAATAGGATTATATTAGAGACTTGTGAATTACCAGAATAAGCTCAAGAGTAAAGAATGTATATATGATAGAGTTTAAACTTGAAAAGAGCTTAGCATTGAGTTTTAGAGAAAATGAATATATATAGAGTAAAGTATGTTTTAGCTTTTGAAAGCCCAGGTGATTATGATTTTAGAGATTTTAGAATTTAGAAATTAAACCTATAGGTGTTGAAGTATGATGTTATAATTCTCTAGTTATGAAAATATGCCAGTTTAGATAAATCAGAAATTTAGTCAAAATGATTTAGCTTTGTGAATAAATATGTTACTTCGTTTCAGAGCTACTATGTTTATGATTTCGAACCCAGTGTTTTGAGCTATAGTTTTAGATTTATCAAGCATATGAAAAATTATATTAGCTTGAGATTTGAATTTAGAACTTTAGTTTTATGGTACCAAGAGGTATGAAATTCAATATGATTTATAGCAACTGTCAAATACATATTCTGTGGGCTTAAATCAAAATGCCTACAAGTGGGTAATCCCTTGGGCACAATTTTCACAGCCACAATCATGCTAAAATCAGATTGTTAGAGTTATATGAATCTAGAACTCTCAGAAGTACTAAGAATTTAGGGGCTCTTATTCATGATGGACTGAGCACCCACCCTTTGTTACAAAATTTTCATTATTGTTGATTTTCTTTATTTCTGTTGAGTTATGTATAAAAAGATTTATTAAACGGACATGGAGGCAATAACATTAAACACCCATGGAGGCGACCTTATTTAACAGCCATGGAAATAGAGCTTTAGAGAACATAGCAAATCGGGACCTAGTGAAGTGCCCATAGAGAACAGAGATATTTACAACAGTTATTATTGTTCTTATGTATGTTTATCAAGTTCTGAGTATTATTGACTATGACTCAAAGGAGTTTAGAGCTTTGTTTTATATGTTTATATATGGGATAGATAGAAATAGTTTTAGAATTTGTTATTATTATTGTTATTAGTATTATTATGATTTTTATACATCTTGGTTGTTGTCCCATGAAATGGGTTAAGGTAAAAATTCACTTATTGAGTTTTGTAGCAAAACTCACCCTTCTTTTCTTCCTTCTCAGAATATAGGTGTAGCTCAGGATCCTCCTCTTCTTCCCTCTCAGGAGCCTATTTTAGTTGGTGAGGTTCACATTGCTATGAAGTATTTTTGGGTCCTTTTTGGTAGAGTGCTCCAGTGATATGACGAGCATGGTCTCTGGACCACATGTATATATAGATGTTATATTTTGCATATTGTTTACCATGATTCTTTTGTATTAAAATGGTTTAGCATTCATGGTTTATCTTGTAAATGAGCAACTCCATATGATTATATTACAGGAATAGTTTCAGATTTTATTTATGGAAAAAAAGGTTTATTCAGACTTCTTATAAGTTAAATGTAGAATTTGATTTATGATTTAAATTGGTTTTTATGAATAAAGTATGCATATAGAACAACACAACGATCATAAGGCTTATGTGGGGATGAGATTCATCACGTGCTTGTCATGAATCCAAATCGGGTCGTGACAAATAAGTAACTTTGGCTGATACAAATTTGCGGAATTAGTTAGTTTGTCCACTATAGCATCATATTCTAGGTATCTTTGGAAATCCCGTCACAAAGTCCTTTGAAATATTTCCACACCCCATCCTTAGCTTGTGTGATATTTTAGTTTCTGTCTTGTATTGAAGCTATAATCTTATGAAATTCTAGATCTTCTTGTTGGCCTTGTGCAACTCTTTTCTGGAACTCACTTGTGATCTTGATCTAGTTCAAGAGGATGCTCCTAGGTGTTTCATCTATTCCCAAGTTAAAATTTTTAGAAGGTAACTTCTACTTCTGCTTCTTTAATTTGATCATCATTAAAATAAAACTAATAATAATAATTGGATTTTTCTTGCTAAAAGATTTTGTCATGGTATTTGCTTCTCCTATGTGGTAGTTCAAGTCGAACTCATAATCTTTAATGAACTCCATCCATCTCCATTACTGATGTTTACGCCTTTTTAATAAAAGAGATACTTCAGACTCTTATAATCAAAAATACCTCAAGCTTTACTCCATATAAATGGTATCTCCATATTTTCAAAATGAACACTTCCGTTGCCAACTCAAGATGCGACTTTAGTTGTCTTAAAGTCTAAGCCACCACCATTTTATTATACACCAACACACATCTCAAGCCCTTCTATGATGCATTGCAATAAACTTCAAATGGTTCGTGAGGGTCTAGCATAACCAATACAGGTGCAATGGTCAACTTCTACTTGAGGTGCTGAAGCTTCTGTCATATTCTACTGTCCATGTAAAGGGTACATTCTTTCAGGTTAGCATGGTTAGTAGTAAGGCTATCTATATGAATCCTTTGATAAACCTTTTGTAGTAATCAGCTAATCCCAAGAAACTTCAGATCTCCATGACAGGAGTAGGTCTTTTGTCATTACCGCATAGAATGTGACCGCGTGTGAGGGATTGAGTCCTCACGTGCCGGTCACGTTCTATAGGAGGGTCGTGACAAAGTGGTATCAGAGCAATAGGTTTCCCTGGATATTATTGGAGCAAGTGTCCACAAATAGCGTGACGTTTATGTGAATGGAACCGCGGCCATTTGCACTAACGTGATGTTATTTGAGGCCTATAGGAAGGTCAGTTATGTCTAGGTTCAGGAAGAGTCTCGTCCATTTCTTTGGGATTCTTGATCAGCCTCCTATCTTTATCTTTCCTTTTTGGGTAAGCTACATCACCAAATAATCGTTGTCACGGAGCAGGCACCACGTTAGTTGTACCAGTTGCATATGGCACCTCGAGTGGGCCATTTCAAACATGTCAAAGTAATGAGCATGTCCAAGCTGGAGTGCATTAAAAGGAAGCAAAAGATGAATGATTAGCTTATATAGAGATTAGGTGGGACCGTTGGCCAGGGCCACCCCTCATGCCCTCCCCAACGTGTCCTATTGTCGCACAACGAAGAAGTCCAAGCAGGAGCCAGCCAGAGTAGTAAAGATTAGTACGTACCGGTTGGTCACACCTAGTTATTAGACAAGCGGAAGGTGCCATGGAGGCCATGCCTATGGGACACACTCTTATGTTACGAATGTTAGAGTCGCGTAAGAAAGATGATTGCCCATCATCTCAAACAGTCACAAGTCAGAGAAGCAAGGAAAGTTAAGATCCTTGAGGATAAGAGTTCACGTGAGAGTGACCTAGAGTCATGGGTAGAACCCAACGAATGCACGAATCATACATATAGGCATACTTGGAGGATTAATGCTTTGTTTCTAAAGTATTATATTATTTGAAGCAATCTTTGGTATCATGAATATCATGCTTGTTTCCCTAACCCATGCATGTAAGTTAGATAAAAGATACTTAAATGAAATTTATCATGTTAAGTAGCAGCATGGTAACACAATGATAAGAGATTAATGGGCATGGTAGAGTGATAAGAAGCATGTTGTTTGCCTCGATTGCATGAGCATGATTGAATGTTGGAATGCATGCATTGCATTTGAAGAGTCCAACTAGGGATTATGAGGTAAAGGCCAAGAAATGTTAGTTCATGATGTATATGATGTGTTGCATCTGTGCATGCTAAGAGTGTAGACATGTGGTTGAGGAACCAGACCTGAGTGTTGAAACATGCAAATTGAGAATGACACATATGAATGCCATGTTTATTGTTTGTACCTTCTATGTGCATGAATGATTCGGTTAAGAACTATGTTTATGAATGTCCTGTTGATTTTGCATATTTTTCTACATGAACAGAGAGAGTAGTTTAACTTCCATGCATGAAATGCGTGCTCATAGAAGGTGAAAAAGTTCAGGAACGAGGGCGGAGTCCTTATTGTATCACTTAATATCATACATAAGAGAAAGAGAACCAGAGCATGGACGCAAGTAACGTTTACCCTCCATCTTCGAGAGCTAGCTTGTGCATGAGGCGGAGAGCATAGGTGCACATCCAAGACTTGCCCTATGAAAGGGCTGCCCTTGGAGGCAGAGCCGCCAGTGTAAGTGTTATGATCGGAACCATTGTCACCTCGATGGGAAAGGGCTGCCCTTAGAGGTGAAGTCGCTTAGATGTGATAATTGGCACCCTTACATAAAGGAATGGAGTAGTGGCCTTCAGGGTAGCACCGTCTCCTGAGTATCAACCAGCGTAGTCAGAGTATCATGTCAGTGTTCCAGGCATCCAGGCCTATCCTTAAAATCCGTGTGGTTAAGTTTTCCGTCTCTTGACCTTCCAGTTATGTAAGTTCAGATTTCGGGATCAAATATTTTTAAGGGGGAAGTATGTAATACCCGGATACACGTGTCAGGAGACAACTCATACCCTAGGGTTCCCTGGCACCGCCGAGTCTTAATTTCGTTAAGTCCAGATCCTACACCTCCTTGGAGAGCTATATGTTAGAGTCACTTCTTGGGATCAAAAGTCCCGGTAATTGTTCCAAGAGGGAAAATGAGTTGAAGAGTGATTTTTAATGAATTTTATGAAACATTTAAACGTTTCGTTTTGAACTCCCAAGTTTATAAAACCTCAAAAATTTCTCGGATTTGAACTAAAAACCAAAATTTGGATTTTGAATTGTTGGGTTTTTTTTTTTATTTTTTTGATATTTTATTTGAATCCAAATGGGGGGCATTTCCTTATGTACATTTATGTTTTAAAGTTAGTGGGTAACTTAAAATTAAGAAATGGAAATAAATAAACCTCTGGAGACCGCCCAGTGGTCATATGACCGCCCAGGCGGTCAGGAGAAGTGTCCGGAATCGGCTAGAGAGAGGGACCGCCCAGTGATCATATGACTGCCCAGGCGGTCATAAGTGTGTCTGCGTGGACCACGAGGCGTGATTAGACTGCCCCAACTGTCATATGACCGCCCAGGGGTCAGTGAGACCCTTTACCCTTTAAAACTCCCAAATTTGAAGCAAAACGCACAGAACGCATTTCCTTCTCCTTCTCCATCAATTTTCCTCTTTATCTCAAATTCATCATTCCCAAGTTTCAAGGTGAGTATATGTTATTAGATTATGTCTCCATTTCTTCATATTCTTGGATTTGGTCCAATTATTTCTCTCATTATTGTCAAGTAGGAGTGCTTCCCCAATTTTGTTAGAGTTAGAATAGAGCTCTCTAAAGATTATTAGAGTTTAATCTAGAATTATGATTGCTCTATGGTAGTTATTGGTGTCATTTCAAGCTCTCAAGTTGGTGGGGCTGACATACTCTTTGCTTCAAATGGTGAGTGGGTTTAACCTCATGACCATACTTTTGGTCATTATTATTATTTTCCCCAGATCATATAAATTACTTATGAAATTTTAGAATGATTTATGCTAAGAAATATGCTTTTATGAATTATAGAAATTTTAGAAAAATTATTGTTTTTCATAGTTATCATGAAAACCTTATTTTAGGAAGCTCATGGGACCATATTTGATATCTTGCATCTTGTGAAATATTTTTTCTAGTTTATGAAATTATGATAACTTAGTTAATGTTTACAATAAGTATTGATTATCATATTTTCAGACTATAGATTTCCTATTAAGATTTTAGAACATCATATATGATTTATTGAAACTGTGGAACAAAGTATGATTCATAACAATTGTCAGATACATACTCTGGAGGCTTCTGAAATCGCTATGTCTTGCAAGCTGGTAGTCCATTGGGCATGATTTTAAAACCTCAGTTATGCTAAAGTCATATTGTTAGAATTATATGAATTCAGAGCTTTACGATTTATTCAGTTATGTACAAGTTATTTTGTAGTAATTAGTGAGAAACAAATAGCGAGTTAACGCCAGGAATGATTATTAACCTTGGTACCAAGTGGTCCGCTAAAGGACTAGCTCACCCACATAAGGAACCTAGTGTGGTGTCTATTTATAGGACCTAGTTAGGTGCCCATCAAGTTAGCTATTGGCTTAAGTTCAGCTATTCAGTTATTTATGTACAAAACCTCTCCTAGTGTGGTGTACAAAACCTCTCCTATTTCTCTATTAGTTATTGTCATGAATCTAGTTAAATTATAATTTTCAGGAAGTTGTATGTAAATATATAAAATGTTCTACATTAGTCGCATGTATATGTTATGTATATTTGTTGTTGTCCCATGTGGGTTATGAGTGGAGACTCACTCATTGAGTTTTGATTAACTCACCCATCTCTTTTCCTCCCTAGATACAACTACAGGTTTAGTTGTACCAGGATCCTCCCTAGTAGTGCTACAGCTTCTTTGGTGAGCTTCGCTTTGAAGTGGAGCTTGATTGGTTATATCAGTTAATAGTGCTCCAATAATTGTGTAGGCAGGATCCTGACATGCATTCTAGTTATTTTTCAGAACTTCACTCATTTATTTAATTATATTTGGCTTCTGCCCATCTTATGGTTATGACAGTTCTTATTTAAGATTTATGTTGTAGAAATATTTTCAGAATTATGGAATTTAGTTAAATTTAAGATATTTTGAATATATTTGATTTATTCATGTATATTAGCCAGTCACATAGAGGCTTCCATGAGGACTCAATCCCTCACGTGTCGGTCACGTTTTATAGGTGGATCGTGACATCTTTCCTACTTAAGCATTGGTTCCATTTTTGTGGGATCCATTACAATTCCTCCCATGACACCATATGACCTAGAAATTTTACTTCCTTAATCCAGAACTCATATTTGGATAGCTTGGACATGTAGAATCTAGCACTGTTCTAAGATGATGTTTGTGTTCTTCCTTAGTCCTCGAATAGATGAGAATATCATCTATCTATTAAACAACCACAAACTTGTTAAGAAAAAGGTCGAAGATTAAATTCATGTAGTCCTTGAAATCGTTAGGCCATAAGTTATCCCGAAAGATATCACTATATATTTGTAATGCCCATATCATGTTCTAAAACTAATCTTCGAAAGATCTCCTTCCTGATCTCAAATCAATCTTGGAAAGTACCGTCACTCCCTCAATTGATCCATGAGATCATCAATCCTTGAAAGAGGATAGCGTCTTGATCGTCACCTTATTCAGTTGTCTATAGTCACAAGAGACTCATACCTCCATCCTTCTATTTCACCAGGAGTAGGAGCTCCCCATGGTTAGCCACTTGGCCAGATAAAATATTTACTTAGTAGCTCCTCAATTTGTTTCTTCGATTTTGCTATTCCAAGGAGTATAAAGAGCTTGAAATTGGACCGTTCTAGGTATCATGTCAATAGAGAACTCGTCTCCCTTTTGGGGGGATTCTTGTGTATCTCCTAAAAATATGTTAGAGTATTCTTGAAATACCGGTATCTTTTCTAATTCTTGTTCACCTTTGGTTACACTAGCTAACAAAAGTATGTACCCTTAACTACTAGGTTTTCTACATTTCAGGCATTCTTTGCTAGCAAATGGTTTCTGTGGCTGCTTCCTTTTCTATTCCCTTGAGGAAACTTCCTTTGTGGTGGGGAGCCAGGCTTGAACCTTCTACCATGTGGTGCTAGCCTTCCTCAAGCCATTACTAGCTTCAAGTTGTATTCTTCCACTAAAACAGTCTTGTTCACTAATGAGTGAAGTCCTAATCTCCATTGGTCCCACCATTGCTAAAAGGTCTTCTCTAAAGCCTCCTTCATACTTAACACATTTCCATTCTTCATCAGGATTACGTTGATAAATTGTGGAAAACTCATCAAAATTTGCATGTACTCTAGCACCGTCATGTTCCCCTATTGTAGCTTTAGGAATTCCAAGTCCTTAGCATTTCTAATTAAAGAAGGAAAATACTTTTTGTAGAAAGCATCCTAAACCACGTCTGAAGTTATTTCAATATTCGCCTTTTGAAATAGCGTTCTAGTACTTACCCACCAATAATCAGTATTTGTCTCCAATACATAAGCAGAATAAACCACCTTCTATATGTCCGAACACTCTAATACTTCAAAGATTCTTCTCCATTGCTTAATCCATTCTTTAGCCTTATCTGGGTTTAGGTTCCTTAGAATGAGGGTGGTTTTGCTCCTTGGAATGCCACAAATAGTTGGCCTTTTCTAGAATCTTCCATGAGCTTACATCCTATTAGGGCCCATAGTTTGTAGCCATTGCTTGCTCCCTGATTGCCTGGGTCATATTCTGAAAGTCATGCATAACGTCCAGCTTCCTTATCAAGCACCCCATTATCATTGTTATTGTTAGTCCTACTATGCTTACCTAAAGTCATTATTTTCTTATCACACAAAGCAAAAGGCATTGAGTTGATCAGGTTCAATACAATGCTAAGCATGATAGCTACTAACTACTTCAAAAAAGCAAGTCATACATATAAAATTCTACTTCTTATCTTAGGACAAGACCTACTGCATGACAATAAAATTTCAAAGTATGCTTTACAAAACCAATCCCAGGCTCTAATAGGATGAATTGCTCTGATACCAAAATGTAACACCATTCTTACCTTAAGGTTATGCTTAAGCCATAGCCTTATAATGAGTAGTTGTTGCTTGTTTATTCTGCGATCTTAGTAGTGTATATATGATATTAAATATGAGTATGCTCTTGTGACAAACATAAATCGCTTTTTCCTCTATGTCGCAAAGTTTAAACATAAATATGTCGTAATAAAATAGTGAATAATATAATTGTATTAAGCATCGATGAGTAAATATGTACATAACTAGGTCAAACCCTTACCCTGGTTCATGCAAGAACACTCTAATCTAGGTAGGGCACTACTCAAAATTTATTAAAAGAAATTAAAATGGCATGACTAAACTCTCTATCATCAGCTCATCAAAAGGGCTGGATCATATTGCCAATACCCACTAAGGATCTCCACAAAGATCATCATCATTGCAATCTATGAAAAATATGACAACAACAAGAATGAGAATCAAAGATTCCTGTAGGAAAAATACTAGTCTACTACGTATTAAGCTTAATATTTGACTTAGTGTTAAAAATTAATCTATTTTGGTTGTTTTATAATTATTAGTTTGTTTGATTATTTACTTATTTAACATAGTCTTATTTGTAAATTTATGCTTAAGAATAGAACCTATAGGATTCCTGATATATTTCTCATCTATGTATTGCCAATAATATAACACCTCGTTTTATAACCTTATATAGATCACAGACATTGTTCAACGATGTAGTACCTCATTTATATAGATCATAATTCATATAGCATGCTATTATCAATACATCACTTTCATCACAACGATGTAACACCTTGTGTTACAACATTATATAAATCACAATTTGAATCTATGAGCTTACAATCAGATAATTAATATTACGTAAAGCTTATTTATGCATTAATTTCTTAAGTTTGCTTTCTTCAAATGAATCTTTAATATTTGTTTTAGGAAATCTTATTATTATTCTTTGGGATTTCTGTTTAATAGTTCTAATTCTCATACTTTTGTTATGAGATTTCCTTAAATCTCCTAAATTCTTATGAGATTTTTTCTTCAAATCTCCTGATACCTGATGAGATTCTTGTTCTTTAAATCTCTTGAGTTTCTTGTAAGATATTCTTTTCAGAATCTTCTAAATTCTTATGAGATTTTCTATTCAAAATCTCCAAACTTCTTATCAAACTTCTCTGAAAATTTGTTAAACTTTTATGAGATTTCTTTACTAGAAACTTGTATGACTCCTTACTTGATAATTCTTATAATTTTCAAGAAATCAAACCAAGTGGCTTACTTGAACTTCAATGCTTTTTCTTTTATACATCAAAATCTCATTCTTGTTTATGAAACTTTATCATCATATTTCAAAAATACTAATCTTTAGGAATTTATAAAATTATTTTTGATAATATTCTTGTGTAATTTTCATGTATCTCATTCTTTTCAATGAACCAAAATTACTTCTTTAGTTGCTTAAATATAGTTTTTAACTTAATCTAAGTTTTGTCACTTAACATAATCTCAAACTTCAAATTAGTACGTCATAATTTATTTTTTCTCTTCTACTACATATAGCTGAAAATAGCCTTTCCGATTTCACAAAAATTCTACTTCATTAATTCAAATAATTCACAAGACTTTTATCTGGCTTCTTTAGCACCTATCAAGATTATATGTATACATGTAGGAATTAAATTTTGAACTTCATAAATATAATTTTAAACATATCTCAGAGTACATATTAGCAAAAATAGCCAAACAATCACCAAGCTTAAGATATAGATTTTTCCAACCTCACTTCCAAGCTTAACCTTCCTCCTTGATTGTGGCTTCCACTCCTAACTCCAACTTCTAGCTCTAACTCCTTCTTCAAACTCTTCCAAGAACAATGCTTTCTTTCAAGAAACGGATTGACATTTGGCTAGATCTTCGTGTTGAAAAGGTTGATTTAAGAATTTTTCTTGTAGATTTATGGCATAACGTAGGATTTGTGTGCATTTGGAAGCTTAGAAGAAAATTGAAAATGAAAGTGAGAAACCAACGGTGTAATTTTCGCTAGCATTAGGTAAGAAAAGAGATTTTCTTGTTTCATTTTTGGGAGAAACTAAAGGGTTACACTAGTAGGCACAGGTTTGGCCAAAGTGCCAAAACAAAAGATAGCATTCTGGGGTGAGGGTTTTCTTCAAAGAGTGCTCACCCTATTTATAGAGAGCCTTTACTTACTCTCCATGTAACTTGTTCTCCAAGTTAACTTGTTTCTTTTTTTCTAGTTCCGAGCAGCTTCCCTGACTTTACCCTATCCTCGACCTTAGGTTGCACTATTTACCTCTTGGCTCTAGACCAAGGTTGGCCCTGACCTTTAGGTGTAACTATTCATTCCTAGCTCGATTAAAATATTATTATTGTTATTGATTGTACTAATAAAAGATGGACCATTACAAACTTCAAACCCTTAAATTATATACGTGATTTACTTTAATCCCTAAAATTAAGAAAATATCAATTTAGTTCCTGAAATTGCAAAAGAGTAATTCAACATAATCCCTTTGATGGGGCTACTGTAAATCTATATTACTTTGTTTATCAAATATCAATTTCTACCAATATACAAATTAGTGCCTATTTGTTTTAAAGTTTGGAAGCCTTGAACTTACTTTTTGTCATTGAAACTGAAAAAATACAATAAAATGAGATGTTTGGTTACACTTTTGGCATTTTACTTCTCATTCCGTTCAATAAAAGGACTTCCAGCCAAAAGATAAATGATATGTTACTTTTCATTGTGAGTTGGTGGCTGAAAATACATATTTAATTTTATGACCTTTATTATTTACCCCTTTCAAAATATATTAATTTATATTAAAACTATATTATGTCAAATACTCTTAAAAGGTAATTTTACTTTATCCCATCCAAACAAAAACAACTTTATTAAATTTACTTTTCAAATATCTAATAAAACATAAATATACTTCTTTCAAAAGTATTTCTTGCAAAAGTAATTTTTCAACTTCATTATCCAAAAGTAATTCCTCCAAACATTAAACCAAACCAAACGAGGACTTGAAAGAAAGGAAAAGAAAACTAGATATAACAAGGCTGATTAGTAGATCAATATGGGAATTGGGAACCCCAACCAAACCAGCTTAAATTAAAACGAAATAAGAGCTGAAAGGGAGAGAGAAAAGGGTGGGAGTGGAAAAAGGAAAACACTCATGATACGATTGTGCTGACACTGGTAGCTAGACGTTGAAGGCTATGCTGCAGGTGCTACTTTTACGGTGGTCCATTATTAAGGCACAGGGTTAAACTTATGCTTTGTTTTGATAAATGAACAGAATAACAGGGCATATAAAGCCAAATCCTTTGAAGTATGCGATGAATTAGAAAAGATTAAAAGATGCTTTTTCATAGCAACAATAATAATAAAATCTTAAATCATTCTAACAAAGTAACAAAACATTGTGCACAAATTGACTATAGTTGTTCTTATTTTACTGTCCGAAGTAGGAAAGATGGTTCTATGAATGCAAGATCTATATAATTGTGCAAGAATCAGGAGCAACTATATAATATAAAACAGTAAAAGTAATGTGAAAGAAAAGCATATGCAAACATAATGCTTATACTCAATTATATAATGCAAATTAGATTACATTTATCTCTGTCCAAATGGATACAAATATAAAGATTCTCATTGCAACCAGCAAAGTTCTCTCTCAACATAAGCTGTGGTACTCTTCATTTTCTTTTTTTATCAGTTACTCTTCATCTGTAACTGAGAAAAGTATATATCAGCCGAAGGTCAAGATATGCACCTTTTCTTCTTCAAGCTCTTGTACAGATACTTATTCATAAATCGTGAAAAAAAAAAACTTAGAAATTGAGCTCAATTCAAGGTGATACTTCGAGAAGCCCAACGGTGAGCCAGCCCCAGTAATTTTAGTTTAGAGGCAGTACAAGAAAAATGAGTATTTTCAACGGTTATTCAAATTACTTTTCTATAATACTTTTATTGACACTTTAATTATCGAAAATCATTAAAAATGTTCATTTTTCTTATAGCGTGTGTATATATATATATATATATATATATATATATTTGACCGTCTTGCAGCACTAAGCTAAATTTGCTATCATTAAGTATTAATAAGAAAAAGAGTAAATTATGGCCTCTCCTAATATTTAAAAAAAAAATTACACATGATACCATTCAATTTGTCACCCTTGCAACACCACTCATAGAGGTATTCAATGTCATATTTACATGGATTTTTAAATACAATCAAAATTAAAGGGTACTGAGTGTATATATTCTTAATATCATCAGGGAGATGAGTGTATGGTTGTGCAAATTGAGAGGTAGCTTGTGTAATTTACCAAAAAAGAAAAAAATGGTCACCACGTTTACTTACAATTTAAGAACGACTTCACATAACATTACAACCACTTCACATACAAGAATTACATAACAATGTTACATGGTTATGGAAGACCAACGTTAAAACCCAATTCACTCTACATCATCGTCCTTAAAAACCAAAATAATTACTAAACCACTACATTTTGATTCATTTTCGTTGTATTCAACCAAAGGTTTGGCAAATTTTGTAGATGGATAGATATAAAAAAATTTGTTATATTTTTTGGTGCCTTATAAAATATAATTAATAAACAGAGACAATAAGAGATGTTACCTTCATGTTTAAGATGTGATCCTCTACAATTTGGCTACCTTAATAGCTGCCAGGACATACAGCTTGTCATATACATCACTCAAGAACTTGAAATAAGCATATCTCCATGATTTTTTCAAAATTAATGAGAAACAAACTCCCCAAAATCCTATGACAAATCCGATTGCCATAGCAATGTAAAATCCTTGGTCAAAACTGTTCATCAACATTATGAGCATCATTTTTATCAGTTTGCTGACCATGAATGGGACAAGTTTTGTTGAGGGGAGCACTACACAGTTTTAGATTTCCTATATAGGCAGAGGCAACCCTAGCTTGAAGTTGTGTGCCAAGTGGGATTTCACTCGACAAATCATTATATAATAAATAGAGAACACTTAGACTGTGAATGAGAAAGTTGTGAATGAATTCTTCCTAACAATTGATTTCTAGATAGATCAAGAAAATCTATTGATTTCAGTTGTCCAATAGTTGGTGGGATTTCTGCTTAACATGTTTCTTGAAATGTTCAAAGAAACCAAGCCAACAAGACTCATCATCTCACTTGGAATTTCCCAATCAACCGGTTGCTGAGAGATCAATACTTCTCAACAATCCTAGTGTACTTCCATATATTGACATTTTCCCTTTCCTTACGAGTGATGCGCTGTCATTATAGACTTCTAAGTTTTTATAACTTTCACAACCACGAATAAAAGGATCAAAATAAACATCGTTTTTATACAAACCCATGGCTAATAGTTGCTTTTGAATTTTCTTGAGTGGCCACAGTAGAAAGATTGCTTATACACTTAAGTATATTCCTAGAGAGATTATTTTTTGAGAGGTCCAAAATACGAAGTTCATCGAGATTACATATGCTTAATGGCATGCTCCCATGAAATTTATTGGAAGGCAAGCTAAGTACAAGTAGATTTGGAATATTGTTCCCAATCCAGCTCGGTAACAATCCCAACAAATGATTCTGTGCAGCAGACAAAAACTTCTAGTTGTGTGCAATTAATCAAGGAGAATGGTATTTCCCCTGAAAAATTGTTGTCACCCAAATGTAAAGATCAGATATTCCGTAATGATCCTATAGATCTAGGTACATTTCCATCAAGATAATTATCAGACAAATCTAGTGTGATTGATGTTTCAAAATCCATCCAACATTCGGGAAGCTCTCCTCTTAGGTGGTTGTGTGACAGATCTAGAAATCTTATGCTTTTGGGCCAATTTACACATAGAAGAAGATCTACCAAGAAAACATGTTGATGGAAAGAAACACTTGTGAGGGAGTTGAAAGGAATGTTGAAACTGGGCCTTGAAAAAATTTAGCTCAAATCAATATGAAGAGTATATTGATTCTGTATTGGTAAATTATCAATTTTCCCTCTAATGTGGTTGTGAGAAAGATTCAATTCCACCATCATGAGAAGGAGTTCCCAAAACCAATTTGGAACAGTGCTAGATATTTTATCCTGAGAGATATCCAACTGACTAATGTGGTTTTGATTTTGAAGCCATCTAGGAAAACCAGGGCCCAAATTGCAAGATGCCAAGTTAATGTCAGTTAAATTGAATGGGGAACCCATGCACTGCTAACATTAAAGACCAATGCATTATGAGACATGTCCAAAGTTGAAAGATTGGAATGTCTCGAGAAGTGAGCTTCTGATATCAAACCTTCCAATTTGTTATTTGCAAGGCTAAGCTCAATTAAATTGGATAGTTGTCCAATGCTTTCATGTATAGTTCCATTTAATGCTTTGTTATTAAGTCGCAACACTTGCAAAGATGAAAGTTTAGAAAGGTCAGGCATCATACCCTTAATTTAATTCCACCCCATATTCAAAGTTTGCAAGGGTTTATGAGCACAGCCAGAATATACTTGAACAAACTCTTGAAACTGCCCTGTCAAACTATTTTTAGATAGGTCTAACTGTCTTAGATGGCAACTATGAAACAAGGATACAGGTAATGTTCCCTTTAAACTATTATCATTCATCCCAAGGTTTTAAATTGTGGACCGCATCACGTGATGCGGCATATTGTGGTTGCGGTCCGGCACAACCGTATCAACCTAATTGCGGTGATACATTTTCACATAAATTGACTTGGATGTAACCGCAACGCAACTGCATCAGGGTTATAATTGCATCAAGCTGCAATGAATCACATTTGACCGCATTAGGGCTACCATGGACAGCATTAGACCACATCAAAGCCGCAATGGACTACAATGAGCTATTTTTCAATTTGAAGACATGCAAAAATTTCACATTGCATTAGCTGCAATGTTCATTGCAACGGTTGCATTTTTCGCAACGCAGGAGTCGGAACCGCGACCACATTCACTGCCACAACCGCAATTTAAAACACTTATTCATCCTAAGAATAGAAAGGCTATGGGTGGCATTCCTTATCCATGGAAATATTATGGACACGTCATCAAATAATTGTCAGAGATATCCATAAACGAGAGGGAAATGGAAAAATTAGCAGTGGCGGAAAGTGAAAAGGGAGTGGAATCTAGTTGATCACAACCACTGAAGTTTAAATATTGTAGATGAGAAAGACCACTCACTAGCTGCTGCCAATTATTTGCACTACTAAGGTTAACAATATAGAGGGAAAGATACCTTAATGATGAAAGATGAGACACCCATTGTAAATAAGAACTTAAATACATTTTTTCATGGGAACCAAGGTGAAGAAATTGCAAATTTGAAAGATTTCCTAAATGAAGAGGAATTGTTCCAGTGAAGTCATTTTCACTCAAATCCAGATATTCCAAGGATAAGAGATTTCCAAGGGAAGAGGCAGTGTTTAAAGTTATTGCCACTAAGATCCATATACCTCAATAATGACATATTTGTTACTACTTGAGGAGGGATTTTTCCCCTAGGAAAATTCCAACTAAGATCGAGGTACACTAAATGAGAGAGATTTGAAAACTGAGAAAGGATTTCTCCTACAAGCTCATTATTTTGAAGATCAAGATATTCCAGAAAAAGAAGATTCCCTAACTCATTGGGTATCTCTCCTCAATACAAACAATGTGAAAAATTGAAGTGTCTCAAAAGGGTTAAAGAGCCAATGAAATTAAGGACAGAAGGGGGTGCCAGCTCAAAATTATTATAACTAAGGTCCAAATAGTTCAAACTCTGTAACTCACTAATTGATGGGCTGATTGGGCTATTTATTGTCCCAAAAGCAACATGAAGATCAAGCTTCAAAACATTACCTGTTTCGTTGCTACACTGAATGTGTTCCCAGTTACAACACTCCTTCTGGTTCTCTCCATCTCCCCGTGAAGAAAGCCATCCATCACTGCCCTGATAAGCCTATTTCAAAGAAAGCAGTGCTTGCCTTTCCCTCTCGATGTACTTCATAGTGGTAACATTAATGCCAGTCTCCTGGTTGAATGCAAGTAATTAACTCTATCAGGGATATGTGCAAGAAAAACACATAATAGAGTACCAGCAATAGAGAAAGAAACTTGGAACTCGTGATCATTGTGGAAACTGGAAGCAGATGAACTCAACGAGGGGAACACGACTTCCTGTTTGTGTGGTGAAGATGGATGTTAACAACTTTATATAAAGCAAGTTTGAGTCAACGTGGTGTGGTGTGCAAGATGGAGTGAAATTAGGCGGATACTCACCTATAGTTAATGGTCAATGCCATGCAATTGTGATTAACTGCATTTTTAAAATGTGGTAAAATGAAAATAAACATGTGGCTAAACAGTCACACACACTCTACCTCCTCCCTCCCCTACCTCCGCCACCTTAGATCCAAACTGAGTCATTCTCCTCGTCATTACCGTTTGGTCATTGGCATTGCCCAAGGCTTCATCTTCCCTTCAATCCACACCGTCCTTGCCCAATGGGTTCCACCTCACGAACGCTCTAGATCCGTTTCTCTAACAACCTCCGGCATGTACCTCGGCGCAACATTAGGAATGCTACTCCTCTTAAGCCTCGTGAAATTCAAGGGCTCACGGTCTGTTTTCCTTGCCAAAGTTGGTCTAGCGCGGTTTGGACTTTGCTTTGGTTCAAGTACTCTTCCGATCCTAAATCAACCTCTTCTGGCATCGGGGAATCGCTTTTGATATCAATTCATTATCTTCCTCCTAGTGTGATCTTCTTTTTCCCCATTTCAATTCATTAACTACTGTGTTTTTAAAAAAATGAATTAGAAAAAAAAGAGTAAAAACAATTGAAATGATCCAGCCCCATCAACCTTCAATTCATGTCCCTCAGGATTCTCGTCGAGAGGATCCACCATCGGTGTCGGCGCGCATCGAGCTCAATTTTGTAGTTTTGTGGCTTCATCATCCTAACTCTGCAAAGAATAATGATAGATCAATGACACTGCGCCCATTGTGACTTGCACGATCCCTTGCCCTTTAGCTCGTGGTCATGGTGGTACACCGCCACTATGCCTTGCCGGAACCCGTCGCTGATGAGGCACCTCCTTGGTACAAGAGTAGTGTTGTGTTTGCAGGCACTGGAGTGGTGGAGGATCCAAGGTTTTGGATGTGTAGCGCATAGCACCCCTTCGAACATGTTGGCTGTGGTGTGACTGGGAAGTGCAGTGGTGATGTTATGCTAGTTAGGGAAGAATGGAATAAAGGCTCCAAGTTTATTCTGGAACTTGTTGTACTAATATGGACTTATCAAAATGTAAAGTAGATGAGTTAAAGTATGATTAACAAGGCAATTGTTGTGAACAATTTCACGTCTCATTATGCTTTGTATGTTATGATGAATTGGCTCCCAACGTAGAGTGGTGGTGGCGGAAATGGGGAAGGGAGGAGGTAGAGTGTGTGTGTGTGTGTGGCTGTTTAGTCACATGTTTGATTTTATTTAGCCACATTTTAAGAATTTGGTTAATAGCAACTGCAGCAGATGATATTGACCATTAACTATAGGGGAGTAACCTCCAAGAACTTATTGATCAATGCGTTTCTATAAGAAAAAGAAGGATTGTGATTGGAAAAAAAAAAAAAGAGTATTACTAGTCCTACTTAGCCAGAAAGGATTCCCTCTTGCCAGAAACATGTGAAGTTGATCAACGCGTAACACTCCTATGGATGGCAGAGGCTATGGGTCAATCCAATATGAAAATATACCTTATCAGCCACCACATTTCTTTTTAGAACCAATCTTGTCACTTATTGTTGTACCAAATGAAATATCATCAACATTACTTCGGTAAAATTATCTTTTTATATATAAACCATAATAATTAACTCGAATTTTAATTAAAAATAAGTTAACAGATAATAAAATGGCATATATCAAATGCAACTATTTTGTGGTTAATTGTATTATATGTAACACTTAGATTTTATTTTTGCAATATATATCATGACCGGAAACGCTACGGATAAACAAATTTATAAAGTATAGAATTGCCATTCAAATCTTAGCAACAAAACTACACATTACACAAGCAAATTTAAAAGGTGCGGACTTTTCAAGCCCATTCGATATGCCATGTGTGTCTTCCAGTAGATGGCAGCGGAAGGGCCTGGTGAGTTTGTGGTTGTCCCTAAACACAAGTGACACTTTGTCTCTCACTGTAGCTGAATCTGATGCTGATTTCAATCATCTACCAGGTACTGATTTTTGTGAAGCCATAGAAAGCCACCACCTTCTACCCCAATTGACCATATCCCATGAACAATCCACTGTGTTGGCCTTGCAAGTAAACCTTTTCCCAAACTCTGGTTTTTCCATTGGAATCACCTCACACCATGCTGTTCTACATGGCAAAACTTCAACATTGTTTGTAAAATCTTGGGCTTATCTATGCAAAAATCTTGTAGAATCAAGTTGTCCTTTGCCACCAGAACTGAGTCCTTTCTTTGACAGGGTAGTTGTCAAGGACCCGAATGAATTTGATGTAAAATATGTCAGTGATTGGTTAAAGCAAGGTGGACCAAACAATAGAAGCCTAATGGTTTGGGATCTCCAAGTTCCACAGGATGCAACAGGGGGCATATTTCAATTGTCTATATCAAACATTGAAAAGCTGAAACAATTTGTAGGGGACTTTGGGTTCTGTTGTGCGTTTAGTGTGTATGTGTGTTTTCTTTTTCATTTTTTCAAATTAAAGAAGTCCTAATAAAAATTAATTAGGATAAATTATGCTCATTTCTTTTAAGATTAGTTGAAATTCAACCCATCTCCCTCTAGTGTATAGAGACATATGGAGATAAAATAAGTGTGAAACCCACGTGTCTCTATACACTAAAATTGTAGAGTTGTTGTAAAGAAATGTTGTATATTAAATCTATCACAAAATAAAAAACACACATTATGTGATTCAAGGAGGATATTTCTTTTATCGTGGTATTTTAATTTGGGACCAATTTTTTTTTTTCAAGTTGGTCCTCCATGTTAATAGTTTTTTTTTTGTCATAGGTCTTAATAGTTTGTTGATGCTCTAATTTTTTATTTTCACCAAAACAGACTTTTTTTCCTATTGGGAAAGTCTATTGAGACTTTTTTTAGTTCGATTTGTTTAAAAGCAATGAGTAGTTAATGGCATAATGGGTTTAAAGATCAACAAGCAGCAAAACTAAATTGGTGGGTTTAGAATATGCATGAAACAAGAGATTTAGATTCGACCAAAAACAAAGAGATTAGGTTGAATAGTTACGCATATGGAGATAAATTTTTCCTATTCCTGTCTATTAAGCGTACAATATTGAATTGGAGAAGATTAACTGATGCATTCCTTGAAGTTTAGTATAATTATATTCAATATTTTTTTATTTTATAAAATTATTATTGAACTCCCTTGAGAGATTATTGAAATTACATGACCTACTATATAGATACTAATTTATTAATTTAAGTAACAAACAAAATAACATAAGACATATACATAATCATTAATAATGAAATTATAATATTTTGATGATATGTAACACTTTAATTGAATAAAATATAGAAAATGAAACTTATAGTTATAACTTATGGTCAAAAAGAATTATTTTAGTTGATTTACATATCAAATATTATTAAAATATTATAATTTTATCATTAATAATTATATATATGTCATGCATTATATTTTTTGTCACTTAAATTAATGAAATAATAATTGTAAAGGTCAGTGTAATTTTAGAAAACTTTAAAGAAAATCAGTGATATTTTTGCAAAATACAAGAATACCGAGTATAATAACGCTAAACATAAAAGAAGATGAGTGTAAATTACTGATAAAAATAAATAAATTATTTAAATAAACATTGTGCAAATAGTCTAATACTTCTTTTTTTTTTTGTATGCTAATACTTCTTGTTTTTACTAGGTGCCAAATACACTCCGCAAGGAAGAGATCTTAAGGAGCATATTGATAGGTTCAAAAACTCGTAAATAGATTTTAATTACACACAGTTTTTTTATTTTATTTTTGGATAGATATGTCACGCTTAACCCCAGATGGAGGAGCCAACAAAAGCCATTTACATCAACGGCAACATTACAGAACTGAAAATGCAAACACTAGGCAACACAAAATCAAAACCAACACAAGGTGCCATCCTAAAGAACAGAGAGCAGCCAACCACTAAAACATCAAAAACAGCATAAAACAAACTGTTGCCGAGCTAACATATTGACTAGTGCCAAAATAAAACATAGGAACCTTCAAAAATACAAAATACAGTAGCATAAACCAGTAATTAATCACTCTACTACACACAACTATGCACCATTCCAAATCTGCAAACGCTGTCATACAGAATGAAACGACGCGCAACAGCAACAAAACTGCACCCCGAGCACTCAACAGATGACATGCGAAAGCGAGCCCCATGCAGTGGAGCCTGATCCACCCTTCATTGCCAAGGGATTATCCACGCAACTATTATAAAATCACAATTGAATCATATAATGCAGTTTTACAATAAAAAATTATCAAAGTGAGTTTTGCAATGAGAAACTGCTTGCTGCACTTTTCTTCTTCTTCTTCTTCTTTTGACTGTACACTCGCATTTTATTTTTCATGTAAAATTATTGAATATATACAAGGAGAAATGATACGTGACCATCTTTATACATACACTAAATACATACACCTCACTAGATGACAAAATTAAAGTGTAGAGACTGTATAAATACAGCGGGGCAAAGTGGGAAGAGAAAAAAGAGAAAAAAGTAACGTCCTTCTCTTTCTTTGTATAGTTCTCTCTCACCCACCAAAAGCTTCCATTCTCTCTCTTTATCAAGTTTCTCTAGTTCTTCATCGTTTACAGGAGGAAGAAGAAGAAGAAGAATCAAGATCTATAGGTGGCGTACAAAACTTATCCTTACGCATGGAAGCTTAGCTCATTCAATTTGATTTTTCATGTGTTTGTGGTTTATGTCCTAAGACATAGATGATTATTTTTTTTCTTCAGTTTTTATAAAACGAATTGAGAATGACTCTACTAGAAGCTAGATTGCTGTTATTGTTGAAACTAGTTGAAAAATTGTAAATGTATTATGAAAGTTGTAAACCAGGAGCAAAATGTTGTAAACCAATTGAGGACATATAGTAAACAGGTGCATAATTAAATGTAAAATTATATTATGAAAATATGTAAACCAATTGAGGATATATAACAGGTTGTTGAAATGGAGTTGAAAAATTATAAATTCGTGTTAAGAAATGTTGTAAACCAGTATGCAAAAAGTTGTAAACCAGGAGTAAAATATTATAAACTAATTGAGGGCACATATTAAACAGGTTGTTGAAACTTGGAGTTGAAAAATTGTAAATGCGTGTTATGAAATGTTGTAAACTAGTAGCAAAAAGTTGTAAACCATTGCACAAAAAATTATAAACCAGGAACAAAATGTTGTAAACCAATTGAGGACTCTATGTTTTCATAATGTTATAAATATAAAATAGACCTAAATATAATAATAAAATTAAATTTTAGTCATTAGCAATATATTTATTAGTCTTATTTGGTGCTTAATTTGATTTGTTGTGGAAAAAAAAGATCATTTATATATATTCACACGTACATATAATGTCATTCTTAAAGACATAATCTAAGTTTAAATATTTTAAAATTAGATCAAATAGAAAATTTAAAAATTTAAAAACCTACTAATAATATTGTATTAATAAACTTCATAATTGTATGAATATAAAATAGAACTAAATAATATACTAATAAAATTTAATTTTTATTTATTTATAAAATTTAATTTTAATCAAGAGTGTTATGTTAATTAGTCTAATAATGACAATTATGTTTATTTATTTAGTAATGAGATTGTTGTATTTATTAAATTTAGTTTGGTTTACATAATCAAAATTTTTTTTTAAAGTTTTATAGTTTAATATAAATACTATTTAATAGTTTGAATAGGTGAAAACATAGAGTCCTCAATTGGTTTACAACATTTTGCTCCTGGTTTATAACTTTTTGTGCAATGGTTTACAACTTTTTGCTATTGGTTTACAACATTTTGTAACACGCATTTATAATTTTTCAACTCCAATTTTCAACAACCTGTTTAGTATGTGTCCTCAATTGGTTTACAACATTTTGCTACTGGTTTACAACTTTTTGTGCAATGGTTTACAACTTTTTGCTATGGTTTACAACATTTCGTAACACGCATTTATACTTTTTTAACTCCAGTTTCAACAACCTATTTAGTATGCGTCCTCAATTGGTTTACAACATTTTACTAATGGTTTACAACTTTTTACTACTAGTTTACAACATTTCATAATACGCATTTATAATTTTTCAACTTGTAGTTTTCAACAATAACACAAATCTAGCTTCTAGCAAGTCATTTTCGATTCATTTTGTTGCTGGAAAAAAAAATAACCATCTATGTCTTGAGACATAAACCACAAACACATGAGAAATCAAATGGAATTAGCTAAGTTTCATCTGTGAGGATTAGTTTTGTGCGCTGTCCATAGATCTTGATTTTCCTTCTTCTTCTTCCTCCTGTGAACCATGAAGAAATAGAGAGAGAAATAGTAAAATGAAAGCTTTTGGGTGAGAGAGAAACAAGAAAGAGAGTGAATAAGTAAAGGTTGGTGAGAGTTTTCCCTCCTTTTCCTTCTGACACCCCACTGTCTCAAACCATTTTTTTCTCCTTTTTCCTTTTCTTGCTTTTTTGCACGTTGCACATTGGGTTTCCTTTTCTTTTGTTGGCCAAAATATCCCTCTATATCTATACCATCTTTATACGCCACTTTTATCCTTCAGCTGGTGGATGTAGCTGGTGTATGTATTTTGGTGTGCACCTATCATTCCTCTATATACAAGATCTAAATATAGAGGAACTGCTTGTTGCACTTTTCTTCTTCTTCTTTTTGGCTGTACACTCGCATTTTATTTTTCATGTAAAATTGTTGAATATATACAAGATCTAAATAGTTGTGAAAGAATTAGCGCAACAATGTAATTTAAAAGTGATGTGAAAAAATTTCATGCAAAACATAATAATTGTTTTCAATTATAAAATGTAAATTAGAATTATCTCTTTTCGAAATGAATACAAATATAAAGTTCTTTATTGCATCACCAACAAAGGTCTTCAACATTAGATGTAAGTACTCTTCCTCCGTACATGGGAAAGGGATATATATATACACAAATTTTAGCACAAAGGACAAATTCAAATAAGATAAAGCTAAATCATAACAATAAAAATTAAGTTGTTTTAAACTTTATATCATTAAATAAAAGGGTTTTGATATAATCATTGCCTTAAAAACACTGATTGAAAAAACAAAGATAGAAACTTTTTTCTTGAAACATAAAATTTTAAGTTTTCATTATATCAAATTCATTGGAAGCTTTAAAAAAAAATTCTATTTTTAGTTGCTTAGTGAACAACTAGCAAAGCCCTAAATACTAATAAAGAAAAAATAAGCATTACATAACAACGTTACATGTTTATTGAAGACCAACGTTAAAACCCAATTCACTCAACATCATCATCCTTAAAATTCAAAATAATTACCAAACCGCTATATTTTGATTTATTTTCATTGTACCTAGCCAAAATGTTTCTCAAATTTTGTAGATGGATAGATTTTGTCGCACATGATAAAATGTTTATTATATTTGTTTGGTGCCTCATAAAATATAGTTAATGAACAAAGACATTAAGAGATGTTACCTTAACACCTAAGTTCTGATCCTCTGCAATTTGGCTTTGTTAATTGCTGTCAGTACATGCAACTTGTCATATACATCACTCAAGAACTTGAAATAGGCATATCTCCATGATGTCTTGAAAATTAATGAGAAACAAACTCCCCAAAATCCTATGACAAATCCAACTATCATAGCGATGTAAAATCCCTTGGTAAAATATTGTTCATCAACATGAGCATCATTTTCATTAATTTGATGAACATGAATTGAACAAGTTTTATTCAAGGGAGCACCACAAAGTTTTGGATTTCCTGCATAGGCAAAGGCATCTCTAGCTTGAAGTTGTGTGCCGAGTGGATTTCACCCGATAAATCATTGTATGATAAATGAGAACACTAAGAAACTCTAATTGAGAAAGTTGTGAAGAAATCCTTCCTTACAATTCATTTCTTGACATATCAAGAAAATGTAGTAATCTCAGTTGTCCAATAGTTCAGGGATCTCTCCACTCAATATGTTTCTTGAAATGTTTAAAGAAACTAAGCCAACAAAATTCGTGATCTCACTTGGAATTTCCCCAATTAATCGATTATTAGACAGATCAATACTTCTCAACAATCCTAGTGTACTTCCATATTTTGACATTTTCCCTTTCCATATCAGTGATGCACTATCATTATAAACAACGGGTAAACTATCACAATCACGATCATTAACTTCACATCCTAAATTATAATAATGGCTAATAGTTGCATTTGAATTTTCTTGAGTGGCCATAGCAGAAAGGTTCCTCATGCATTTAGGTATATTCTCAGAGAGATTATTCTGAGAGAGGTCCAAAACACGAAGTTCGTTGAGATTACATATGATTAACGGGATGCTCCCATATAATTTATTAGAATGGAGACTAAGTATAAGGAGCTTTGGAATATTGTCCCCGATCCAGCTTCGCAGTAGCCCGGACAAATGATTTTGTTCAGCAACAAAAACTTCAAGTTTTGTACAATTAATCAAGGATAATGGTATTTCTCCTGAAAACTATTGCCACCCAAATGTAAAGACTGGATATTCCGTAACAATCCCATAGGTTTTGGAAGATTTCCATCAAGATAATTGTCAGACAAATCTAGTGTGATCAATGTTTCAAAATCCATCCAACATTCTAGAAGCTCTCCTCTCAGGTTGTTGTGTGACAAATCTAGAAACCTTATTCTTTTTGACGTGTTTGCGCATAGAAGAAGATCTACTGAAGAGAATGTGTTGTTGGAAAGAAACAATTGTGTTGCACTTGAAAGGAATGCTGGAATTGGGCCTTCAAATAAATTTGAGCTCAAATCGATTTGAAAAGTATCTCGAAGCTGAACTGATAAATTTTCAATTTTTCCTCTAATATGGTTGTGAGAAAGATTCAATTCCACCATCGTGGGAAGGAGTTCCCAAAACCAATTGGGAACAGTACTAAATATTTCAGATTGAGAGATATCCAATCCACTAATCTGATTCTGAGTTTGAAGCCATCTAGGAAAATCAGGGCCCAAATTGCAAGATGCCAAGTTAATGTCAGTTAAATTGAATGGGGGAACCCATGCATTGCCAACCTTAAAGACCAATGCATTACCAGACAAATCCAAAGCGTAAAGATCGGAAAGTCTCGAGAAGTGAGCTTCGGATATCAAGCCTTCCAATTTGTTATTTCGAAGGCTTAACTTACATAATTCGGATAGCTGCCCAATGCCTTCATGTATAGTTCCATTTAATCCATTGTCATTAAGTAGTAATACTTCCAAAGATTGAAGTTGAGACAGGTCAGGCACCATCCGTGTAATTTCATTCCATCCCATATTCAAAATTCGTAAGGTTTATGAGCACAAGGAGAATATGCTTGAATAAACTCATGAAACTTCCCTGTCAACCTATTTTTAGATAGGTCAAGCTCTTTCAAATTGCAACTATGAAACAGGGATACACGTATTTGGCCATTGAGCATGTTATTTGCAAGATTTAACTCCTCGAGAGAACTCATGTCCCCAAATGCTTCTGGCATGGTTCCCTTTAAACTATTATAATTCATCCTGAGAATAGAAAGGCTACGAGTGGAATTCATTAACCATGGAAATATTAAGGACGAATTCTGTAATGACCGTTAAAAAAAAAAAAAATCAAGTGAGGACCACCGTGCACCTTAAGTGGTATAGACCACCATAGACTTTTCTCTTTTCCTTTATCTTCCCATCCTCCTCCCTTTCTCCCGTAACTTACAACCTCTCTTCCCCTTCACGTTTTCTTCCCTTCCTTCTCACTTTCTTCCATCTTTCTTCATCCCTTTTGCTTCCTCCATCACAAAACTTCATCATCATCATTTCTTCTTCCTCCTCATCCTCATAACCGCACCTCTCTCTCTCTCCCCTCTCATACCTCCATTTTCTCTCTAACTCCATTAGAGAGAGCTTGAAGCTTTTAGGCGAGATTAAAGTGATTTTCTTCGTCAATTCTACTCTCCAAGTGGTAAATTAGCTTCTAAACTACTCTATTTAAATTGTTAGAGCTTCTAAGTTTAGAATTAATTTTAGTATTTCTTGAATCCTATAATTTGGGGCTTTTATTGAATTTGGGATAATTTATGTAAATTAGTGATATTGTTAGCTCACAAATATTAATATTGTCTTGTTCCTAGAGCGATAGAGTAATCGGGCATCAACACTTGAATTGGTGGCAATTGTGGAGTTAATCTTCTTTGAACCACTAGTTGTGAGTAGATAGTGTATTTGTAGCTTACTTTATGCGTAATAAATTTTGATTATAAATATAAAATTATTTGGAGAGTTGAAAGTATGTAGATATAGGAGAAAATAATTTATTTATCGAAAATGACTCTTTATGTTTGAAATGGAAATTGTCATTGTAGGCCATAATTTGGTCAATATGCTTATTTAAATATTTTTAGTCAAATTATAGTGAATATTGAATATTAGAACATCTTATGTTAATTATTAAGTTTGAGTTTATTTATATTGTAAAAAATTCTAAAAGTGGAATGTGCATGATTTTGAATTATGTTGGGAAAATTCCATAGTTAGAACCTATCGTTAACGGCGTGGCGTTAGCCTCGGTGCACGTGAGGAACTCCAGTTAGCAGGTGAGTGCTAACACATAACTCAGCTATGTTGGACTTGTATATTATTGGCAACTCCAGTGTGTGGTGCTAACCCGCACATGACTTTTAGTCATGTCTGGACTTGTATATGGCTACGGGCAATCTCCAGTTAGCAGGTGTGGTGCTAACCGCACATGACCTTGGTTCATGTCTGGACTTGTTATTGTTTTATTTAGGATAACTCCGTTTATGTTTAGATTTATGTGATTTTAAAAAGCTATGTTATCAAGAAATCTCAATTTATGGCTAGAAAAATACTTTTATGAGCACATATACATTATTATGTTTATATTGATTTATTATTGCATCTAGTAAACTGGATATCTATTTCTCACAGTTGCAAAACTCATCCTTATATTCCATTTTTTTTCAATACAAGAGCTGGTGTTGGTTCTTGTTCCTTCACAACCTTAGAAAATTTTAAGTTGGTGAGCCTTTTTGTAAAGGCCCTTTTTAGAGGGAACTCTTATCTTGTTCAGCCTATAGTTGTCAATTGCTCCATATGTCAAGGCAGATTCTATCTAAATTATGACTTAGCTATATGGATTTGGTTATGGAAATGATTTGTAAACTTAACTTGGTTTTATATTGAACTATACATGAAATTATGTTTAATAGAGTTTGCAAGTCAATTTGGTATTATAACTGGATTATGTTGACATATTGTTATGTCCTGGAAGGGCGCATTCTGAATGCTTGATGCCCAAGTGTTATGAAATTATTGGTAAATATTGCAGGTTATAATTTTATTTGGGAAATGTCAAAAACAGAGGAAACTCTTCCATTTTCCTAGAAATTTTGGTGTGTTAAGGCTCCTGGGAAAGGTGTTAGATGCGCCATGGCTTAAGTTGGGTCGTGACAAATTCATCAAATAATTTTCAGAAATATCGACATATGACAGAGAAGTGGACAAATTAGCAGCGGGGAAAGTGAAGAGGAGATGGAATCTAGAAGATTACAACGGTGGAAGTCCAAGTATTGTAGATGAGAAAGACCACTCACTTGTCGCTGCCAATTGTTTGCACTGCTGAGGTTAGCACCACTGAGCGAAAGATGCCTTAGGGATGAAAGATGAGATACCCATTGTAAATCAGAACTTAAATACCCTGTGTCATAGTAACTGAGGTGAAGATATTGCAAATTGGAAAGATTTCCAAAATGATGAGGAATTTTTCCAGTGAAGTTATTTTCACTTAGATCTAGATATTCCAAGGATAAGAGATTTCCAAGCTGAGGAGGGATGTTTCCATCTAGATAATTCCCACCAAGATCAAGGAAAACTAAATGGGAGAGATTTGAAAACTGAGAAGGGATTTGTCCATGGAAACTACAGTATGAAAGATTGAGGTGTCTCAAATGGGTTAAAGAGCCAATAACATCAGCGATCAACGGGCTGTTTAAAGGATAAAGGTAACTAAGATCCAAGTAATTCAAACGACGTAACTCACCAAGTGATGGACTAATCGAGCTAACCGCCACATAATCAGCATGAAGATCGAGCTTCGAGACATGACCTGTTTGGTTGCTACACTGAATGCCTTCCCAGTTACAGCACTCCTTCTGGTTCTCTCCATCTCCCCACGAAGGAAGCCAATCCTTTTCGAGCTGAAAACCCTGTTTCAGAGAAAGCAGTGCTTGCCTTTCCCTCTCGATGCACTTCACAGCAACATCGCCACTCTCCTCCGGGTTGAATGCAAGCAGCTGCACCACTGATGATATGTGGAAGAAGAGCACATAATAAAGTACAGGCAAGACAACAAGAAACCTGGGATTCATGACAATTGTGGCAGCAGGAAACAGATAATTATTACGCAAAGTATATTACTCAGAGCGAAGGTCGATTATTATTCAATAGAAAAGAAGAACAAGGTTGTTTGTGTGTGTGGTGAAGAAGGACGTTAGTTAGCAGCACATGTAAATAAAGTAAGTCTAGTCAACATGGCGTGAAGTATGGAGGGAAACTGACCAACGCGTTTTCATCAGAAAACGTAAAATGACAATTCAACAAAGAACACTAATTGGAATGAAAGATAATGCAGAACAGAGGTGTGAGGCTATGCTTCGTTCATGCCTTTTTCTTGGAATATAGGGCTTGCATCCGTGAAGAGTGGGGCGAATGACTCTAGTTTCTTTATTGAATCGATATTGAATCGATGACTTGTGAAGTCGTCAAGTTTCTTTTTTCGAACAAATTAATTATACTGTCACATGTCTTGCTCTAACAATTGAAATACGCTTATTTGTTGAGTAAACATGGCTAACATTACTGTTACTCTCTCTCTCATCCATTTTCATTATCTTTACATTTTCGACTTTTCAGAAGTTACTCTCTTTTTTTAAGTGGGCAGAAGTTACTTTGTTAAATGTGCGTTATTTGTAAACCACAATTTTCAGTTGAAGTTTTCATAAAACAAAAAGTTAAAAAAAAAACTTAAAAACATATAGCAATTACAATGAAATGATATATATGTTAAATGCATCTCTTAAGTTTTACTTTACCAACGTGAGGGATACGCATTGATAATTCTAATCACTCTCACTTTTCTGAATAACCAGAATGCAGCAGCATGCAGCTGTGTCTATGTAAAATTTAGTCTTTTCCATTTCTGTTCAGTTTTAACTTTGCTGGAGAGGCATTGAATTTTGTTAGGTTAACCAGCTTGAGGAAAAAGAAAAGGGTGGTAATCGATTAGAAAATCTAACTTTTAAATTTTAACAATGTCATAATTTATCGTACATGTTTCTCTGTTTTATCATGATCTTGGTTATTGATTTTCAGCAATCATAGTCTCTTTTTTTCTTGAAAAAAATCTCATCTAAGTACTGCACTATTTAAAAAGGAGGACATGTTAGTTCCACAACTACCTAGTGGTTTCGACAGCTAATAGCCAAATACACATGGCACATAAATTGATAAGGTAGTTCCAGAATAATGTTCGTATAATGAAGTTTTACAACAATCATATACCAATGCTCACAATGGTTTTGTTTTTTAGTGCATCATTCTGACTCTCAAAAAAACAAAGAACATTGTAATGTTGGCGTAAAATTATTGTACATGTGACATTACTAGTAGTTCTGCCAAATATTTACAGAGAAGCGTCCAAACCAAAGGAGTTGCCTAAACAACAGAGGAAACCAGCTTCTCGGAAGCACCAGATACACACTGACTGAGAACCAATGACTCTAAACACCATCATTCTCAGTTGAGCAAGATGTTGGAATAATTTTATGGACTAACATAAATCAATGATGAATTTAATTTTGGATCCAAATTAATTTGATGTCATACAAGAGTTTATTGTTAAAGCCCAATGATTTGTGATCATTGTTGCTATTGAGCTAGTTATTGTTAAGCACTGTTTATTGTGAATATGTTTATGGGTTTTGTGTGGCTTTGTTGATGGGTGGTTAACACTTTACTAATAAGGAATATCTTCCTCCTAGCCAATATATAGGGTGTTTGGCTCCATTGACACCATGACATAGAAAACCTACTATGAATAAGAGAAGTAAATCTCTGGCTTTCTCTATTGGATTTTCCTCTAATCCTTTGTGTTTGTGTTTTGTATGTCAGGTTAAGGAGATGCTTATGAATCTCTGTCTTCTTCCTCAACCCTTCCAGGTAACTGTAATCCAATCTTCCGACCTTGTTGAACATGCCATAATCGGGATATAGGAATTTCATCTGTTGTTTATATCATCTATATATATATATATATATATATATATATATATATATATATATATATGAAATTCCTTCAAGTGGTATCAAGCCATATTTAATCTCTAATTATGGCTGTGAATTTTTTAATTAGAAGATTGGGTGTTCATGAAAATCAAGTTCTCGTTTAGTATGAACCCTAAAATAGTTTGATTTGTTTTTCTTTTATTTGGTTGATTAAATCCAAAATTTATTGAGGATGTTTATTATATGGTGTAACCTAACCTCATCGCCATGTGGAGTATGTAAAAGGGTTTTGTTTCGAGGCTGAAATGTCAATTTGCCTGATAATAATAATAATAATAATAATATTTCCCTTTTCAATACTTCCAGTTTTCACGAAACAGTGAAGGCAGTTTGGTTTTCGGACACTACCTATATGATTTTTTTTAATTCCTTTTTGGGCACTACCTATAATCTTATATGCTATATGTTATTACGTGAAGTAAGGAATAAGTGTTGAAATCTTGATGATTCATGTGAAGACAATTGTCACAAAATGTCCAGGTGTCTATTTGCAATTTACTTTGCAACTTGAAATGCTTTGCGTTATCGTGCCTTGCCTGGGTTATTATATTTGGGTGTTAGTGAACAGTTTATGCTTTGATAATGCTATTGGCAGTGGTAGAATGAGTAAGGTTAATTCAATCAAATTGAAGGGGATTGAGCTGGCCTTTGTTGAGCAAATTTTTTCTCTGAATGATCGCGACTTAATTTGCTTTCCACGTTAATACGTTATGATTTAGCTTATTCCCATATATTTGGTGGCCATATTCTTATGATGTGCATTGCGTCAATCCTAATTTGTACATGACGAGTGTAATTGGTTGCCATGTGATATAATGGGCAATTATTGTTATTAATTTAGAAATAATGAAATACTCTATACATTTTGATTTGAGAGAATCATATTGATGTCATTGGGCACATTACAATTTTCACTCTAGAAATATTATATTTTGATATTTTTTTTCCTTTTCATGTACATAATATTGTGTATAGATTTTTTTTTATTATGAACAGTAATATTCTAAGAGTTATTGCTCAAGAAATTCTAAGATATTTTATTTTGTTGAATCATGTTTTATATGTCAGAAAATAAATTTTATACCTTTTAATTATTTCAATATTATGGAATTATTTATTTTGTCCTTCCAAATTTTATAATGTTAAAAGGTGTGGGGCACTCTTGAATCTAGAGTTCAATATTTTGTGAATATTTGAAAAATATCTGGTATATCATATTTTATGTACTCCCAAAGTTATTTTATTTTGTCTATATTTTGGAAAGATTTTGTGCCTCCTTTGAACATATATAGTAATATAAATTTTGATTAAGTGGAGAGGCTCATGAACCTACTTGTTTTATATTATTGCTGGAGAGGCCCGCTTGATGATTAAGCACGATAGGTGCATGGGTTTACTAGGTTAGGTCAGATATATTTTGTGTATAATTATGGTATTATTTGGCACATTATTAAATTTATACTCTCAGAGTTGATATAATTTAGCTATATATTGTGTTAGGTATTTTTCATAATTGTGACCTCACATTCTAAAAGCAATTGTGATGGATACTATTTTGTTGATAATATCATATCATTTATTCTAGAGATTCTCTAGAATTATAAAATATATCATTTAAGTATTGTGTTGTGTTATGTGCCAAAATAAATTTTAAAATTTTAATTATTTCTTTTAGCATCTTGGAATTTTTTAATTTGAATTTCAAGATTTTATGATATTAAAATTTGAGACATTATTGAATTTCAATATGGAAAATTTTGTGGATAAAAGTGAGACACTCCCATATTAATGTATTTTGACTATTAAAGTATTGTTTATGCCTCTTTTATACATTTTTGGAACATTGGAGTTATGTGGTTTGTGCAATATTGTTTTAAATGTTGTTCTAGAGTTGTTATTTAAAATATTTTGGCACTTTTTATGAATATTTTATATTTTACATTATCTTAGAATTAAAATATTGTGCATGTTAATTATGAAATAATTGTTGTTGGATTTTACACAATATTATAAAGAATCCTATAACCTTTTGAAACTATTGTTGGACAACTTTCATAATTTTGAGGTCGCCTTTGTGGATCGATTGTAATAAACTACTATTTGTGAAAATTGTGTATTATATAATTTTGAAAATTATGAATTATCTTATCCAATATTTTATATCATGTTCCATATGGGAAAATATAATTATGTATTGTAGTTTTATGGGAAACTACAATTGTTTGATTTGGTTTAATATTGTTTTAAATTTTTCCTTGTATAAAGTTGAGGAACATGATTATACTCTTTTCTCCCATATTATATTGAATAATTCTTTTGTAAAATGTTGTCATATAATTTATGCAATCCAAGTGGGATAATATTTGATTTTGTGTGGATTGTGTGGACTTGCATAAATTAATGTTTGATTTAATTTGAAAATCCAAAATTATTATGCACAAAAATATTATAACATAGTGTTTTTGGAAAATATTGAGTTTTGGGACTTTTCGCTTACGTAAAAGTTGTTATAGTCATAATGTTATTTCATTTTGGCTAAAATCCTGTTTGACATAAAAGAAAATTGCTTTAGGTGACGTTATGTATCATTGTGAAATAAAAAAATAATTATGAGTTTGAAAATCTCTTTATGTTTCGTTTTACAACCAATATTGTTTTATTTTGAGGGGATTTTAGTTCACAATTTTATACTTGTTGTTTATTGTGTACTATTTGGATATTGTGAGTATTTTCTTGGATATATTCAAAAATTTTAGTTTTTCTCCCATTTTGGCTGTAAAATTTTTTTGCCTAATGGCTATTATAAGATTATTGTTTTTGAATAATATTGCAACTATTGTGGCATTAAAAGTTATATTGATAATGAACTTATCCTTCGGTTTGTCTTTATTGATATAATTCTTAATGAGTTGAAAATAATGGTTTTAGAGTTTTTAGTATCCTCTGGTACTAGCTCTAACGGCATGATTTTGTTGTGTATGAGCATTAGCTCCTAAATAATATTAGGAGCAATTCCTTGTTTGTTGGGCAATTTTGTAGCAATCCAATATTTATAAGTCTTTTACAAATATTGTTGGATGATATAGACAGTGGACATACCCTTCTATGATATTATCTGATATAATTTTGTGTTGGATTGCAAATATTGTTAGGTTATGCAAATAATGGACACACCCTTCGGTGTGACGTTATTTGACATAATCATTGGATGATAGAGAAAATAATTTTGAATTAAATTGTTTAAGAATTTTATATTATTGTTATTATTTTTCTTTGTCACGTTAGCGAGTATTGTATATTGTGATCTGGGACCCTTCTGGGATTGCAATGATACAAGGACTCTAGTTCAATTAGTCGCCCAATTAATCGAACGTGGCAAAACCAAATTAATTTTATGCTCATTATAATATTCTGTTGTATGGTTTTCTCTTTCCCTTATTGTTCTGTCATCATTATACTGTGTAAGACCTATATAAAAGGATTATCTCATGATGTTGCTCCCATTAATGTTAAAATTTTATTATAGTGGGAGTTAGAGACTTTATGTTTTGTTATGTCCTTACTGTTAGTTTGTAGGTCTAAAATGCTTTCGCTTGCAACTTACTCTGTGCTCAAATGAGCGTTTGATTATTAGTTTGTGATGACAGAGAGGAGATATTTGTTGTACAATGTCAATTGGACATTGATGATCTTCTCAGATTATTTCGGCAGAGTATGTTAAACAATTTTGTGAGATTCTGTTATAAAAGAAATGACTCTCACTCTTGTGTCTCTCTTTTTTGTATTTTGCTGCTAGAGAGAATAATGATAAATTTAAACTTACATTGAGTGCTCTACTATAGAGTTATTACTGATCCCACTACTATTTATTGTACCATTAGAGTATTTTGAAATTTTGTGACCTCTAATGAGAATGTTTATGATGTATTGGATTAGTGGGAGAAGTATGCACTACTATTATTATTATGTTGTTGTTTCGAGATTAATTTGACAAGTTGCGATAAATTGTTCTCGAGTGACTATAGAACTTATTGTTGTTGATCCCTAACCAAAGGCTAGCCATTAAAGTTTATTATTGGTTACATAACATGTATGGGTATATTGAGGTCTCTTTGGTGTTTTGGGTTAGTGGGAGCTAGTTTTGTATATTTATTTGTGACCTCATATGTTACTGTCATTTAAGTTTGTGTAGCAAAATTATATATATTATTGGTATAATAGCAAATTATTGAAATATTTTGGACACATTTTCAATTTGTTGTCATCCTAGATATTTTATTGAATCTCAGAGAGCATCTTGGCTAAATGCTTATACTATCATATCTTGTTGTTGTTGTTGTTGTTGTTGCTGTTAATGATATTATTTGTTTTTGTTGTTGTTAGTGTTGTGCACACTCTTATGTTAATATAGCACATTATAAGATATTTTGGACCCAGTCTCATTTTGTTATTGTGATGAGATTTGTTAGATGTCATTTAGCATCTTGGGCGGATGCTTGGGTCATTTTGTTAGGAATTGCTTTTAATCACATATTAACGTATAATTTTGTTGTGCATTCCCATTTACCCATATACCACATTTTGTTGGGTCACCAGGAAATGAATATCTTGCATGTATGATGTTAGTGCTCCTTCGAGTATGATTTTCTACATTGTTGAGATGTTTGTTATCCTATTCTAGACCATTTGGTTAGAAGTGCTTATTTGGTTCTGATATCTTGTTACTCCCACATATTGTAAATTAGTTTGGGTATTGTTTTATAATGTTTTGATTTATGTTGTCCAAGTGGGAGATTGTTAGAATAATTTTGTGGACTAACATAAATCAATGATTAATTTAATTTTGGACCCAAATTAATTTGATGTCAAACAAGAGTTTATTGTTGAAGCCCAATGATTTGTGATCATTGTTGCTATTGAGCTAATTATTGTTAAGCATGTTTATTGTGAGTATGTTTATGGGTCCTTGTGCATGGGTTTTGCTGTGATGGGTGGCTTAGCCCAACACTTTACTAATACAATGAGAGATCCTCCTCCTAGCCAATATATAGGGTGCTTGGCTGCCCCATTGACACCATGACATAAAAAACTTACTATGGAATAGGAGGAGTAAATCTTCTCGCTTTCTCTATTGGATTTTCCTCTAATCCTTTGCCTTTGTGTTTTGTGTGTCAAGTTAAGGAGATGCTTATGAATCTGTGTCTTCTTCCTCAACCCTTCCAAGTAACTGTAATCCAATCTTCCGACTGTTGTTGAACATGCCATATTCGGAATTAAATTGATCTTTAGAATATAGGGATTTCATCTATTGTTTATATCATCTGATATATATGAAATTCCTTCACAAGAAACCTAATATCAACGGAATGAATTGACGAAAGCTTCTGAAATAGTCATAGGAATATAACCAAGCTTCTGAAGGGTAATGCAGGGCAGAGGTGTGTGGCTATGCTTCACTCATGTCTTTTTCGCACGATTAAGGAAAGTGGCATGCATCCAATGTAATAAAAACCGGCTCGACCCTGCTTCGACCGGAAAACTGGTCATGAAACCTGTCCGAGCCGTTGTTTGGATTCGGTCGCATTGGACCCGTGTGACCCGGTTCACTAAGTTTTGTCAAAACCTGATTTTCCTGAACCTTTTTTTTTTTTTTTTTTCTGGGTTTTTTTTTTTTTACTTTTTTTGCTAAATGATGTCATTTTTTAAAACCTTAAAAAAATCTCATTTGACTTATAGAAAAATACAATAACTTTGTTTGTATTGTCATGATTTGTGAGTTTATGATATAAAACTCTGAGTTTACTTATGTAATTATGTTTTGAACTTGTCAATTGTGATTCGTGATTATGAAATATGAACAATATTTAGAAATTTATGTTATTTATTTATATTTTTATATTTAGACCTTTTAAAGAGTGTCAAGTTATTAATTAGTTGTCATTTTATTGAATTTTATTCAAACTTTTATATATTTTTATATATTTTTTTTGTATAAATCCGTTTTTAATTTTAACCAATGACCCAGGTTGAACCAATGACCAATGACCCATGCCTTACCAATACCTTCGTTCCAGAACTATGCATGCATCCGTGAAGAGTAGGGTGAACGACTTCAGTCAATCAACTTATTTTGTCCATATTGAATCGACACAAGTTTCTTTTTTTTGAACAAATTAATTATACTATCACATATCTTGCTCTAACAATTGAAATACATTCATTTGTTGAGTAAACATGGCAAACATTACTGTTGCTCTCTCGGATTCATTTTCATTATTTTTACATTTTTGATTTTTCAGAAGTTACTTTTATTTTTTGAGTGGGTAGAAGTTACTTTGTTAAATGTGCGTTATTTGTAAACCACAAGTTTCAGTTGAAGTTTTCATAAAACAAAAAATTTAAAAACATAAAAGCATATTGCAATTACAATGAAATGATATATATATATATATTAAATGTATCTCTTAATTTGTACCTTTGCCACAACGCGAGGGATACAAATTGATAATTGTAACGAAAAAGTGCCATAGAAATTTGATAAAAAAAAAAGAGATAAAAAAGTAACAAAAAATGAAAACAATGTGCACCAATGTTCTTTTTACCAAATGTTCATTTTTGTCTTACTTTTTTTTCCCCATTTGTGCAGTTTATATTTCATCAGTTTAGCCCAACGTTTCTTTTGTTTGTTGCCTAGCTTGAACTTGTAGAACTAAACAAGTTCCAGCTTGCCTCTAGAAAGAGAAGCATAAGCCCAACGATAAGAATACTGAAACCAACCAAATTATTAATTTATAAATTAAAACAAAATAAAAGTTGAAACGGAGAAAGAAAAAGGGCGTAACACATGCAAGACAAGATGATTCATGTAGGTAGCTTGGTTAACCTTGTAATTTGCGTGTTTTGTTGGTCGCAGGGGGATGGGTTCCCAACAGCCACCAGCCCTGCTGGTTGATGGTTGGCTTCGAACTCGGAGTGCACATTTTAAGAGGCTTCCAACTTTGCCATCTACGCTATGCCTCAAGTGCAACCTTGTAATTTGATTTGATTGATGATATATAGCGTGCGATATAGGCCTAGGTGCCCAATGCTTTTGAGGTTGTCTTGGGACTTTGGGTTCGGTCCTATGCTCAATGTGTCTTTCCCCTTTTTGTCATTGGTCCTTTGTGTTAATTGTTTGTTGAGACTTGAGACTATATGTCTTTCTATTTCACAAAAAAAAAAAATAATAATAACTCTTATTTGCTCTTTCTCAGTTAAATTGGGATAGTCTGTTGAGAGGATTTTTGTTGGATTTGCTTAACAACAATTATGAGCCTAGGTTTTTGAGTAGTTAATGGCATTATGGGTTTAGAGGTTTTTGAGTAGTTAATGGCATTATGGGTTTAGAGGCTGCTGGTTAGTGCCTTTTGATCTGACCTATATTCAGCTTAATTAAATTTGACATATTTTATAAATAAGTTAGGTTAAAATTTTTCAAAAAGTCTTTTTAACTAATCAAGCTAGGCTCTAGGCAATAAAAATAGTTTATTGGGTCTAATACCTTACTTATAATATTATTAAAATATCTAATGATAATAAAAATATTTTAATTCGTTTAAAAATATATTTTTAACTTAAGTCTTTTAGTCTATTTAAAGATATTTATTTTTTGACATAGGTAGTAGTATATTTGCTTATTTAAGAGTAGGCGTTTGAGTTTTTTCAAAATATTTTATAATCAAATAGGCATTTAGATAGGCTTCAGAACAAGTTAAACTTTTAGGAAGTCACCTAAAGCAATAAAAAATGTATATATCAAGTAATATAAACCCAGGCTTCCTTTTTGAGAATACATGTCTGCCTAATTTAGTCTATTTCCACCCCGTTTGTGGGTTTAGAATCAAACAAGAGATTAGGATGAATAATTGGGCATATGGAGCTAAGCTCTATGAATTAGAGAAGATTAAATGATGCATCTTCATACACAAAAAAAAAAAAAAAATTATTTTAATAAACACTGTGCAAATAGTCTAATAGTTCTTATTTTCTTATTTTTTAGAACAAGTCTAGTAGTTCTTGTTTTACTAAGTAATAAGTACACTCCGCGAGGAGGAGGTCTTAAGAAGCACATTGATAGGCTTCTTGGTTCACGGCATTTTTTTTTTGGTCAGAGATTCACAACTTGTAAAATGGCTTGTTTAACCAGATTTTCAATTCCACACAACTATTGTAAAATCACAATCAAATCATATACTACGATTTTACAATTAAAAGAAAAATATCAATGTGTGTTTTTGAATGATAGACTGCTTGTTGCGCTTTATTTTTTTTTTTGACTTCACATTCACATTTTTTATCATGTAAATTGGTTGAATATAGGCAAGATCTATATAGCTGTGAAAAAAATAGGGCAACAATGTAATTTAAAAGTGATGTTAGAAAAATACTATGCAGAATATAATAGTTGTTCTCAATTGTGCAATTTAAATTACAATTATCTCTTCCCCAAATGGATACAAATATAAAGTTCTTTATTGCATCACCAGCAAAGATCTTCAACATTAGACGTCGCACTCTTCATCTGTAAGAGGGAAAGGTATATGTAAGCAAGAAAATGGCAAAATGTATATAAACTAATTTTAGCATATAGGACAAACTTAAATAAGATAAAGCTAAATCACAACAACACATTATATTGTGTTAGCTCTAAGTTAAACTTCATAAATCATATGTCATTAAATACTAGGGTTTTGACAACACTGATTTGTTTTTTAATCAGATTCTAAGAACACTAATTAAGAAATCATGGATAAAAACTCTTTTAGTGGAGAGCAAAGTTTTTAAATTTTCAATGCATTGAATTCTTTGAAAACTTGAAAAAATATACATTTTTAGTTCCTAAGCAAGAGCAATTAGCAAAGCCTTAAATACCAATTAAAAAAATTAAGCATTACATAACAATGTTACAGGTTTATGGAAGACTTAAAACCCAATTCACTCTATGTCATCATCCGTAAAAACCAAAATAATTATAAACGACTACATTTTGATTCATTTTCGTTGTATCCAGCCAAAACGTCTCTCAAATTTTGTAGATGGATAGATTGTGTTGCACATGATAAAAATGTTTGTTATATTTTTTTGGAGCCTTATGAAATCTAGTTGATGAACAAAGACAATTAGAGATGTTACCTTCATATTTAAGATCGGATCCTCTGGAATTTGACTATTTTAATTGCTACCAGTACATACAACCTGTCATATACATCACTCCAAAACTTGAAATAAGCATATCTCCATGATTTCTTCAAAATTAATGAGAAACAAACTCCCCAAAATCCTATGATAAACCCAATTGCCACGGCAATGTAAAACCCTTCATTAAAAAATTCTTCTGCAACATGAGCATCATTCCCATCAATTTGATAACAGAGAATAGGGCAAGTTTGGTTAAGGGGAGCACCACAAAGTTTTGGATTTCCTATATAAGTAGAGGCATCTCTAGCTTGAAGTTGGGTGCCAAGTGGGATTTCATCGATAAATTATTATATGATAAGTCAAGAACACTAAGGCGGTCCAATTGAGAAAGTTGTGAAGGAATCCTTCATGACAATAGATTTCTAGATAGATCAAGAAAATCTAATGATTTTAGTGGTCCAATAGCCTAAGGGATTTCTCCACTTAAAATATTTCTTGAGATGTTCAAAGAAACTAAGCCAGTAAGATTCATGATCTCACATGGGATTTCTCCAACTAATTGATTGCTAGAGAAATCAATACTTCTCAACAACCCCAGTGTACTTCTGTATTTTGACATTTTCCCTTTCCATATGAGTGATGCACTATCGTCATAAACTCCGAAGTTATCAATTATACCACTGAAATCATCATAATATTCATCATAAGGGTAGGAAATATCTACATTTGAACTTAGTTGGCTTGCCATTGCAAAAAGATTGCCTATGCAATTAGGTATCTTTCCAGAGAGATTATTCAGAGAAAGGTCCAAGAGATGAAGTTCATCAAGATGGCATATGGTTAAGGGCATGCTTCCATAAAATTTATTGGAATGCAAGCTAAGTACAAGTAGAGATGGAATATTATCCCCAATCCAGCTCGGGAATGGCTCAGAGAAGTTGTTTTGTGCTGCATCAAAAACTTGTAGCTTTGTGCAATTAATCAAGGACAATGGTATTTCTCCTGAAAAACTGTTGCCACCCAAATGTAATGACTGAATCTGCCTTAATGATCCCATATATCATGGTAGATTTCCATCAAAATAATTATTAGACAAATCTAGGAAGCTCAATGATTGGGAATTCATCCAACATTCTGGAAGCTCTCCTTTGAGGCAATTGTTTGACAAATCTAGAAATTTCATGTTTATGGACCTGTTATCACATAGAAATTGATTTGCTGTTGAAAACATGTTATTTGATAGAAACACTTGTGATGAAATTGAAAGGAAAGATGGAATTGAGCCCTCAAATAAGTTTGAGCTTAAATCAATTTGAAGGGCATCTCGAAGCACCACTGGTAAATTTTCAATTTTTCCTCTGATATGGTTGTGAGAAAGATTTAATTTATCCATCAAAGGAAGGACTTGTTCCCAAAACCAATTTGGAACCAAGTCAGATATTTCATTGCAAGAAATATCCAACCAATAAATATGATTTTGAGTTTGAAGCCATCCTGGAAAGTCAGGACCCAAATTGCAAGATGCCAAGTTAATGTTAACTAAATTGAATGGGGGGACCCAATCAGTGCTAACATTTAAGGCCAACGAGTTATGAGACAAATCCAAAGTCGAAAGATTAGAAAGTCTGAAGAAATGAGCTTCGGATATCAAACCTGCCAATGAGTTATTTCGAAAGCTTAACTCAACTAAATTTGATAGTTGTCCAATGCCTTCATGTATAGTTCCATTTAGTCCATTGTTATCAAGTCGCAACACTTGCATGGATGAAAATTGAGAAAGGTCGGGCACCGTCCCTGTAATTTCATTCCATCCCACATTTAATATTTGTAAGTGTTTATAAGCACAATGGGAAAATGCTTGAACAAACTCATGAAATAGCCCAATCAACCTATTTTCAGATAGGTCTAATTCACTCAAATTGCAAATATGAAAAAGTGACATAGGTATTTGGCCTTCAAGCGAGTTACTTGCAAGATTCAAGTGCTCAAGGGAGCTCAAGTCTCCTATGGCTTCTGGTATGGTTCCTCTTAAACCATTATGATTCAACTTGAGCATAACAAGGCTATCGGTGGCATTCATTAACCATGGGAAAATTAAGGATGAGTTCATCAAATAGTTGTTGGAGAGATCCACAAAAGACAGATAAGTGGAGAAATTAGCAGCCGAGGAAAGTGAAGGGGGGATGGAATCTAAAAGATTACAGCCACCAAAGTCCAAATATTGTAGATGAGAGAAACCACTCACTTGCCTTTGCCAACTGTTTGCACTGCTGAGATTAATCCCATGAAGTGAAAGGTGCCTTAAAGATGAAAGGTGAGATAGCCATTGTAGATCAGATCTTAAAGACATTTTGTTGTTGGGGCTGAGGTCAAGATACAACAAATTCGAAATATTTATGAACTGATGAGGAATGATTCCGCTGAAGTAATTTTGACTTAGATCCACATATTTCAAGGATATGAGACTTCCAAGCTCAGGGGGAAGTACTCCACTGAAGAAATTAGCACTAAGATCCATATGCCTCAACAATGACAGATTTTTAAGTTGAGAAGGGATTTTCCCTTCAAGAAGATTCCATCCAAGGTCAAGATGCACTAGATTGGAGAGATTTGAAAACTGATGAGGGATTTCTCCATTAAGAATATTATGTCCAAGATCAAGATACTCTAGAAAGGGCAAGTTCCCAAGTTCATGGGGCACTTTTCCTTGGAAACTACTATATGAAAGATTAAGGTGCTTCAAAAGGGATAAAGAGCCAACGAATTCAGGGATGGATTTGGTCAGCATGAAAGAAATGTAACTGAGGTCCAAATAGCTCAAATGATGTAACTCACCAAGTGATGGGCTAATCGAGCTAACTGTGACATAATCATCAGCATGGAGATCAAGCAACAAGACATGACCTGTTTCGTTGCTACACCGAATGTCTTCCCAGTTACAACACTCTTTCTGATCCTCTCCATATGCCCACGAAGAGAGCCAATCCTTGTTGAGTTGAAAACCCTGTTTTAGAGACAGTAGTGCTTGCCTTTCCTCTCTATGCACTTCACAGTAACATTATTATTGTTGATTTCCGGGTTGAATGCAAGAAGCTGTACTATTGATATGTGCAAGAATTGCGCATAAAGTACAAGCAAGACAAGTATGAACCTGGAATTCATGATTATTCTGGCTGCTAGCTAGAAGCAGAGAAATTCGAAGAAGTATTATACAAAGCAAAAGGAGAATATGGCTGTTTAATTTGTTGTGAAGAAGGACATTAGCAACTGATTAATATCCCGTAAAGTCTATTCAAATTAAGTGGAATTAAGGATGAAGTGAAATCGATCAACGCGTTTTTATTAGATAAGAGAATTGGCAATTCAACGAAGACTAATAGAAATGGAAGATAATGCCGAACAGGGGTGGGCTACGTTGTTTCATAATAATGCATGCGTTTTCCTTTGAATAGGATTGGTACACCAATAGAAGGGGATGAATACATGAAGAATGGGTGTAGTGTAAATGCCTCCCGCGCAACTTTATTGAATCGCTGGAAGTCATCAAATCCCATCACATTTTATTTCCTCATCGAACAAATTATATTATCATTATCACCTCTTTAACAATTCTACATGCATATACGTTGAGTAAATATGACTGGCATTAGTATTATTTTCTCAAGTTAAATAATAATAATAATAATAAAATTACTTTCTCTGTCTGATTTTCATTATTTCCACATTTTCAGCTGAGGCATCGTGATGTGGACACAAGTTTCAAAAAATAAGAATTGTCCTTTTCAATCTTTCGGTTGTTACTTTGTTAGATGAAGAGTGATACACATTTACCATCACACTTATATCAAGTTAAAAATTGTAAACTACTGTAAAAAATTGTAAACCAATATTGAAAAAGTTATAAAAAAGTATGCAAAAACTTTTTACATATTAGTTTACAACTTTTTGCATCTTGATTTATAACTTTTGTATGCCTTACAACTTTTAACTTGGTGTAAGTGTGATAGTGGTTATTTATCATTTCTCTTATTAAATATATTATAGTGAACCCTATTTTCGTCCCAAAAAAAATATGTGGGACAAATTAATCTATCAAATTTTAAAAATTTTCTATTATTATCTCATAATTTAAAAAATAGATAAATTGGTCCATTTGTACATGCCTACAATTAAAAAAAAAGTACAAAGAGTCCAATTTATCTCTTTTAATGAATTATAAGGGACTAATAAAGAATTTTTGAATCTTGGGAAACTAATTTTTCCCTTGATGTACATTTTAGGGGGGGAATGGGTATTTAGTCAATATGTTATTTATAAACCACAATTTCAATTAAAATTGGAAAAAATGTATAAAACATATTATAATTTATAATGAGATGATATATTTCAAATGGGTATGTAACAAGTGATAGAACTATATCTATGTAAGTAATAGGAAAAAAGCTAGATCATTAAACAATATATATATATATATATATAAAATTCACTTGATGTAGCATTTATTGCTATGTGCATTAATATTATATTACTCAATTCTAAATATTATGTATTATATATATGAAAAACTTATATTACTCATGTCACAACCCAATTTGGGAATATGATCGCCACGTGAGGGATTCCATCGCCACATAAACTTTCTATATGACATGTCTCTCTAAATGTATAATTTATCATAATTTCATACTTAAAATGTGATTTTTTTTAAAATCAATATCGATTTCTCCATTTAAACATAATATGCGAATTTATAAAAACTGAAGTATTTAACACGTATAATTTTGAAAACATCATAATCAAATCTAAACAATAGCTTAACTCTTGAAAAGTAAATTTTAAATATATCTCTAGCATGTCACATAAATTTTAGTCACAATCTATAATTTCAAATCTATACTTGAAACCTAAACATATATAGGTGATCATAGCTTTGAAACTAAATACATAATCTTAAAATAAATCCATGACTCGGATCTTGCCTACACACCTACTGGAGTACTGGAATACTAACATAGATCCAAGCTAAGCCTTACTTCAAAGCAAGACTTGTAACGCCCGTGACGAGGTAAGGAGTGATCGCATAAGAAGGCACGGGTAAGGAACAGCTCCTAGTAAGATCTCTAAGTGAAGAGGTACATGAATGAACTGATTACACGCTAAAATGAGAGGGATCCTGAGACTGTGTAGGTATGGGACTATACAGTTAATGATGACTTATATGAATTGATTGGTACTACCTATGCCAACAAATATGCATCTTCTTTTTGGTAGCCCATAACTAAAGAACTCTATGATTAGCGTGCTTGACTTAGAACAATTTTGGGATGGGTGACCTCCTGGAAGTTTTCTCAAGGAGCGTGTGAGTGAGGACAAAACACGCTGAAAAGACCCGTGTTAGTTTATGGAGACAATCGTCAATCTATAAAACAGGAGGGATGTTACAAATAGTATCTGAGCCGTATTTCTCCTAGTACGGTGTGGTTTGGGACGAACCAAGCGGAAGCTTGTGGGCATGTAATGCCTGGTGACAAGGCAAGGGTGATTGCCTGCAAGAAAGCAAGGACAAGGTACGGTTCCTGCAAGGCCTCTAAGCGAAAGGGTACATGAATGAACCGATTACACACTAAAATAAGAGGGATTCTGAAGATAAATATGAGACTATACAGTTGAGGATGACTTATATGAATTGATTGGTACTACCTATGCCAACAAAGATGCATCTTCTGTCAATAGTCCATCACTAAAGAACTCCATGGTTAAGTGTGCTTGTCTTGGAGCAATTTTGGGATGGGTGGCCTCCAGGAAGTTTCTCAAAGAGCGTGTGAGTGAGGACAAAATACGCTGAAAAGACCTATGTTGGTTTGTGGGGATAGTCATCAATTCATAAAGCAGGAGGGGATGTTACAAGACTCACCACTAGGCATAGCCGCGTTTACTGGATTGGAGTCTGAAAGATATTTGTACCTGGAACTATAAGAAGGAAGGGAAAGGGTGAGTCAACAGACTAGTGAGTGGATCCTCATCCGCAACCTATATGGGATGTCTAAGGGATATACATAAATGCAATATACATGCAACAACCATAAGTCATTTGATATTTACATACATTGCTAGGTAGGAAAATACTTTTCATTCCATGATTCATAAACGAGCATTTCTAAATTCATAGTCTATCAGGAAATTAATTTTAAGTGGTGGTGTGGTAACTCCTTGAGAAACAGGATTCTCTAACTATATCTATATATAGTATAGTAATAAAAATCTCTGAATTTCTATGACCTCTATGGGTACCTTACAAGATTGCAAAATTTCTCTGATCTCTATGGTACCTTCCAAGGTCCCGAATTTGGACATCTAACTAGATTTTATTCTCTGAATACTTGGGGCAAGATTTCCTCTAGTGGACAACTTGATACCAAGGCTAACGAGCTCTCAGCTATTAACTCAATGTCCGTTTCTCTATAACTACCATCTAAACTAGTTTGTATTTAATTCAAATAATTCTGAAAACTCTTAAAATCTCTTAAAGCTCTGAAAACTCTAAAGCTTTGGATTCATATAACTCTAACAATCTAACTTGAGCATAATTGTGGCTATGAAATCGTGCTGAATAGATCACCAGCTTGTAGGTAATGTGATTTCAAAGGCCACAGAATATGTATTTGATAGTTACTATGAATCAGATTGAATTCTATACTTCTTAGTTTCATGAAAATTGAAATTCTAAAATCATATCCCAAGCTAACATATTCTCATAAATTAGATAACTCTATTATCATACTTCAAAACAATAGGGTTCAAAATCATGAAAACTCTAAAATCATAATAACATTCATATTCAAAAAACTAAATCATACTTTGCTCTATATTTACCCATAATAACTCACTTGATATTCTAAAAGATGTTTGAAATCCCTTAAAAACGTGGCAATATCATTAATCCATAAAATGCATTTGACAACATTAGTAAACATTGTTAAAACACATATGTTCCAATGAATCTTCGAAAACATGTAAGAAATTTCCATGGTGCACAACAATTCAAATTATGGCCCCATGGTTTTCTAAAAACATATTTTTCAAGCTATAATCAAAATCATAATTCTCACTAACTTAGCATCACTTGTGAAATCATTTCTATATCATATTTTCATCTCTAATTCTACGCTTAACAATCATAATGCATCAAACATACTCATAATGGCTAAAACAAGGTCATGAATTTGAACCCACTCACCATATGAGGTTAGGAGTATACAGGTACCACCCACTTGACCTTGAAAGCTTGGAATGACACCAACAACTACCAAAGAGCAACATCGACACATGAATGATCTATAATAATTTTAGAACAACATTGAGGGAGCAACCCTACTTGACAACAACTAGAATATAAACACTCTAACTCATGAACATAGAGGAAAGAAGAGGAAAGAAGCACAAATACTGAAATATCCCTAACCTTGGAGCTTGGAGAAGGTGGGATTGATGGAGGGTGGGAGTGAGGAGGTAAAAGGAGGGTTTTGGGGTTAGGGTTCTCGAATTTTTGAGAAAAAAATCCGAGTAAAAGGGTATTTATAGGGTAAGGGGATCATTAAATGAAACTATGCTATTTTGTACTATTTTGGGTGTGAGGGTACCGCTATAGTGATCGACCGCAAACCCCATCATGAAATCCATGCACCCGACTATAGCGGTGTTAGAAACACCAGCTCTGAATGCTAAGGGTCCTACAAGCATCCTATGGCTCTGATATACTTTGTCATGATCCGATTTGGGAATGCGACCAACATGTAAGGAATCTTATCCCCATATAAGCCTTTTAAGTGACATGTCTCTCTAAATGCATAATTTATCGTAATTTCATACTTAAAACATGACTTTTGTTTTCTTTTGAATCAATATCAATTTCTCTATTTGGACATAATACATGAATTTATAATAACTAAAGTATTTGACATGTATAATTCTAAAAACATCATAATCAAATCTGAACATTAGCTTAACTCTTGAAAACTACATTTTAAATACATCTCTAGCTTATTACATAAATTCTTGTCACAATCTATAATTTCAAATCTATACTTGAAATCTGTAAACATATGTAGGTGATCATAACTCTGAAATTAAATTCATAATCTTAAAATAAATGTATGGCTCGATTCTGTACACACCTACTGGAGCACTCTAATAGTAAAATAGACCTAGACTAAGGCTTACTTCAAAGTAAGACCCATGGGCACAAATGCATCTACTAACGAGAGGCTAAATAATATTTGTACCTACTGAAGAGGAAGGGAGATCGGGTGAGTCAACAGATTCAGGAAGTAGATCACCCACAACCCACATGGGACGTCTAAGGGATATACATAAATATAATATACATGCAACAATCATAAATCATTTGATATTTACATACACAGCTAGGTAGGAAAACATTTTTCATTCCATGATTCACAAACAAGCATTTCTAAATTCATAGTCTATCAAGAAATCATTTTTATCTGTAGTGATAACTCCTCAAAAAACAATATTCTCTGACTATGCCTATATGTAGTATAGCAATAAAAATCTCTAAATAATTTTTTATCTCTAGGGGTACCTTACAAGGTCCCGAAATTTCACTGATCTCTATGGGTACTTCTCAAGGCCCTAAATGTGGACACATAACTGGGTTTCATTCTCTGAATACTTAAGAGCGAGATTGTCCTCTGATAGATTACTTGATATTAAGAATAACAATCTTTAACAGCCATTAACTCACTATTTGTTTCTCTATAGTTACCGTCTAAATTAGTTTGTACCTAATTCAAATGATTTTGAAAACTCTTAAAATCTCTTAAAGCTCTAAAACTTTGAAACTCTGGATTCATATAATTCTAACAATCTAACTTTAGCATAACTGTGGTTATGAAATCGTGCCCAAGGGATTGCCAGCTTTAGGCACTGTGATTTCAAAGCCCACATAATATATATCTAGAAATTATTATGAATCATACTAAATTTCATACTTCTTAGTTTCATGAAAACTAAAATTCTAAAATCATATCTCAAGCTAACATACTCTCATAAACATCATACTTCAAAACTACATGTTTAAAATCACGAAAACTCTAAATCATAGTAACATCCATATTCAAAAAGTTAAATCATACTCTCTCTATATTTACCTACAATAAATCAACTTGATATTTTAAAAGCTTTTGGAAATCCCTTGAAAACGTGACAATATCATAAATCCATAAAATGCATTTGATAACTCTAGTAAACATTGCTAAACCATATATTTTCCAATGAATCTCTCAGAAAACATGTAAGAAATTTCCATGGTGCACAACATTCAAATCATGGTCCGTGGTTTCTAAAAATGAATTTTTCATACTATAATCAAAATCATAATTCTCGCTAGCTTGGCATCACTTGTGAAATCATATCTATATCATATTTTCATCTAATTCCATGTTTAACAATTATAATGCATCAAACATACTCACGATGGCTAAAATAAGGTTATGAATTTGAACTTACTCATCGGGTCAGGAGTATGTGGATACCATCAACTTGATCTTGAAATCTTGGAATGACACCAACAACTCCAGAGCGCAACATAGACACATGAATAATCTATAACAATTATAGAACAACTCTAAACTAACTCTAACAACATTGAGGGAGCACTCACTTGACAACAACTAAGAATATAAACACTTTAACTCATGAACATAGAGGAAAGAAGAGAAAGGAAGCATAAACTATGAAAAATCCCTAATCTTGGAGCTTGGAGGAGGTGGGATTAATGGAGGATGGGAGTGAGGAGATGGAAGAAGGGTTTTGGGGTTAGGGTTCTCAGATTTTTGAGGAAAAACCCGAGTATAAGGATATTTATAGGGTTAGGGACTCATTAAACGAAACTACATCATTTTGTATTATCTAAGTGCAAGGGTTATCGCTATAGGGCGATCGCGAAGCCAACATCATGAAATCCATACACCTAACTATAGCGATTGCCCACTTGGAAAGAATGACGTCCTTGCCTTCTACCACCGTATAGCCCTGAACCACTATAGTGGTGTCAACACCGCTTTGAATGCTAAGGGTCCTACAAGCATATGAGGCCTTCCTAGTCAACATGGGTATGTCTGGCGGACCTTAAGACTTGTACTTGACTTGTCTAGAGACATGTATGCCTAAGATGTTACAACTCATTTCTATATATATGATCAACCTCTAAAAAAATATATATATGTTTTATATTCTATATGAAGCTCATAAACATACGTTACCATTACAGTTTCTTGAACCCACTATGAAATAATCAAAACTCAATTGATAATCATTATATGAATTACTTTAATATTTCATATATATGAATTCACTAAAAAAAATATATGAATCAAATGATAAAAAAAATTAAGATATAGTATTCGAAAAACTTAGTATTTAATGAAAGGTAGACATGTTATATAGGTTCTTCTATATGAAAGGACACTACCGCAACATAAGAAATTAAATTACTTTTGAGAACATAAAAATTGTATTATTTTATATTAACAGTTAAATATATGCTATTTTTTTTAATCAAAAAATACATAAAATGTTTCACTAAGATATAGTATTCAGTTAATTATGAAAGTTTAAATATATTGATAGAATGATTTATATGTTACTTATGCACATATATGATTATATGGAGTAGCATTTAGTGTGAATATTAAGAGAATAATTGTAAAGATAAAGAATTTAGTTAAAAAAATTATCAAGAATAGGGAAAAAATTTATATTTATTTTTTCAAGTCACAAAAACCTAACACAACATTGGTAACAAAATCAAATTATATTTGAGAATAGTAAATATTGTATCAATATTTATTATGTAAATAAAATACATAAAGTTCTTCACTAAGATACATATTGTTTAGCTTGTCAAAGTTTGAATGTATCATAGATTTATAATTTATATGTGGCTTATCTGCATATATGATTTTGTAAATCAATTTATTTAAAATTTTAATTTTCTAAATTAAATTTATTTTTAAATCAAATAAAAAATTAAAAGTGCAATTACTTAATAATCAAGTTTAGAGAAAGAAGAGTTCTTAAAATCTTAAGAAGGTGTTATTTTCATATAATACTTTATTTTTATATAGAACTAAATTATATGAACCAAAATGACGCGACCGAAAAAATTTACTTCTTCTCCATTGTGTGGGGTTATGTTTGATTCGCGTCCTTATCTCGTCGACATCTGTAGTAATCGTTTGGATGGGACGGCGGTGGGAGTGGAACGATGTAGCACTGGCGAAGACTGGGTTAAATGCCCAGCAAGTCAGCAACTGCTAATACTCCATACTAAATAGTTGACTTATAAAGTCACAACCTTATCAAATTTTTTTTTTTTTTGGGACAAATCTTCACTGGTGAGTTTGTCATTGTTTTGTTAAAATTTTTTTTATTAAGAAAGGTCTTTTATATATTTTTACATTATCTGAAAATTTTTTTAATTAAAGAATAATTGTAAGAAAAAGTATAAAATATTTTTTCAGAAACTATAATTTTCATCTTAAAAAGAATTATTTTTATTACATAAAAAATATTTTACAATAAATAAAGATCTTCTGAAATTATGTCCATATATAAACTGATATTTCATCTAAATATAAAATAACGTTTACTGTTTTAAAAGATTTTATTTAAAAAATTAATTAAAAAATATATTTTTATGAAAAATACTCATCCAAATCAGTCCTTACTCGTAAAAAAAGAGAAATTACTTTGTTAAATTTATTTTTTAAAAAAGAACAACAACCTTTTTTGGTAGTTTGAAAGTGTCGCACATCAAACTCTGGATTTTCCACTGGAATAGCTTCACGCTAGTTGGCTTTATCTAAAATGATCTTCTTCTTATATTTTTAATCAAAATAATAATTTAATAATAATTATTAATTATTAATTATATTAATTATATTAATTTCATTATTATTATTATTATCTCAATTAGAAATAATTTAATTATTTAGAGTCTTTAACATTTAGCCGTAACAAATTGATATTTCTCTACGATGTTGTCAAGTACCCATAATTAATTTACTTAATATAATTATTTGGATATAAATATTGGGTTGTTTGCTTAAACTTTTTTGGAAGAATAATTATCTGTGACTATTTATTTAAAAAATATTAAGTAAAAACAAATAACAATAAAGACATGCTATTCGCCAAAAAAAAGACATGCTAATAAATTAAATTATAAATAATTACATCAAATAATTTAATTATAAATACTTATAATATTTGGTGACTATGTAAAATTATGAGATTAGCAGTAAGTATTTTTCAAAATTTAAATGATTATTGATTGAATTAATAATAATATATTCAAATAAAAATAAAGTTGATAGTAGACATGTATGTTGAATTTTCATTTTTGATTTGAGAAATGATAAAAAGTACGAAAACGTTCATACAAATATTTCACAAAAGATTTAGTTGTTTTTTGGTCATTTATTTTTCATTAATATCATGCATATGTTTAATAAGTGACTTCCTCTCGTGACTGACTGACTCCTCTGTCTTTTCTGTTTTGTTATTTTTCAGGAAAAAAAAATTATTCCAATATTAAAAATGAGTATTTCAGTGACACATTTATGAAATTTTTTTTATAGAAACAAATGATTTACCAAAATGTCTCTATTTTCATAAGTAAGGATCAAATCCCAATTATACGATTAAGAGACAAATTGAGTGGCCACCATGACACATCTCATGGTCGGAGAAATCTTATTTTGCTTTAGAAAGGTAAGAAAAAGGATATTTTGAAAAAATAAAAATAAAATATTTCAAAATTAGAGTTGCAATATATTTAAGAAGTCACAATAACAATTCCCTTCTATATGGTGAAATCTGAATATCGTTTATCGAATCCTGAGCTTATCTTTGCAAGATGCTGGGAGAATCACCGTGTTCTGTGCCACTTGGACTAGTACTTTCTCTTGCTGGGAAGTAATAATCAAAGACTCCATTATTGAACTATAGAGGCAAAATATGATCAGTGACCTGGTTAAAGCAAAGGGGACTCAACATTAGAAGACAATAATTTAGAGGTATACTAGGATAATTACCCGTGCTACTGTTGGGGTTAGTTAATTACTTATAATAATAACAAAAATATGAATGTAATTAAAATATTTTTTGAATGATAAATGTTACGTAAAATAAATACAATTAAAATATTAAAATACATTCAATTAAATAGGTTATATGTCTCATCTCAATAATCGTGTTACTTGTAAGAATTAAGCATTTGCTGGCATAATTTACCTCCTCCGTATCCGCAATCTAGTTCGATTACACAAATCACTGGGTTAGTCTTTATTTCTCAGCAATATTATAGAAACCTCTTCTTTCAATATCAACTTCTATGGTTAAAACCCAAAATAATTCATTCCAGTTGATATTTTCGGTGAAAGTATCGAGTTCAGATTTCGTATTTCCTTTTTTTATGTAAATAATGTCTTCAAAGTAATAAACGTTAAAAAAAAATAAAGTTATATGTATTGAAATAATCAGCAAAATATCACATAGTAGCTTTAATGAATTAACTCCAATGTGTAGTATTATTCATTTATTTAATATTATTTCAAATTTATATTTGCACTAAATGATGAAACATATATTTGTATTTGATATTATTTCTTAATTTATTTTCACTGACAATAATTTTTATTTTTTTGAAAATGGTTAAATAGCATGTTTTCGATATTCATTTTGGTTTTGGTTTATTTTGATCCAATTTTTTTTCCAAATGTTTGGTTTTAATTCCTATTGTGTTAGCTTAGTTGTTAAGTGGTTATATTTATAAGGACCAAAAGAAAATTATTAAAATATGTATAAGTATCAAACCCAAAAGTTTCAATATTTGCATTTGTAAGTGTTAAATGCATATCCATAAATATTCATACGGGTCAAAATTAAAATAGCATGGACCAAAATCAAAATCTTTTAATTTTTTTTTCCCAAAACAAAAATTTATAGGGATCAAAGTTAAAATTTCCTATACTTTCAATAACCAATAACATATTTAATCCTTTTGAAAAACATATATGACCATTGTATTACTTAAATAATTTTATAAGAAAAATAAAATAATTAATATTAAAACTCAAATAATTGTATAAAAATGTCAATCACTAATACTTAGAGCATTTAATGATCAGATAATAAAATTTAGAAAATTTAATTAGCATTAAATTTTTTTAAAAAATAAATTCAAATTAAATTAATAATAATGAATTTAAATCAGCTATGATAAAAATAAAAATTAATATTGAACACTTATTTTGATCGACAAATATTGTTAACGAATAAAATAAAATCTCATTAGATAAAAAAAAATATACACACCCTAAAAATAATTTAAGCCTAACTATGATCACTAAAAGTACTAGCCTAACGTCTCTTTTGGTTATTGTCAAGCCTGGAGAATTTTTTTTTTTTGTTTATTGAGCGTGTTGCCAAACCTAACCACAGAGAAGCAAAAGCCCAACCACAACCAACCAACAATATACAAGCCCAAAATAAGAACTTTGTTTGAACAAGCCTGATTGGCAAACCAATATACGAAGCCAACCAAATTAATTTAAATTAAAACGAAATAAAAGTTGAAACGAAGGAGGAAGAAGACGATGAAAGGAAAAGGGCGTAACCCATGCAAGACGGACAAGGTGATGCTGGGAGGACTGGGAGCTTGATGGTACGTAGTACATGTGTGTAGCTCAGCTAAGCTTGTGCTTTTGTTGTGATTGATGATATATAGCGGGCGTTGCGCCCTGCCCAATGCTTTTGACTTTGAGCCTTTGAGGTTGTTCTTTGGCCCTCTGCATTAATAGTCTGTTGAGACACAGTTTTTTTCTGTCACCAAAAAAGGCATTTTTTTTATTGGGAAAGTCTGTTTAGACCTTTTTTTTTAATTTCTGTCCTTAGTTTGATTTGTGAAAAAGCAATTATGAGTCTGGGTCTGGGTTTTCATAGGTTTCTGAGTAGTTGATGCCATCATGGTTTTCTTTTCTTTTTTTTTTTATCTTTTTCTTTTTCGTTGATGGGGACCTTATGGGTTTTGAGATCGTCAAGGAACAAAACCAAATTGGTGAGTTAAGAGTATGCATCAAACAAGAGATGTACTGTTCAACTACGAAAAGAAGTCACTACTAAATTTGTTTTTTCTATGCAGTCAAAGAATATAACGATTTGTGTTACTTTAGACAAATCAGAGATTCGACATGGTCACATTTGAGTTCATAAGGATATGTAACGTGATGCGGCAGCGCTCATGTTCTAAATATCTTATAAAAATTGCGTAGTTATCATTGGTTAATTTTCAAGATTTAGACTTTTAGTGTCAATAGTATTTAATGTATTGTATCCTGGTTTCTAGCTAATATTTTGTACCAAACTTAGGCTTTTCTTTATCTTTATTGATCAATGATGCTCGTCTGACCCAAGAGAGAGATATTTGGATTCGACCAAAAATTAAGATTGTGATGAATTATTAGGCATATGGAACTGAATTCTTTCCTATTCCCATCTATTAAGCGTACAATGAATTGAGGAAGAATAAGTGATTTATCTTCATATAAAAACTAAACAAAATTATTTTAATAAACATTATGCCAATAGCCAAATAGTCTAATGATTCTTGTTTTACTAACTGGCAAATACACTCCAAAAGGATGAGGTCTTAAGGAAAATATTAATAGGTTTCTTGGTTCGCAACTGATAAAATGGCTTGTAAGCAGATTTCATTTCCACACAACAATTTCCTTTGTTTGAAAGTATGAAACGCTCACCCCAAACGGAGGAGCTAACAAAGGCCGTTTCAAAAATCAAAACCAACACAAGGTGCCATACCAGAAAAGGAGGGCAGCCAACCACGAAAACATGAAAAACAACATAAAACAACTGCTGCCAAGCTAACACATTGACTAGTGCCAAAACAAAACACATGAACATGCAAAAATACAAAATACAGTAGCATAATCCAGTAATCACCCCACTGCACACAGCTATACACCATTCCAAATCTGCAAACTGTGTCATACAAAATTAAACAACAAGCAGCAACAACAAAATCACAGCACCTCGAGCGCTCATCAAATGACATGTGGAAGCAAACTCCATGCAGAGGAACTTATTCCAGCTCATCACCATTCACTGCCAAAGGAATAATACACACAACTATTGCAAAATCACAAGCGAATCGTATACTACAATTATATATATATATATATATATATATATATATATATATACCAATGTGTGTTTTGCATTGAGAAACTGCTTGGTGTGCTTTATTTTCCTTTTTTGACTTTACACACATTTTTTTCCCACATAAATTTGTTCAATAATATGCAGGATCTAAATGGTTGTGAAAGAATTAGGGAAACAACGTAATCTAAAAGTGATATGAAAAAATGTTGTGCAAAACATAATAATTGTTCTCAATTATATAAGAATTTAATTTTGATATACTGATAATGTAAAAAAGTTTGACATTGTGTCATTCAATCAAATATCTCATTTTGCATGATTTTGCAAATGGTGGAAGTAAAGTTAACTATATTTACTTATGTGTCTTTATATGATTGATGACTGTTAAATTTTCTTTCACGATTAGTGTATTAAAATTAAATCCATTATATAATATAAACAAGAATTATCTTTTCCCTAAATGGATACAAATAGACAGTTCTTTATTATTGCATCATCCGTAAAGGTCTTCAATATTAGATAGATGTAACATTCTTCGTATGTAAGTGGGAAAGGTATATATATATAAGAAAAAATGTTGAGATATATATATATATATACACACACAAATTTTAGAAAATAGGGAAAATTTGAATAAGATAAAGCTAAACCATAACAACACAAATTGCATTGTGTTAAGCTCTAAATAATTAAATACTAGAGTTTTAATAATCAATGCCTTAAAAACATTGTTAAAAATTAATTTTTTATTGAAGCATATAGATTTTAGGGTGCGTTTAATTTGTGATACCTAGGTATACGTGTTATTGGAGAGGTCCAATACGGCCCTAGGGTCCCTTTGGATCCACCCATGTTACTGGGAAGGCCTTGGATGTGCGAAGGGCCAAGAGATGCAGTTGGGAGCGCCTACAGGATTCTCAGACAACCTCGCTGAAACAGCGGGCCAATGAGCACAATAACAAATTGATGTAGTTTCATTTAGTGAACCCTAAATCCTTTAAAAACACCCAAGGCTCAAGTTTTCTCATAGAACCTTAAGCCTCCTTCTCTAACTTTCTCCAAACCCTCTTCCACTCAATCCAACCCCAATCATTCTCCTTCCAAGATCCAAGGTAAATTATTGTTGTTGGTTTATACTAGTTTCTTCCATGTTTTTCCTTCCCCATATTATGGGTAGTTGTTTTCTCCATTTTTGTTAAGTAGGACTCCCCCAATATTGTTAGAGTTGTTTAGAGTTTTCTAGATATTATTAAAGTTTGTTCATGTGTCTTTGTTGCTCTATGGATTGCTAGTGTTATTCCAAGCTCTCAAGGTCAAGTTGATGATGCCACATACTGACGGCCTGAAACGCTGAGTGAGTTTAAACTTATGGCCTTAGTTTCCTTATTATAGCTTTGTTTTATGCATTATGATAATGAAATATGAAAGTTGAGATGAGAAAAAGTATAGAGAATGATTTTCCATGATTATGCTTGGCTAGAAAATTATGATTTATGATGATAGCATGGAAAAAATGTGTTTCTAGAAAACCCAAGGACCATGTTTGATATATTGTATGTTATGGAAGTATATTGGTTTGAAATATAATTTTAGAAATTTCAGTTTTCATGATAAGTTTAAGAAAAGGATTTACGGAGAAACATATATTTAGCAAGATGCCAGGTTGTAAAATATGTTCTTAGGAATTTATGACATTATTGTGTTTTCAAGAGTTAGTTTTCAAACTATGTTTTAGAATATTCAATTAAAGTATATATATATATATATATTGGAAAAATGTGAAACAAGAATATGACCCAGCCTTATGAATAAATGTGCTATATGATTTCCAAGTTTTATGATTGAGCTCCAGTGTTTTGAGTTATGATTTTAGATTTATCAAATATATGAAAAGCTATGTTAGCTTAAGATTTGAATTTAGAACTTCATTTTTGTAGTACCAAGATGTACGAAACTTAGTATGATTCTTAGCAACAGATACATATTATGTGGGTTGGAGATCGAGTTGCTTACAAACAGGTGATCCCTTGAGTACGATTTTCATAGCCACAGTTATGCTAAAGTCAGATTGTTAGAGTTATATGAATCTAGAACTCCCAGTGTACTAAGAACTTAAGGGCTCTGCTTCGCCATGGAGAGTACCCATCTTTCAACTATGATTTTTGTCAAACTAGTTTAGACAGGAGGGATAAGGAAAGACAATTAGTTAATGGTGAGATCGTTAACCTTGGTATCAAGTTGTTCGTTAGAGGACAATATCGCCCTCACCATACATAGAAAACAGGACCTGGTTAGGTACCCAGCTATTGACAAGGACCGTTGATACACAGCTTTTGTTATTATTATTATATATGTATTTATTCAGACTAAGCAAATACTATTTCTCAATGTCTATCGCACCCTAGTTAAAATGATTTCATGATTGATTGTGAATTTATAAATGCTTGTTTATGAATTTCATGGAATGAAAAGTGTTTTCTTGTATAACTATGTATTTAAATATCAAATGATTTATGATTGTTGCAAGTATGGTATTACATGTATAATCCTTGGTTATCCCATGTGGGTGATGGGTGAGAGCTCACTCACTTAGTCCGTTGACTCACCCCTCTCCCTTTCTCTCATAGTTGCATGTACATGTCCAATTTCAGCCCATTTGGTACAAGCTTTTCCAGCGGTGAGTCTTATTTTGGAGTAAGGCTTAGTATAGGCTTATGTTAGTATTAAAAGGCTCCAGGAGATGTGTGGAGGATTCAAGCCATGCATTATTTTCATATGTTGTATTAGATTTTAGTATTTGAAATAATTATGTATGTGTTTTCAGTTTACAAGTATGGATTTAAAATGGTAAGGTTGATTTGAGTTTATGTAACAAGCCAGAGAAGTATTTGTGACTCAGTTTCAAGTGTTAAGCAAGTTTTCAGATTTAAGATTTGTATTATATGTTAAAACAGTTATGAATTCATGATCAATGGACTTGGTTAAGATATTTTAGAGTTTGAATATCAAATACTTCCAATTTTATGAATTTAAATATTATGTTTTAATTAGAGAAAGCAGTAATGATTTAGAAGAAAGATCATATTTTAAGTATAATATTATATATTATATGCATTTAAAGAGACACGTTTCCAGTAGGTTTATGTGGATGAGATTTTCACATGCCATGTTCCCAGGTTGAGTTGTGACATAATTTCATAAACTAGTTTTTCATTTTCATTTTTTGTTTTCATGTTTTTAAGTTTTTGTGAAAGAAATACTGAAAACTGAAAATGAAAACTAAACTGGATTTTGTAGTTTTCAGTTTTTCCATAAATTCCTGAAAAATAGGAACTAATGAAAATCAAATAGAAAAATTAAAAATTATTTTCTGAAATCAAACACACCCTTAAGTTTTTAATGTATTGAATTTATTGGAAACTTTTTAAAAAATATATTTTTAGTTCCTGAGCCAAAGCAATTAGTAAAGTCCTAAATACTAATAAAGAAAGTTAAGCTCTATATAGCAATGCTACAAGTTTATGGAATACCATCGTTAAAACTTAAAACCCAATTCACTTTGAGTCATCATCCTTAAAAACCTAATAAATAATTATTAAACCACTATATTTTGATTCATTTTTGTTGTATCCAGCCAAAATGTTTCTAAAATTTTGTAGATGGATAGATTTTGTTGCACATGATAAAAATGTTTATTATATTTTTTTGGTGCCCCATAAAATATAGTCAATAAAAAAGACAATAAGAGATGTTACCTTAACATTCAAGACTTGATGATCCTTTGCAATTTGGCTATTTTAATTGCTACCAATACATATAGCTTGTCATATACATCACTCAAGAACTTGAAATAAGCATATCTCCAAGATTTATTCAAAATTAATGAGAAACAAACTCCTGAAAATCCTATGACAAATCCAATTGCCACGACAATGTAAAATCCCTTGGTGAAAAATTGTTCAGCAACATGAACATCATTTTCATCAATTTGATGACTTTGAATTAGACAAGTTTTATTGAGGGGAGCACCACAAAGTTTTGGATTTCCTATATAGGAAGAGGCATCCCTAGCTTGAAGTTGTATGCCGAGTGGAATTTCACTCAATAAATCATTATACGATAAGTCCAAAACACTGAGAAAGGCTAATTGAGAAAGTTGTGGAGGAATCATCCCTACTAATTGATTTCTTGATAGATCAAGAAAATCTAGTGATCTTAATTGTCCAATAGCTGGAGAGATCTCTCCACTTAACATGTTTCTTGAAATGTTCAAAGAAACTAAACCAACAAGACTCATGATCTCACTTAGAATTTTCCCAATTAATCGTTGCTGGACAAATCAATACTTCTCAACAATCCTAGTGTACTTCCATATTTTGACATTTTTCCTTTCCACATAAGCGCTGCATGGTCATTATAAACTTTGAAGCTATGATGACCGGAATGAAGATCATACCTTGTACTACATAGTGATGGTTGAACATAATCATGGCTAATGATTGCATTTGAATTTGCTTGAGTGGCCATAGCAGAAAGATTGCTTATGCATTTAGGTATATTCCAGAGAAATTATTTAGAGAGAGGTCCAAGAGACGAAGTTTACCAAGATTGCATATGCTTAACGGCAAGCTCCCTTGAAATTTATTGGAAAGCAAACTAAGTATAAGCAACTTTGGAATATTATCTCCAATCCAGCTTGGCATTAGCCCTAACAAGGTTCTGTGCAACATCAAAAACTTTTACTTATGTACAATTAATCGAGGATAATAGAAGTTTTTTGGAACAATTGTTGCCACCCAAATGTAGTGATTGTAAATTTGTTAATGATCCCATTGAACTTGGTATGTTTCCATCAGAATAATTATCAAACAAATCTAGGATGACCAATGATTCAAAATGCATCAGACAATCTAGAAGTTTTGCTCTTAGGTAGTTGTTTGACAAATCCAGAAATTTAGTGCTATTGGATGAGTTTGCACATAGTAGATTTGCTGCTAAAAATATGTTGTTAGACAAAAACACTTGTGATGAAATTGAAAGGAATGCCGAAATTGGGCCTTCAAACAAATTTGAGCTCAAATCGATTATAAGAGTATCTTGAAAGTGCACTGGTAAATTTTCAATTTTTCCTTTGACATGGTTGTGAGAAAAATTCAATTCCTCCATCTCAAAAGAGTTCAAAAACCAATTGGGAACATTACTAGATTTATTAGCTTCAGAAATATCTAACCTTCTCATGCACTTTTGAGTTTGAAGCCATCTAGGAAAAGGGCCTAAAATGCAAGATACCAAGCTAATGTAAGTTAAATTGAATGGGGGAACCCATTCAGTGCTAACATTAAAGATCAATCCATTATGAGACAAATCCAAAGTTGAAAGATTGAAAAGTCTTGAGAAATGAGCTTCAGATATCAAACCTTCCAATGAGTTATTTATGTCACGACCCAACTTAGATTATGACTGCGCATAGGAACACCTTCCCTAGCAAGTCTTAATATACATTATTTTACAGAAAACGGGCAGAGGTTCCTCTATATTTTAGACATTCCCAAATTTAGAAATACAACCTGTATGAAAATAAGGATAAAATACATAAATGGGCTTCAAACATTCTAGAATATGCCCAGAGCAATAGAATAATCAACTCATCAAAATTTCAAAAATATATGTCCAACCATAACTAGGAGTATAGTTTAAAATATAATTCTAAACTTAGTTTACAAATCCTTTTCTATTATATAGTCTATAAATATCTAAGTCTTAACTAAACATGCTTAAGCACAAATATATACATAAACACAAAACTAATCCAAGGACCCGCCTTGACATATGGAGCATTAAAACAATTCTAATAGGATAAAACTAAAAAAAATAGGTTCTAATATGCCAAGAAACCTTCTTAGGAAAGCTCACCAACTAGACAATCGGCTACTAAGGAGCCGTAGATGGAACCTGAACCTATATCTGAAAAAAGAGAAACAATGGAGTGAGTTTTGCAACTCAATGGTAGACATGATATCTATAACCCACATGAGACAATATATAATCGATAAGTAGAACAATAATAGCTTCATAGTTCGAATAAATTCAACAAATCCTTTTATTTACGAAAAATATTCTTGAAAACAACCCACTTTATAAAAAAATAATAGGAATCATCAAATTTAGGATAAATAGAAGGATTTACACTCAGGCGGCTATTTTTCGTGTGATCTGAAATAGAATGGTCCTACCCATGCAAGTAGCCATAGAAAGAGAAGGATCCACTATGGTTCTAAAATTATAGTCAAAGTGCACCGAGACTAACGCTTACTCGTTAGCTATAGATCCTATCAGAATCTTTCCCAAAACATATAATTACTTTATACGAATCAATAAAATGGGGTCATGTCCACTATCCATAAATCATTTCTAAATTCATATCAGGGTCGATAGCTTTCAATTTGTTCAATCTATGAAATATAATATTTCTTTATTAAATTTCCAAATTTCCAAGTCATGTCATATTGTCTCATGTGTAAATTTTCAAATAAAATATAAGCTATTTGCATTAGATCTATTTTCATCAAATTTATATAACATAGCCAAATAATTATTTTTCACTCTCTAATTTACTAAAATACATTTTTAACTAATTTAGAGTACTTAAAAACAATTATAGACATAATGTCTACTCAAAACTGATTCAAAGAATCAAATATCAACTTCCAAGTGCCACCAATTCAACAGTTGATGCTCAATTGTCCTATAACTCTAGAAACAATATAAATAGAATATTAGTAAGCTAGCAATACCACCAATTTACACAAATTACCTCAAATCACTAAAATCCCTAATTTATAGGGTAAAAAAAACTAATATCAATCCTAAATTAATAGGAAATTTGATAAATAAAATAGAGTAGTATAGAAGCTTATTTACCACTTGAAGAGCAGGATTAATGAAGAAAATTACTCTAATTTCTTGTAAAAGCTTCAAGCTCTCTAATGGAATTTAGAAAAATAGAGGTAGAGGAGAGAGAGAACGGTAGAAGATGATGAAGAGGAGGAGGAGAAGATGATGATGGAGGTGGTGGTGATGTTTTTGAAATTAAGAAGAAGAAAAGAAAAAAAACAAAAAAAAAAAGAAATGAAGGGAAGTGAGAGGGAGAGCTACGGCAAGAAGACAAGAAGAAAAGGAAAAAGATAAAGGGAGATATTGGAAAGGAAAGAGAGATAAAAAGAAGAGAGAGGACCCTAGAGTGGTCTATACCACTTAAGCTGGTATGGTCCTCACTTCAATTTTTCTTTTTTTTTACTTGTTTATCACAATTTCGAAGGTTTAACTCTATTAAATTGGATAGTTGCCAAAAGCCTTCATGTATATTTCCACTTAATCCATTGTTACCAAGTTGCAACACTTGGAGAGATGAGTTGAGAAAGGTTAGACACCATCCTTGTAATTTCATTCCATTCCATATTTAAATGTTTGTAAGGATTTATAGCACAAAGAGAGTGCTTGAACAAACTCTTGAAACTGCTCAACCCTGTTGTTAAATAGGTCTAGTTCCTCAATTGCAATTGTGAAACAAGGATACGAGTATTTGGCCATTGAGCAGGTTATTTGCAAGACTTAAGTCCTCAAGAAACTCAGGTCCCTGAACTCGTATGGTATGGTTCCCTGAACTATCATCATTCATTCTAGAATAGAAAGGCTATGAGTAGAATTCATTAACCATGGAAATATGAAGGATGAATTCATTAAATAGTTGTTAGCGATATCCACAAATGACAGAGATGTGGAGAAATTATCATGGACGACAATGAATAAGAGATTGAATCTAAAAGATTACAAGCATTGAAGTCCAAGTATAGATGAGAAAGACCACTTACCGCGCGCCAATTGCTTGCACTGCGAGATTAATGGTATAGAGTGAAAGATGCCTTAAGGATGAAAGATGAGATACCCATTGTAAATTAGAACTTAAATGCCTTTCATAGGAGCCGAGGTCAAGAAATTGCAAATTAGAAATATTTCTAATATGCATAGAAATACTTCCAATAAAGATATTTCCACTTAGATCCAGATATTCCAAGCATATGAGACTTCCAAGCTGAGGAGGCAGTATCCCATTGAAGTTATTACTATATTAAGATCCATGTACCTCAATAATGACATATTTGTGACTTGAGGAAGGATTTTTCCATCTAGATTATTCAAACTACGATCAAGGTACACTAAATGGAGAGATTTAAAAACTGAGAAGGGATTGGTCCTTCAAGATCATTATCTCGAAGATCAAGATGCTCCAAAAAAACCAAGTTCCCTAGTGCATAGGGTATTTTTCCTTGGAAACCACAAGATGAAAGACTGAGATGTCTCAAAAGGGTTAAAGAGCCAATAAAATCAGGGATGGATAGGTTGAAATCAAAAGAGATGTAACTCAAGTCCAAATAGTTCAAATGATGTAACTCACCAAGTGATGGATGAATCGTGCTAACTGTCACATAGTCATCAGTGTGAAGATCAAGCATCAAAACATGACCTGTTGGTTGCTACATGAATGCCTTCCAGGTTGAGCACTCCTTCAGTTCTCTCCATCTCCCCAACAAGGAAGCCAATCCTTTTAGTTGAAAATCCCGTTTTAGAAAGAAGTGCTTGTCTTTCCCTCTTATGCACTTCACAACAACATCGCCACTCTTCTTTGTTGGGTATCAGAGTTATGGAAACAGATCAACGTAATTAAATAGAGTTGAGAGAATTGGAACTGATATAGAATATTTATGTGGAAAACCCACTAATGATGAGGGAAAAATCACGGGCAAGACCAAGAAAGATTTTCACTATGTGGAAGATAAAAATTACACTTCTCTAAATATAAGGAGAGAATAACACACTCTTTTATATGAATACACCCCTCTTTATTAAAATAGGAGAAACTCTTAAAAGACACTATGTATATTTTTCTCTTATGTGCTCTTCATTTTCTCCAAAAACCAAATGCAAAGCTCTCCCTTTATATTGGGAGTTACTGTGCATTACTATACAATTCACAGGAATTCCTATGATTCCTATGCTTTCATGTGAAGTTACTATACAATACATAGTAACTCCACAACTATGCATTCGCTAAACTTCTTTCTTTGACTTCTTCCTTCTTTTCTTTTTTTGTTGGCATGCCAAGCGGTTTTATGCCACTCACAATCTCCTACTTAAAACCATTTTTGATGAGCTTTCAAAATCTTTTCTCATCTTGTCAGGTCCTGCCATCTACATTTCTGATAGGCCATAGGAAGATCTACACCATTTAAACTTGTTAGTGTTGATTGGCTTTGTCATGATATCTACTAGGTTTTCTTTCGTGTGAATCTTCTGTATGTTCACATTTCCTTCTTCTACTACTTCTCGAACAAAGTGATATTAGACTCCTATGTGCTTCATCCTAGAATGAAAGGCTGAATTCCTTGCAATGTGCAAGGCACTCTAATTGTCACAATACGTAGTAATCTTTGACGTTTGTGCTCAGTTTCTCCATTAACCCTTGAATCCAAATACCTTCCTTGCAAGCTTGTATAGCTGCCATATATTCAGCTTCTGGAGTAGATAGAGCTACAACAATCTGGAACTTGGATAACCAGCTCACAACTCCGCCTGAAGTGTGAACACATAGCCTGGAGTAGATTTCCTTTTATCCAGATCACCTACAAAATTTAAATCAACATATCCTCTGACAATGAACTTTAATCCTCCAAAATATAGTGCAACACCTGAGGTTCCTTTAATGTATCTCAGGATCCTCTTCACAGTATTCCAATGCTTTCCTGACTCTACCATAAGTCGACTGACCACTCCAACTGCTGAGCAATATCTGGCTTAGTACAAATCATGGCATACATAAGGCTTCCTACCACTAATGCATACGGATTCGAGACATCTCCATCATCTCCACTTCACGTCAGGACACATACCTGAGTATAATTTGTAATTCACAAGAAGTGGGGTTGAAACTGGCTTACAATCTTGCATGTTGAAGTGTCACAAGATTTTCCTCACATAGTTCTTCTATGAAAGCCAGATCTTCCTTCGTTTTGTCTAGTGAATTTGCATCCCTAAAATCTTGTTTGTGGTTCCCTAGCTAACTGTGCCTTCAATTTCTGGATTCGATCTTTGTTGGGGCCTACCACCAACATGCCATCCACATACAACAACGGAATGATGAAAACATTGTTACCAAACCTCTTGTAGTATGTACAATGGTCTGAACTTAGTCTGTTGTATCTTAGGCGAATTATGAACGAATCAAATCTCTTGTACCAACACCTTGGCATCTACTTTAGATTCAGAGATTTGGTCAACTTACAAATCATGTTTTCTTTTCCATTCCTCAAAACCTTCTGGTTGGAGCATATAAATCTCGTTTTCAAGTTCTCCGTGAAGAAAGAAGCTTTAACATCTAACTGCTCAAGATGTAAATCAAATGTAGCACACATGGCTAATACTACTCTTATAGTGGTAAGTCTAACTAGAGAAAATATCTCATTGAAATCGATACCTTCCTTTTGAGCAAATCCTTTTACCACTAGTCTTGCATTGATATCGTTCCACTCAATCATTGCCATCTCATTTGATCTTATACACCCATTTGTTGCCAATGGCTTTCCGACCTTTTGGAAGTGCAACAAGTTCCTATGTCTTGTCCTTATGCAAGGCCTCCATTTCTTCCTGCATTGCTGCCATCCAAAGAGAAGCATCTGGGCTATCAAAGCCTCTTAAAGGTTGATGGCTCTCCTTCTTTTATTTGAAGACAGTAATGCATCGTGACTTGCCATAACATAGTCTGAGTGCCATGATGGTGGTTATATCTGGCGTGTTGATCGCCTAACTTCTATATCATTGGCCTCTTCTGTACTTATTCATCATGCTCTGGCTCGCTTCAGAATCATTTTCTCTAGACTTCTCACCTATCTGGACTGCAGTCATCTCCTTAAAATACCTCCATTTCTTTCTTCATTTTGCAGTTTAGTTTTTACAAATATAACATCCCTCCTGACAATAACCTTACAAGTGGGATCCCATAATCGATACCCCTTTACATCGTCTAGGAAAAACCCAATATATACATTTCCTAGACTTTGGGTTCACCTTTGCTCTTTCTTGGAAGTTGTACATCACATATGTAGGACATTCAAACAATTGTAAAGAAGAATAATCTCCTGGCTTGCCATTCCACGTCTCCATTGTGTCGTTAAACCAATTGTGGTTATGCCGACCGATTAATCACGTCAGGAGCTTGACCCGCCTCTTAAGACTTGGCTAAACTTGTTGTTCTCAGCATTGCTCTTGTTATTTCTAGGAGTGTCCTGTCATCCGCTCTATTACACCATTTTGATGAGGTGTATGTGTAACTTAAATTGCCTTAGAATACCCTCATGCTTGTAAAATGCTAGAAAATCTCCATCTATATTCTCCTCCATTGTCCGTCCTCAAACACTTGATCCCTTTTCGGATTCAAGTTCTACTCTTGCTTTGAAGTTGAATATTGGAACACATCTAACTTCTTCTTCATTGGGTACACCCACAGTCTCCTAGAGTAATCATCAATGAATGAAACAAAATATTTTGCACCTCCCAGGCACATTTCTGGTGACTCCTACACATCAGAATGAGTCAGGTCTAGAATTTACTTACTCCGAGAACTTGATCTACCAAACTTTAATCTAATACTGCTTGCTTATAACACATGCTTGCAAATTAGTAAATTCATCGATTTGAGCCCGGAATGAGATTACGTTCTCAAGAACCTTCAAATCACGTTCCAACATGTGGCCTAGTTTGCGGTGCCACATCATCGTCATTTCTTCTTTACTTGCTAATGCAACGATACGTCTGCCTCCTACAACGTATCTCCTTGAAACCTGGTAGATTTGTCGTGGTCTCTTCTGCTTTCATCATCCAAGAGCACCTTTAACAACTTTCAAGATCCTAACTTCAATATGGGTCTTTCATCCAGGTCATCCAATTGCCCAATAGACAATATATTCTTCCTCAAACCCTTCACATGTCGTACTCCTTGAATAGTTTGAATAGAACCATCAAACAATTTTATTTTGATAGTACCAACACAGCAATTTCTAAGGCATGGTCATCTCCCATGAACACAGATCCTTCCAAGACAAGTTCATAATTGTAAAACCAGTCATGGCATAGAGTCATGTGTCATGTTGCTCCTTAATCCATTATCCAAATATCAGTGAGCCGTTACTGCCTTTAGAACCAATTGCTACATCGCTACACAGGATTTCTCCATTCTGGAAGAGGTACTCACAACACATCCTTGAGAGGTTAATGCTTTTAAAGCTTTATCTGATACTTCTTATTATTCCAACAATCTTTCTTCAAGTGCCCTCTCATGCCACAACGGGAGCATTTGAAGTTCTTCCTTCTTCTTGACTTTGATCTACTCCGACTATGACTCCCACTAGAGTCACGCTCCATTGATCTTCCTCTCATCACCAACAGCACCTCGCTTACTTCTTGAGCTCTCCAATCCATCTTCCCTATTCTTGTGCCTGGACTCTTCTTCAAGAATAGCACCGGCGACATCATCAAAGGATAGATAGTTGGCAATATTATTATTTGTGATGTTGATGATGAGTTGATCATGAGTCAGGTGGACTTTGAAATAGAAGCTCCGCACGTCATTCTCCGCTATTTTATAATCTGATGTTGTAACCTGGAGAATAAGGTGTTCAGATTGTTGATGTTGTCCGTCATGATGTGGACTCACTCATCCAAAGAGTATACAACCTCCTTTTTAGAAATATTCTATTGTGAAGTGATTTGACCTCGTACTCTTAGAAGCATCCAAATCTCCTTTACTATTCTTCTGGAACACTTGACAATAATGAATTTGCCATTGCAAGATGCAAATTGACAATAGTATATCATCCATCTCCTTCCACTTTCATTAGGAACTTCCGCTGGTCCGCCTTCAATTACTTGGTATAATTGTCCTTCCTCAAGATTGCCTTTATCTTCAATTTCCACAGGGAAAAATTATTCCCATTAAACTTCTCAAACTCAAGTGTTGCTGCCATGGTGTTTACCGGATCCTTCTCTACTAAACCGATCACTTTTTTTCTCGCCATAAATAGTACCGTATACGTGAACAGCTATGTATATCGTATATGGAACAAATCCAGTATACGTATACAAATTCCTCTACTAAATCAGTTCTTACCTTATCATTGTGAATAGACTTGTATACGTGAATAGTACCATATATTTATGCCATATATAGAACAAATCTAATATACGTTAACAATACTGGAAAAGTATACAACTACACGTATGAATAATGATCGTGGATAGTAACCCGTAGCCGTGGACTATAACTAGTGGCCCTGATACCACTATTGGGTACCAAGTTATGGAAACAGATCAACGCAACTAAAATAAAGTTGAGAGAATTGAAATTGACACAATATTTACGTGGAAAACCCCCTAATGATGAGGGAAAAATCATGGGTAAGATCGAAGATTTTTGCTATGTGGAAGATAAAAATTACACTCTTTCTAAATATAAGGAGAGATACTCTATAAAAATAGGAGAAACTCTCAAAAGACACTATATATATTTTTCTTGTGCTCTCGTTCTCTGAAAAACCAAATGCAAAGCTCTTCTTTTATAAAGACTTGGAGTTACTGGACAATCAATGTGCAGGATTGCTCGTGATTTCAGTGCTCACATGTGAAGTTATAGTAATACACGGTAATTCTAGTGATTCTGATGCTTTTATGTGAAGTTACTAAGCAATGTATAGTAACTCCATAAATTACATTCAGTGAGCTTCTTTGACTTCTTACTTGTTTTTTTTGGTTGGCAGCCACTTTACGCCACTCACATCCTCTGGTTTAATGCAAGTAGCTGCACCACTTATATGTGCACGAAGAGCACATAATAAAGTACAACCAAGACAACAAGAAGCCCGAATTCATGATAATTGTGGCAGGAGGAAACAGATAATAATTACGAAACATATATTACTCTAGAGAGTGCTTAGAGAGAAGGGCGATTATTATTCAATAGAAAAGGAGAACAAGGTTGTTTGTGTGTGGTGAAGAAGGACGTTAATTAGAGGATTAGTATAAATAAAGCAAGTCTAGTCAACATGGCGTCAAGTATGGTGTGAAACTTAATTACGCGTTTTCATCGTAGAAACGAAAAATGACAATTCAACAAAGAACACTAAAATGAATGAAAGATAATGCGTAGTAGAGGTGTGAGGCTATGCTTCATTTATGTCTGTTTCTTGGAACATAGGATGTGACTGACCAAGAAAAAGGGTATGCGTCCATATTGAATCGATGACTTGTGAATAAGTTTCTTTTTCTAACAAATTATTATACTGTCACATCTTGCTCTAACAATTGAAATACACTCATTTGTTGAATAAACATGGCTAACATTACTGTTGCTCTTGGATCCATTTTCATTATTTTTACATTTTCTATTTTCAGAAGTTACTTTTAGTGGAGAAGTTACTTTGTTAAATTTGCGTTATTTGTAAACCACAATTTTTCTGTTGAAGTTTTCATAAAACAAAAAATTAAAGAAGTTAAAAACATACTGCAATTACAATGAAATGATATATATATTAAATGTATCTCTTAATTTGTACCTTTACCACAAGTGAGAGATACACATTGATAATTGTAATGAAAAAGTGGAGTAGAAATTAGATTAAAAAAAGAGATAAAAAAGTAACAAAAAACGAAAACAATGTGCACCAATGTTCGTTTACCAAATATTCATTTTTGTCTCACTTTTTTTCCCATTTGTGCAGTTTTATAGTTCATTAGCTTAGCCCAACGTTTCTTTTGTTTGTTGCCTAGCCTGAAGTTGTAGTACTAAACAAGTTCCAGCTTGCCTTAGAAAGAGAAGCAAAGGCCCAACATAACAATACACAAGCCCAGAACAAGAATTTTTTTAAGAAAAAAGTAGATTAAACATGCGTGAAAATTATTAATTTATAACTTAAAACAAAATAAAAGTTGAAACGGAGAAAGAAAATGATGAAGAAAAAGGGCGTAACACATGCAAGACAAGATGATTCATGTAATGGCTTGGTCAAACCTTTCGAATCAGAACCGTGAACCCACTGGTCCCTTTATGATTAGACTGGTTATGCAGTTAAACCGTCAAATTTGGTCAATCCTGTTAAACTGGCCAGTCACCTGGAACCGCTCTGAAGAACCGGCTGAGGCCAATGAACCTTGCTCCATGCTCCACGCGCCCTACATGCCTTGTGCCACGTGCCTTGTGTTTGTCCCTGAATGTTCAAAATTCAGGAAGTGGGATTCGAACCCAACTTTCCCCCTTGATGGAGCACTCCACCACGCTAGACCAAGTAGCTCTCTTGGTAATATATGTCATCAATTATATATATATATATACACTATATTTAGTTACACCAAATTTTTTATATATTAATTTAATTAAATCCGGTTTACCGTTAATCCATGACTCACCGTTGAACCAATGACTCAGTGACCCATGCCTTGACCGAGTCAATGACCGAGTCGAGTCTAATAACTATGGTTTTGATTGATGATATATAGCGTGCTTTATAGGTCTAGGTGCCCAATGCTTTTGAGGTTGTCGGGGACTTTGGGTTCGGTCTTATGTTAATCTGTTTCCCGTCTTTGTCCTTGGTCCTTATTGTTAATTGTTTGTTGAGACTATAGGGTTGTTTGGAAGTGTTTTTATTCTTAAATTTTTAAAACTGTTTTAAAAAACAAATTTAAGTTCAATTTTTAAAAATGGAAAAAAAACTTGTTTAGCAAATTAACTTTAAAACAGTTTTATAATGATGAAAAATAGAAAACTTGTTTGGATAATTTTTTTAAAAAACAACTTTTAAAATTAATAAAACAAAAAAAAATGTATGGCACAATCTGAAACCTTGAGTAATATTCCTCCATCACAACGGCAACCAAAAACCACCATCATTAAGCTCAGCCAAAAACCACCATCACAAGCCAAACCACCATCAGAAACCAAAAACCACCATGCAAAGGCGGAGGTCGCATGCGTGGGGCCAGCGGAGGGGGAGCTCGTGTGTGTGAGTGGGTTGCGGGTGCTTGGGTCGCGGTGGAGCTCTAGGTGGTGTCGACAGGGAGGTCGGGCGGCGGGTCTAGGTTGCCGGACTTGCTTGAAGGCTATCTCGGAGCTCTTCTTCGCGGAGGAGCTTCGCGAATAAGCTTGGTCAGAGCATCTGGGGGCTGGGGGCTAGGTTCGCGGGTAGCAAAGGTCGCGAGTCACTTGCATGGCATAGGCAGAAGTCGCGGGTGGTAGCGGTCGGTCGTGTGGCGAAGGCAGAGGTCGTGTGCATCGGTCGATCTAGTCGAGTGCGTGGCGGAGGCGGAGGTCGCGTGGGGGCGGGTCTACTCCCTTCCACGTTCTCTTGCTCTCTCTCTTCTCTTCGGAAATGAAACAAACGGAAAACACAATGTTGGCAACACAATAAAACACAATATTTATTAAGTTGCCACCGTGTTTTCTTCAGTTTGAAAACAAAAGTGGAAGAAAACATCTTTAAAGTGTTTTGCATTTTTTGTTTTTAAAATCACAAATCTATTTTTTTGTTTTTAAAATCTATGTTACAAAAACGTGTGGCCAAACAAGTTTTCTTAATCTATTATTTTTAAAAACACAAAACAGTTTTTAAAACTCTAGCCAAATAGCCCCTATATGTCTTTATGTTTCACCAAAAAAAAAAACAACTCTTATTTTCTCTTTTTTAATTAAATTGGGATAGTCTGTTGAGAATCTTTTTGTTCGATTTGTTTAACAACAATTATGAGCCTGGGCTTTTGAGTAGTTAATGGCATTAGGGTTTAGAAGCCGCTTGCCAGGACTTTTGGTTTAACCTATATTCAGCCTAGTCAGCTCTAACCTATTTAATAAACAGTTAGATTAAAGTTTTTCAAAAAGTCTTCCTAACACTAATCAGGCCAAACTTCAAGCAATAAAAACAATTTATTAAACCAACAGGCTAACCTACTTATAATATTATTAAAATATCTAATAATAATAAAGATATTTTAATTCATTTAAAAATATATTTTTTAACTTACTTAAGTCCTTTAATCTATTTAAATATATTTATTTTTTGACATATGTAGTAGTATTTTGGCTTGTTTAAAAGTAGGCGCTTTCATTTTTTCAAAATATTTTATAACTAAATAGGCATCTAAATAGGTTTCATCAAGCCAAATTTTTAGGAATGTCAAGTTAAAGTCATAAAAGTCTATGTCAATTGTCAAGTAATATAGAAGGCGCAGGCTCTTTTTAGAATATATAGGCCTATTTAAACTAAAGCTTAGACTAATTTGACCTATTTTTCACCCCTATTGTTGGGTTTAGAATCAAACAGGAGATCAGCATGAATAATTGGGCATATGGAGCTAAATTCTATGAACTAGAGAAGATTAAATGACGCATCTTCATACACAAAAAAAGGAAAAATATTTCAATAACCATTGTGCAAATAGTATAGCTTTTTTTTATTGCTTTTTTTTTCAGAATAAGTCTAGTAGTTCTTGTTTTACTATGCAGTAAATACACTCCGCGAGGAGGAGGTCTTAAGAAGCACATTGATAGGCTTCTTGGTTCACGACTTTTTGTTTTGGTAAGTGGTTCACAACTTGTAAAATGGCTTGTATTATTAAGCGTACAAGCATAAAATTGGGAAGATGAAATGATGCATCCCTTGAGGTTTAGTATAATTATATTTAATATTTTTTATTTTATAAAATTATTACTTATCTCTATTGAGATTACTAAAATTACATTGACCTCCTATACATATACAAGCTTATTTATTTAAGTGATAAAAAAAGACACTATAAGACATATATATAATTATTAATAATGAAATTATAATATTTTGATGATATGTAACACTTTAATTGAATAAAATATATAAAATAAAACTTATAATTATAAATTATAGTCAAAAAAAAATATTTTAGTTGATTTACATATCAAATATTGTTAAAATATTATAATTTTATCATTAATAATCATGTATATGTCATGTATTATCTTTTTTATTATTTAAATTAATGAATTAATAATTGTAGGGAAGTCAGTGTATTTTAATAAACTTTAAGGGAGATTGGTGATAGTTTTGCAAAATATAGGAATATCAAATATAATTATGCTAAATCTAAAAGAAAATAAGTGTAAATTACTCATGAAAATAAATAAATTATTTAAATAAACATTGTGCAAATAGTCTAATAGTTCTTGTTTTTACCAAGTGCCAAATGCACTCCGCAAGGAAGAGGTCATAAGGAGCATATTGATAGGTTTCTTGGTTCAAAACTTGTAAATAGATTTCAATTCCACACAAATTTTTTTTTTTTTTTGGATAGATATGTCACGCTCAACTCCTGATGGAGGAGCCAACAAAGGCCAATTACATCAACAGCAACATTACAGAACTGAAAAACTGCAAACACTAGGCAACACAAAATCAAAACCAACACAAAGTGCCATTCTAAAGAACAGAGAGCAGCCAACCACCAAAACATCAAATAAAACAAACTGTCGCCAAGCTAACATACTGACTAGTGCCAAAATAAAACATAGGAAACTTCAAAAATACAAAATAAAGAAGCATAAACCAGTAATTAATCACTCTACTTCACACAACTGTAAACCATTCCAAATCTGCAAACGCTGTCATCCAAAATGAAACAGCAACCAACAGCAACAGAACTGCAAGACCTCGAGCACTCAACAGTAACAGATGACATGCGGAAGCGAGCCCTGTGCAGTGGAACCTGCTGATCCAGCTCATCACCCTTCACTGCCAAGGGATTATCCACGCAACTATTACAAAATCACAATTGAATCATATAATACAATTTTACAATAAAAAATTATCGATGTGTGTTTTGCAATGAGAAACTGCTTGTTGGACTTTTCTTTTCATTTTTTTAATTGACTTTACACTCGCATTTTTCCTTTCATGTAAATTTATTGAATATATACAAGATCTAAATAGTTGTGAAAGAATTAGGGCAACAATGTAATTTAAAAGATGTGAAAAAATATCATGCAAAACACAAAAATTGTTTTCAATTATATAATGTAAATAAGAATGTTATCTCTTTTCGAAATGAATACAAATATAAAGTTCAATATTGCATCACCGGCAAAGGTCTTGGGCATTAGATGTAACATTCTTCCTCCGTAAGTGGGAAAGGAGGATATATATAAGCAAGAAAATGTCAAGATATATATACACAAATTTTAGCACATAGGACAAATTCAAATAAGATAAAGCTAAACATAACAATACAAATTATGTTGTTTTAAACTTTGTATCATTAAATAAAAGGGTTTTGATATAATCTCCTGGACTTTTATAAATATGGGCTAACAAACCCAATCACGAGAACTTCCTGGTCCTAGAGATCGGCCACGTGAAGCCCAGATCCTCTTCATTTACCAATTTAGTGGAGGGTATCTCCTAAATCCCACACATGATTCTCTATATCTTATTATCCGTCATTATTATATATATCTTATATATTATATAATCTCTAGTACAAATCAGAACTAATATCTACTAAATCATGAATGTCTCCCTTATACAAGAAAGATTATATCCTAACTTATCACGGGATTACCTTACACTATGTAAGGGGCTTAACGCTCCCAGGTATCACAAACTTATTACATGCTATTCTTCTACCACTCTATGCCTCATTCATTCACTGATTTAGTCTCAGAGTATTTTGGAGGTATCCCACCTCCCACTTGCCGGAAGTTGGAGTTACTTGCATCCTTCCTGCACTTCTAGGTATAAACATAATCATTGTCTTAGAACATGATTAGAAAAACAAAGATAGAAACTTTTTTATTGAAACATAAAATTTTAAGTTTTCATTGTATCATATTCATTGGAAGCTTTGATTTTTTTTTTTTTTATTTTTAGTTGCTTAGTGAACAACTAGCAAAGCCCTAAATACTAATAAAGAAAAAATAAGCATTACATAACAACGTTACATGTTTATTGAAGACCAACATTAAAACCCAATTCACTGACATCATCATCCTTAAAAATCAAAATAATCGCTAATCCGCTACATTTTGATTCATTTTCGTTGTACCTAGCCAAAATGTTTCTCAAATTTTGTAGATGGAGAGATTTTGTCGCACATGATAAAATGTTTATTATATTTGTTTGGTGTCTCATAAAATATAGTTAATGAACAAAGACAATAAGAGATGTTACCTTAATATTTAAGATATAATCCTCTCCATTTGGCTTTATTAATTGCTATGAGCACATACAACTTGTCATATACATCACTTAAGAACTTGAAATAGGCATATCTCCATGATGTCTTGAAAATTAATGAGAAACAAACTCCCCAAAATCCTACGACAAACCCTCCATAGCGACGTAAAATCCCTTGGTAAAAAATTGTTCATCAACATGAGCATCATTTTCATTAATTTGATGACCATGAATTGGACAAGTTTTGTTGAGGGGAGCACCACAAAGTTTTGGATTTCCTGTCTGGCAGAGGCATCTCTATCTTGAAGTTGTGTGCAGAGTGGAATTTCACCTGATAAATCATTATATGATAAATCAACTAATAAAGTCTAGTTGAGAAAGTTGTGAAGGAATCCTTCCTGACAATTGATTTCTTGACATGTCAAGAAAATCTAGTTGTCTCAGTTGTCCAATAGTTGGAGGGATCTCCCCACTTAACATGTTTCTTGAAATGTTAAAAGAAACTAAGCCAACAAGAGTGGTGATCTCACGTGGAATTTCTCCAATTCAGCCGATTGTGGACAAATCAATACTTTTCAATAATCCTAGGGTACTTCCATATTTTGACATTTTCCCTTTCCATATGAGTGATGCACTATCCTTATAAACACCGAGTCAATATAACAAGGATGATTAGAACGATCATAAGCATCATCATTTTTTGATACACCAGTGTTTGATACATTACATTCTGAATTATAAGAATGGCTGATAGTTGGATTTGAATTTTCTTTAGTGGCCATAGCAGATAAGTTCCTCATGCATTTAGGTATATTCTCAGAGAGATTATTCTGAGAGAGGTCCAAACATGAAGTTTATTGAGTTTACATATGCTTAACGGGATGCTGCCATAAAATTTATTAGAATGGAGACTAAGTATAAGTAGCTTTGGAATATTGTCCCCATCCAGCTTGGTAGTAGCCCGGACAAATGATTTTGTGCAGCAACAAAAACTTCAAGTTTTGTACAATTAATCAAGGATAATGGTATTTCTCCCGAAAAATTATTGCCACCCAAATGTAAAGATTGGATATTCCATAACGATCCCATAGATCTTGGAAGATTTCCATCAAGATAATTATCAGACAAATCTAGTGTGATCAATTTTTCAAAATCCATCCAACATTCTGGAAGCTCTCCTCTTAGGTTGTTGCGTGACAAATCTAGAAATCTTATTCTTTTTGATGTGTTTGCACATAGAAGAAGATCTACTGAAGAGAATGTGTTGTTGGAAAGAAACAATTGTGTTGCACTTGAAAGGAATGCTGGAATTGGGCCTTCAAACAAATTTGAGCTCAAATCGATTTGAACAGTAGTAGTTATGTTTTGTCCTGGTCCTGGAAATGAGCGGACAAACAAATATGAGCTCAAACCTTGAAGATTTTCAATTTTTCCTCTAATATGGTTATGAGAAAGATTCAATTCCACGATCGTGGGAAGGAGTTCCCAAAACCAATTCGGAACAGTGCTAGATATTTCAGTTTGAGAGATATCCAATCGACTAATGGATTTCTGAGTTTGAAGCCATCTAGGAAAATCAGGGCCCAAATTGCAAGATGCCAAGTTAATGTCAGTTAATCTGAATGGGGGCACCCATTCATTGCCAACCTTAAAGGCCAATGCATTACCAGACAAATCCAAAGCGTCAAGATCGGAAAGTCTCGAGAAGTGAGCTTCGGATATCAAACCTTCCAATTTGTTATTTCGAAGGCTTAGCTCAATTAAATTGGATAGCTGCCCAATGCCTTCATGTATATTTCCACTTAATCCATTGTTACCAAGTTGCAACACTTGCAAAGATGAAAGTTGAGAAAGGTCAGGCACCATCCCTGTAATTTCATTCCATCCCATATTTAAAGTTTGTAAGGATTTATGAGCACAAGGAGAGAGTGCTTGAACAAACTCGTGAAACTGCCCTGTCAACCTGTTGTAAGATAGGTCTAGTTCTCTCAAATTTCAACTGTGGAACAAGGACACGGGTATTTGGCCATTGAGCAGGTTATTATTCATCCTGAGAATAGAAAGATACCAGTGGAATATATTAACCATGGAAATATTAAGGACGAATTCATCAAATAATTTTCAGAGATATCCACAAATGACAGAGAAGTGGAGAAATTAGCAGCGGGGGAAAGTGAAGAGGAGATGGAATCTAGAAGGTTACAACGGTGGAAGTCTAAGTATTGTAGATGAGAAAGACCACTCACTCGTAGCTGCCAATTGTTTGCACTGCTGAGGTTAACACCACTGAGCGAAAGATGCCTTAAGGAAGAAAGATGAGATACCCATTGTAAATCAGAACTTAAGTATGATGATTGGTTATAGGAACCGAGGTCAAGATATTGCAAGTTGGAAAGATTTCCAAAATGAAGAGGAAATGTTCCATGGAAATTATTTCTACGTAAATCAAGATGCTCCAAGAAAAGCAAGTCCCCTAGTTCATGGGGTATTTTTCCTTGGAAACCACAGTGTGAAAGACTGAGGTGTCTCAACTGGGTTAAAGAACCAATAACATCAGGGATGGATTGGTCAACAGAGATGTAACTGAGATCAAGCTTGAAAACATGACCTGTTTCGTTGCTACACTGAATGCCTTCCCAGTTACAGCACTCCTTCTGGTTCTCTCCATCTCCCCACGAAGAAAGCCAATCCTTTCCGAGTTGTAAACCCCGTTTCAGAGAAAGCAGTGCTTGCCTTTCCCTCTCAATGCACTTAACAGTAACATTGCCAGTGTCGGAGTTTAACGCAAGTAGCTGCACCAGTGATATGTGCATGAAAAGCACATAATAAAGTACAGGCAAGGCAAGAAATCTGGAACTCATGATAATTGTGGCAACACGAAGCAGATAATTACGAGAAGTATCACTCAGAGCAAAAGGAGAGCAAGGTTGTGTGTGTGGTGAGGAATTAGGTCGTGATTAGCAGCACATATAAAGTAAGTCTAGTCAACGTGGCGTCAATATAAAGTAAAACTGATCAACGCGTTTTCTGATAACTGATCAACACGTTTTCATCAGAAAACGAAAAATGACAATGCAACAAGGAATACTAATTGGAAGGAAAGGCAATGCAGAACTGCAATGTGAGGGAATATTCCATGCATTCCATTCTCACCTTTTCTTCTAATTTGGAATGGGGCAGACCAAGAAATATGCATCCGTGAACAGTGGGACGAATGACTCAAGTCAACAAAGAATCAACTTTGTCTATGTTAATTTGGTGACTTATAAAATCATCATATCTCATATAATAATAAATATAAAATATATGACAAATATTATATATATATATATATATAGTGCTTTTTCGTATCCTAATTTTTTTAGGTACCGGTACCCTCATTCTTTGTTAACGGGTTGGAGGGCTTTTCTGGTTACTTAATTTTTTACATATTCTAAAGCCTTATTTTTTCAAATTTGAAATTTGGCAAAATATTATTTCAAATTGTATCAAAGCCCCAAACCAACCCAGTAACTGTTTTCACAGAAAATCCAAAAAAATCAAGGAAGCAAGAACAAAAGTGTTCTCTCTTTTCTCACTAATTGTCTGTCTAAGTTTTTTATTCCTTTTTTCTTCTTTAGTTTCTTTTGCCCTTAATCCGGAAAAGCACTTGGCTATCTCTTTCTGCCTCTTCGCGCTCCCAATTAGTCTCTCCTGCGATTGTGCTTGTATTCTCTCCTGTGAAGAGAAATCTCTGTTTGTTTTCTCATTTGTTTATTTTTACTTCCAATGCATTGCCATTTCATTATTGGTTTTGTGGACTTGCATTTTGTGTGGAATAGTGCCAGCAAATTTTCACCTTTTTTCAAATTCTTCGTTGAGATTGAAAGCTACGATGACACTCCAGAAGTCTGTTTTTTGCTTATTTCTTTTTTATCCCTCTTAAATATGTAGTGAACTATGCTAATGCTTTTGCAATCCAATGAGTTCATGATGCAGAATGCAGCCAGAAATGAAAATGAAAAAGAAAAAATTGTCATAAAATGATCAAACCATGCTTATCCATCTGACCAAAATTTCCAGCATCTTCACATTATGCAATAAAATACAGAAACTTTTAGCAGCTACACATGAACAAAAAGCCATCCACCTACGCCTCTCAAAACTCTATTATTGTCTCCCATACATATTAACTCCCCTTAAGAGTGTATCCCCAAAACAAAAAGCAAATACACTCATGGTTATTGGCACATACACACACACACAAACACACATGCACCCAATAGAAGCTGACATTTAAAACACACTGATTTATTAACTCAAGCCCCACAGAAAAAGAAGCATATTCCTCTACCGCAACGGAAGATCTGGAAGATAAAATTCCTTTAATTTGGAAAGAAGGGGTGACAAAAAAATTATTTTGGGGAAAAGAGGGGAAGGTATAAGAATAATAAACCATTGTCATCACTAATTAATAAGAAGAAGCTTGATGATGAGGTAATGGTAATTTGCACACACCTTTGGTGGTGGTTTCACCATTGTGTTTGGAAATAAGAGATGAGGAGGAGGTTACAAAATTTCAAAATGGGTTTTTCAAAATAAAAGAAGTTATGGGAGTAATAATATAATTTCAACTAAATATATGCAGTTTACCATGTTTTGCAGGTTTCCTGTTATTAAATAAATTATATTAAAATTAAATATAAATGAGCCAATTAAAGACTCACACATTGACAAGGTATCAGTACCTTTATTTTATTGTGGGTATCAAGAAAAACCTATATATATATATACATATATATACACACACATAATTTTGAAATCAAGTTCTAAAAAAAGGAAATCAATGATGTGTCATTTGATTTTTTGCCCATGAAAAGTCAATAAATGCATCAATTATATCAAGTGATTGATTTAGTAATAATTAACAATTAAAAATTATAATCCTGCCTAATAATTATAAAATGTCAATCAAATAATTATGATCGCTATGAAAGCTTTAAGAAGGTAAGCTATATAAGTGAGCAAATTGTAAGATATATGGTATAATACATTCTATGGTAGTCTCTTTCTATTTGTCTTGGTGACAATATTAATAAATGATTAATTTTTTATTTTATATTATTTCTATTTGTCATCACTCTTTCAATACAATTCATTTTTATTTATTATTTTATACCTTACCTTTCAACTTTCTCCTTCCCATTTCAGGCAATCATGACTTAGAATTGATGAAATTTACAAATTCAACTCATTGAAGAAAGGGAATACTTACACTTTTAATATCTACTGGTAATAACATAAGAACCTGCAAGTTGATGGACGATCTGACTTGTTGTTGTTGATGCTTTGATTTTGAATCTCTTTGTCAATTTTTATTTGAATTTTTAGTTTATCTTTTATAGTACATTAGAAATGATTTTTTTATGTTTATTTTGTTGTTTATAAAGTTATTTTTCTTTTTTTAACTTATAAGTTCAGCCTATTGTTGGTTTTTGAAACAAATTCTCTTTTGATGCAATATTTTGTTGGATAATTTTTTCTACCCATGCTGTAGATGGTTTAATTTCAAATTTATGGGATTGATCACTATTATCTATACTCAATGCTCATATTTCATGGAAATAATTACCTATGTGGAACAGTATTTTTTTACACAAAAATATTTTATAAATAATTGGAAAAAAATTGATCAGATTATTCTGTTCAGATAGTTTTATTTGAGAATGCATCAATTATAATAATTATAATAAGTAAATTTAATTATCCTTTATTCAAAACTGTGTAGAATAATTTTAGATTAAATAATTTTTCTAGAGAATATAATGTGTACTTTTTTTAAATTGAACATTTTAAAACTTTCACTTTGAAATTGATAGTAAATAATTGATAATATATATATATATATATAATAAAATTAATTGATAAGACTTGATTAAAATGGGAAGCAATGTTTCTGGAAGTTATTTGTTTAGAGAATGTATCATAATTGTAATCAATATAATTAATTATATTTTATAACCAATCGTTACTCATAATATTTTTTTCCTAAATAGTTTGTTTTAGAGAATATAATGTTATTTCTTTTAGATTTGCTCATTTTGAAATGTTTTGAATTTAAATTGTGATTAAATTATTAGTAATAATAAATATAGTTTATTGATTATACTTTACTCCAATTTCAATTTTATTAAAAATCATGATTGATGATTCCTAATTTTTGGTTAAATAAAATATACTAATTTATTTTGAATTATATATAGGACTAGGAAAAGGGAATTGATATAGTATTTTGGTACATTGGTAATAAGTATAGTTAATTATAGTTTATTACCAATTGTGTAAAATAATTTTCAATTAAATAAATTTTAGATAATATAATATTTTATTTTTTAGATCTGAATATTTTTAAAATTTTGAATTTGAAATTGAGAATAAATCATTAGTAATCATATATACCCAAAACTTATATAATTGATTGATTAGAATCATTCCAATTTTACTATCAATTAAGATTCTTAATTTTTTAGATAAATCGAATATACTAATTTTCTTTTAAATTAATATTTTATAAAGAATAATATTTGAACGAGACTAGGAAAAATTTAACGAGATTTTTTTGGAGAATGTATCATTTAAAATAATTGTAATAAATATAATTAATATTCATAATTTAATTAAATATTTTTCAGATAGTATAATATCACACTTTTTAGATTATTTTTTAAATTTAGGAATTGAATTTGAGATTAAATGATTAAGAATAATAAATATAGTTTATTGATTATAATTTATACTTTATTCCAATTTTATTAGCAATCATGAATCTTAATTTTTCTAAATCAAATATACTAATTTCCTTTTAGAATAGATATTTGTTTTAAAGAATAATATTTGAAATAGGACTTGAAAAATTAAATAAGATTTCTTTAAGGTCATTTGTTTAGAGAATGTATCAATCTTAGTCATCAAAACAAGTGTAGATATAATTATCATAATAAATATAGTTAATTATGCTCAATTACCAATTGTGTAGAATAATTTTTTATTGAATTATTTTTTAGAAAATATAATATGTTATTTTTTTAGATTTGAACATTTTTAAAATTTAGAATTATAAACTGAGATTAAATAATTAGTAATGAACATATAATTGATTGATTATAGATGATTTCAATTCTATTATCAATCGTGATTTCTAATTTGTTGTTAAGTCAGAAGTAATAATTTTCTTTTAAATTATATTTTTTTAAAGAATAATATTTAATATAGGACTTGGAAAAATCAAGCTAGATTTTCTTTTTGGGTTGTTTATAGAATGTATCATTTATAATAATTTTAATAAATATAATTAATTATATTTCATTAGCAATCATGATTCATAATTTTTTTAAGAAAATATGTGATATTTTTTTATATTTTTTATTTTTTAAATTTGAAATTGAGATTAAATGATAAGTATTAAAAAATACAATTGATTGATTATACTTGATTTCAATTTTATTAAATCAGATATATTAATTTTATTTTAAATGAGATATTTGTTTTAAAGAATAGTTTTTGGTATATGACTTGGAAAATTAAGCCCATTTATTTAATTATAGAACCTATCATTTATAATAATGGTAATTTATAATAATAGTAACAAATATAACGAATGATTATAATTATGTGTATAGTCAATTATATTTTACTGCCAATCATGATTTTAAATTTTTTATTTAATAATTTTTCAGAGAATATAATATGATATTCTTTTAAATTTGAACATTTTTAAATTTGAAATTGAGATTAAATTATTAGTAATAATAAATGTAGTTCATGGATTGCATTTGATTCCAAATTTGTTATCAACTATGATTCCTAATTTTCATCAAATCAGATATAACAATTTTATTTTGAATTAGACAATTATTTTAAATAATAATATTGGATATAAGTATTCGAAAAATTAAACTTAACTTTTGGGTTAGTCTTTTTAGAGGATGTATTTTTTTAATTATTATAATAAATATGATAATCTAATAATTCGTTATATTTTATTACCAATCTTTGTATAATTTTTTATTAAATCATTTTAGAGAGTATTCTAAGTTATTTCTTTTTCAGATGGTTACTTTTAAATTTTTTAATTTGAAATTGAGATTAAATAATTAGTAATAATAAATATAAATCAAGACTAATTCCATAATGAAAGAACAACTCTAATTAATATAAATCAACACCTAGAAATTTCAATCCTACTCCAATATTTCCCTATCAGTCGACCACAAAATCAGCAAGTATTTTAATCTGTTTGTTGAGAAACAAATAATTATGTACACAATCATTAAAGTCGTGCAATTCCTCTTTGGTTTGGCCACATGTATAATTGAAAAATGAAATATAATTAGTTATTAATGATTTAGTTTAATTATATATCTCTCCATTGAGTTAATTCCAAGCAAGCCACATTATTTAAACACCAATAACAATTTTCTTGGATAATATTGATGTCATAGGTGAAAATTATGTAATGAATAAGGAATATTTGAGAATCACAATTTAAATGGTATCTTTAATTGATTTAATTAATATGTTATTATCGACATCTTATATGTATTAAAATAATTTCAAATGTATCAGTCATCATAAAGATGATTATTAGTTATGACTATCTTTTCTTCATAATATATATGCTAAATAAATAATAATGAAAAAATGAGTTATTTACTTATGTACTCAATTTTTTGTCTAATTGTTTTTTTTTTGGATTATATTTTATAGAAATTGATATATATATATATATATATATATATATATATATATATATAAAGAAATGCAATAATTTTTTTAACATAAATAGATAAGGAGTACAATTTTTGTAAATAAATATAAATAAATTTAATATTTAAAATATACTTTTTATTATTATTAATCATTTGTACATCGCACAAGTAATAAGCTAGTAACATTTCTATATCACTCTTGCTTCGAGGAAATGACTTCTTGGTTATTGTTACTTTCATTCGACCAATCCTTTGATGCCTTAAAATATTCTTTTATCTCTTTCATAATTAAAATAATAATATATTATTATTTTTATCTTATTAAAAATTAATATTATTAATATTTTAAGTTTTTTATATTTAATTATTTTGTTTCTGAAATATTTAATTTTATAAAAAATTTGACTACTTTTCTCAAAATATATAAATTTAATTTTTCTCATAAAAATAAAAGATATAATTGTGTTACGAATAATATTTTACTTCACAAAAACTTAAAAATAATTTATAAATATGGACTGACTCTGTGACTATAGTCTATATATGATGTCACACTCCATTTGTATTACAATAAATGATGCTATAATATGAATATTTAATAATAGATCAAATTAAATAAATATTAGATGGTACATTACTGCATATGCATATTACATATTACAATTTTTTCCATTAATTATTATTATTTTTTTAATTTTATTATACTAAAGTGGTGAGATTTGTAAAGTGAGAATTTATTTAAAATAAAATGAAATTAAACTTTAAAAGAGAGAGAGAGAGAGAGAGAGAGGAGGTTTAAAAGTGGAAACGGGGAAACGCGTGAGAAGTATAAAAGTACAGGTGATAACATAAATTATTATTATTATTATTTTTGTAAGGGTGATAACATAAATTATAATAAAAATGATTTTTTAGATGTTAAAATTTTCATCTTCTGAAACAATATATTTTTTATAACATAAAAAGATGTTTGATAATAAATAAAAAAATTTTAATATTACAACCAAATAAAAATTGATATTACATCTAAATATAAGTTAACATTTATCTTTTCAAACGATTTTAATTAAAAAGATATTTTTATGAGAAGTACGTCCAGCTCTTAATAATTCCCTAGATCTTGTTCTATTTCTATAAGATAATCATCAGACAAATCTAGTGTGATTAATGTTTCAAAATCCATCCAACATTCTGGAAGCTCTTCACTTAGGTAATTGTGTGACAAATCTAGAAATCTTATCCTTTTGGATGAGTTTGCACATAGAAGAAGATTTACGGTAAAAAATGTGCTGTTGTAAAGAAATATTTGTGGCGAAATTGAAAGGAATGCCGGAATTGAGCCTTCAAACAAAATGTTATAGCATCTAATATTTTGAGTAGAATATTCCTTTATGTTTTTTAATATCCATCTTATTCAATTTAATTGTTACCGATCATAATATTTATCTCCAATTAAAATAATACACAACACAATTAAAAAAGGACGCGACAGTCACGAGTCGGTAGTATAAACAAAGTACGTCTAGTCAACATGGCGTGAAGTATGGAGTGAAACGAACATTCATGTCTTTTCTTGGAATACTAAAAAGGGAGTGGGGCGAACGACTCTAGTCAATCAACCTAGTTTGTTCATATTGAATCGATGACCTGTGAAGTCATCACGTTTATTTTTTCTAGCAAATTATACTATTGCTATCACATCGTGCTCTGACAACTGAAAAACACTCATTTGGTGAGTAAACATGGCTTACATTACTGTTACTCTCTCTGATCCATTTTCATTATTTTTCATTTTTTTATTTTTCAGAAGTTACCTTTATTTTTTGAGTGGGCAGAAGTTACTTTGTTGAATGACCGCTATTTGCAAACCACAATTTTTAGTTGAAGTTTTAATGAAATAAAGAGTTAAAAAACTTTATATATATTAAATGTATCTCTTAATTTGTACCTTTACCACAACGTGAGGGATACGCATTGATAATTGTAATGAAAAAGTGGTATAGAAATTGGAGGAAAAAAAAAAGGGGAAAAAAAGTAACATAAAAAGAAATTAATGTGCACCAATGTTCTTTTCACCCAATGTTCATTTTTGCCTTATTATGTTAGGAAATATTTTTTCCTCATATAAACCCTTTTGAATGTTCGTCTTTAATGGGATTTAGCCAAGTTAACATGGCTTAATAGAGACAAATTTGTTTCCTCAACTATCCTATAATCTTCAACTTGCTAAATTGGGAACTAATCTCTCCTTCTTCGTGACACTTAGCAAAAGATTTTATAATTTATTTAATTTTATTATGTCTACTGTAGAAATTTACCATCTCAACCTAACAATTTTAATCTTTCTAGCTCATTAGTTTTCCACCACTATTTTAAATACTTTATGGTCCTCTTTAAAGACAGAAGTTATAATAATTTAAAATAGAGTCTAAAGAAAATTTTAAAATCAATGGATATTTAATTTTTCCTATAAGGTGGTTTTAACAAATATCAACATTAACAATTGCCCAACGCAATCTTCCATATTAATTTTGGTAAATGATACTATGATGTCACACTCTATTTGTTTTACAATAAATGATACTATAATATGTTTATTTAATAACAGATCAAATTAGATAAATATTAGATGGTACATTACTGCATATGCATATTTCATATTACAATTTTTTCCATTAATTATCATCATTTTTAAATTTTATTCTATTAAAGTGGAGAGGAACGTAAAATGAGAATTAATTTAAAATAAAATGAAATGAAACTTGAAAAAGAGAGAAGGAGGACGTTTAAAAGTAAAAAAGGGAAAACGCGTGCGAGAGACTTTACTTTAACTTTATAAAAGAGAGACTTTGCTTTAACTTTATAAAAGTCAGGTGATAACATAAATTTTTTTTTTTTTGTAAGGGTGATAACATAAATTATAATAAAAATCAAGGCGTTGATTCTAACAAATTTTAAAATCCAAGAGGCAGAGCCGTGAATAATGGAATGGAATTGTTTTTGGTGAGGAATAGTGGAACGGAATTGATCAAAGCGTTCTTTTTTTCTTTTATGTTCACACGTTTTAGTTACCAAAATGAAGAAAAAAATAAAAGAGTTAACTATCACTTTAATCTCTTAGAAATATTTTAAATAAAAAAATAGTGCTTTAAAATTTAAAAGTTTATTATTGGCCCATTGCAAGTCCTAAAAAGGGGGCAATAAATTGGTTGCTCCGTAAAACTATGTTCATACAATTAAAAAACTCTATACAGACATATATGGAGAAAAATCAATTTGTCAATTTTTGAAAGAGAAAATTATAGGAACCTCTCTTAGATTATTTATAATTATACTTACTTCCTTCTAGATTTTAAAAAATCATTCACATCCCTTAATTAATTTAAAACCTTACACATACACTCTTTATACTATTTGTCCATCCATAGTAATTAATAACAAAAACTTAATCTGAATTCACAAAATTTACCCCACCCCACATCCACCACCACCACCACCACCACCCAACCGCACAACCCCATACCACCAACCCACATTCATTCCCATTACACTTCCCCATCATCGTCATCATCATCAATAGCATTATCATCATCATCATCATCCTGCAAAGCTTCAACAACAGCATGACTCACACGTAATCAAACTAATCTCCTAGTTTGACCTCTCCTCCCATTCCCGCCCCACCTACATCCGATCCTTGTCACCACCATGTCACTGTCGATCCTTAACACGCTCGCCTCTACATCGGCATCCACTCCAGCACAATCTTCTCCTTTCTAGTACCCTTAACATCATCACTGCTAATCTCGCGACATCCGATGTCTTCAAAAACAACGGCAACAACTGCAGCAACGGACGCTCTCCTTCCTTACAATGTTCCACAGGTACAAATATGGGTAAATATGGGTATGAGTTACGAAAATTTTGAAAAAATTGAGGTACAGGTGCATTATATATATATAATTTTCACATAATAAAAACTATAAAATTATATGATAAAGATAAAGCACACAAATTTCAACGTTAAAAATACATTAAATTGTTTAGAATAACCACCCTCAAAATCATATTCCTTTAGCACAACAAATGTGAGGTATGCCAGCATTAAAAAAATGTAACAAAATAAGAAACAAGAAAGTGTAACCCACCCAGCATTAACACTATACAAATCATGCCACTTGCCACATCCAAGAAGAAAAGAATGAATAGTAACCACAACAAAAAAATTTCTCAAAACGACAAACACACGGAATAAATAAAAGAAAAAAAACACAATAGTGTTTAACATAGAAAGAAAGAGCATTGACAGGAGCTAGCATAACTCTTACTGCCTCGACATCACTCACCAACCAACAGAGAAAAGATGTTGACTGCCCAAAGATGCTGGCCACCCAAAAGTTGCTGGTCACTCACGGGGAAGAGAGGTGGATCACCATGCTTCGTGTTATGCGCTACAGCCGGGGGTATTGTCGGTGAAGTTGGCAATTGCGAGGTGGGGGCAGAGGTAAGAGAAAGTGTGGTGGTGGGTTCTGGTTGCTCATGGGTGATGTAGCTCATTAATTGTTGAGAGTGACATAGGACATAGGATAAAAGAAGATTAGGGTAAAACTTGGGCAAAATACCTTTTTTAATTGAGAGCCGTGTACCAAGCCATACCCAATTGCATCTAGCCATATCCAATTTTTATGTTTAATTTTTCAAAATAGTGAGCACTTACCCACACATATCCTTGCATATCCAATGCGTACTTGTACCGGATATGTACCCAATATGGGAACTTTGTCCAAATCCATGGTTCATAGTTCCTTAGAACGTAACCATCGGCAATTCGCTGGTAGAATCGATTTTCATTCTTGTTGCCTTGGGAAAAATTTTGGTTATCTAATGGATCTTTGTTTTTTACGAATTTTGAATTAAAGTTGCAAGGTTGAGTTTTCAGAAAGGAGTTTTGATTGTTATGAGAGGGTTGACATGTAGTGAGTCTGAAAGAGATCCATGTGTCCTTGGCCAAGCCTAGCACAGCCCTTAGGCACCCTGAAAATCTCAGGATTAGAAAATCATCTTTTTGTTGAAGTCTGCATTTTTCAGTGTAGACATGTTTGCTGGGAGGACCAGAAATTCTGACAGATATCCAAAACAATGGAGTTTCACTAAAACACCCATTTCTCTATAAATATCTTACCCCATTGGCCCCAAACCAAAAAACCTGAACCCTAACCCCCCAAAGGAGCTTTCCTCCCTTCTTACTCTCATCCATGTTTTATGTTAGATTTTTCTTCTCCCTTCCATGTTCTAGAGTTTGGGTGTTTTGGGTTTATTGTCAAGTGGGGATACTCCCTCAATATTGTTAGAGTTATTTTTGGAGTTATGTAGATGTTATTAGAGATTGGTCATGAGTGTATGTTGCTCTATGGCATTTGTTGGTGTCATTCAAACTCTCAGGTCAAGTTGGTGCGCCCATATACTCCGACCCCAAACGTTGAGTGGCGCCCATATACTCCCGACCCAAACGTTGAGTGGGTTCAAACTCGTGACTTTATTTTCTTATCATTTTGAGTATGTTTATGCATGATGATTCCTAAACATGAATTTAGAGATGAACGCATGATTAGAGATGATTTTGCAAGTTATGGCAAAGATAGTACTTTGAATATAGCGTGAAAATGTGTTTTAGAAAACCATGGGACTATGATTGGTACATTCTATGATATGGAAATGTTTTATGTACTCAAGTTTAATAGATTTATTGGAAAATATATGATTTAGCTAGTTTACTAAGGTTGTCAATGTATTTTATGATTTTATGATATTGCCACATTTTCAAGAGATTTCAGAAAGCTTTTAGAGCATCAAATTGATTTATAGTGGACAAACACAGAAGATTATGATTTAGCCTTTGAATATTATTATGATTTAGAGTTTTATGATTATGAACCCTATTGGTTTGAAGCATAGTATTAGAGTTACTAAGATTATGAAAAAGATGCTTGTTTGAGAAATGACTTAGAAATTTAGCTTTCATGACACTAAGAGATATGGAATTCAATATGATTCATAGCAACTATCAGCTACATATTTTGTGGGCTTTTGAAATCACAATGCCTTCAAGCTAGTGATCCTTTAGGCATGATTTTATAGCCACAGTTATGCCAAAATCAGATTGTTAGAGTTGTATGAATCTAGAGCCTCAGAGTTTTCAGGGATTTAAGAGTTTTTAGATTTATTTGAATTAAGTACAAACTAGTTTAGACATTAACTATAGAGAAATAGACAGTGAGTTAATGGCTAGAACAATTGTTAACCTTAGTACCAGGTTGTCCTTAAAAGCAATCTCACATAGTAGAGATGAAACTTAGTTAGGTGTCCAATTTGGGTTTTTAAGACCAAAGAGAGAGAGAATTTGTTATGCTATGGTTGGCGTGCATAACCAAAGAATTTGTTATGTCACTTATTGTGCATAACCAAAGATCCATGTTTCTCTATAGAGTCCTGACATTTATGTTTCAGAGCAATGTTGATTTTGGAATTATTATGTATGTAAATATGAAATGTTTTAGAATTTGTTTCATGATTATTATTACTATTATTATTACAATTTTATGTATCTTGGTTGTTGTCCCATGAAAGGATTGTAATAAGGGCCTACTTATTGAGTTTATATGAAACTCGCCATCTTTTTCCATTATAGATATTTTAGCTGTAGGTCCCTCTCAACCACCTCCTCCCAGTAATAGAGCTTTTCAATTGGTGATCACTTCGGGTGAGGTATTCTTTTTCTTGTTGATATAGAGTGTTGTAGTGTCATTGCGGGTCGCGGACCATAGAGATAATTTAGCATTTTGTTACCATGATATATTTTGTATTAGAGATAGATTTAGAGTTTTATTATGAAATTATTTATGATGATATTGATTCAAAGAGCTAGAGATTTATATTAGAGATGAAATTAATTTTTAGAAATGTATTTTATGATTAAAATATGCATATTGAAAGACTTAGGAGGTCACGAGGCTTACGTGGGGGATGAGATTCCTCATATGCCGATCACGTTTCCAAGTCGGGTTATGATAGGTGCAAAGAGTGATAAGGATGTTAGTAGATCTTCAGTACTTTTTAAAATATTCAGTTTTTGTTGGGGTTATTAGTGCCTTGGGCTAGCTCTTGATGATTCAATTATTGTTGGCACTACAAATAGTTGTAGCTTGATTTCGAGTGTAATTGGCAAATTGGATTCTTTGGGAGAGGTTTCTTCTATATGTTGATTGTGAGTAATAGGGGAATTGAGCTATATCGTATGAAAAAATGGGACTAGTGTTCAGGTGGTGTTGTTTAGAAGTGAAGGAACTATGCCTTGTATGGCTGCTAGTGAAGAAGATAGGAGTAGGTGGTGGTGGTGGTGGTGGTGGTGAGGGGTGAGGGTAATTTTGTGAATTTAGTTGAATTTTTTGTTATTATGGATGGACAAATAACATAAAGGTTGAAAGTGTAATGATCTTAAATTAATTAAGGGAGATGGGTGATTTTTTGAAATTTAGAAGGGGATAAGTGTAATTATGAATGACCTCATGGAAGGTCCCTGTAATTTTCCCTTTTAACATTGTGAGAGACTAATAGAAGAATTTCAAATCTTGCGAACTAATTTACACTACTAGGAGTCGGGATACCGACTTATTCCTGACGGATGTTTCGACGGATAGGATTTATCCGACGGTATACCAACGGTCAGGCATGGTTTTCCAGCCGTCGATGAGTATTATCGACAGTTAAATAATGCCAGTCAGTAATTATTGACATATTTCCTAACGGGAATAAAAATAATTAAGTCGGTACAATTATATGGAAACCCGTAGAGGGTAAAGATATATTATTACCGACCGTTTTGTTTTACCAAATGGGTTATTTAATAAAGTAGAATGTATTTTTACCGATGATATTACTGATGGTTTTTTTTTAATATAACTTATTACGATAATTAACCCGTTGGTACAATTATTAAATATTTTTTAAATTTCTTTATTTATAAATAATTAAAAGTTAAAAAATATATTTTATAACTATTTATTATTTATTTCTTTATTTAAATAATAATGTAATTATCAATCAAATTGATATTAAATAAGAAAAATAATAAAATGAATAAATTAAATTGAATAAATATAATAGTAAATTATAACAATAAAATATATACAAATTACAATAAATGTAAAAAATATCCTAATGTAAAAATGAAAAAGCTAGATAAAAACTAGCTAAAGTCCTAGGCGTTAAGCATCGTTGGCGCATAAACCGCATCATCATCTCGTGCGTCCGATTTGACTGGCCTTCAGAGATGAAAGGGAATGGGATATGGGGAGCGTCTTGCAGAAGCTGGAGCATCTAGAAGCTTGCATGTCTCGGAAGAACGTCATGACATCTCCAGTGATCTTCTGCCGCATCCTTGGAGCAAGCCTTCGCCTTCTTTGCTTTCTCCTGCTTTCTTCGCGTTCTCTCCTCCTCCCGCTCCCAGGAGAGCTTAAGCTCTTGATCTCTCAGCTCCTCCTCACAGGCAGCTCGCCTTGCCTCCTGCTCCTGAGCTGGAGGCCTGCCCTGCTGCTCCTCTCCTCCTCAATCAACTGGGCCTCCTGCTCAAGCTCATGGTTGAGGGCATGGACATGCTCCCTCAAGGCATCATCCTCAGTAGCTGACCCAGTGCGAAGGATGGGGACATACTCTAAGGATGGTACCCATCCCATATATGCGGCCCTTGAAAGGGCCGCCAACCACTTAGGCCTACACATCCTCCTCATTGGGAGGAGGAGGAATGTGAGCATCGGCCCAGCCAGCCATCTGGGTCTGACCTCTCCAACCTGTAAACTCACGCTGTAAAGGAAAAAAGAAAAACAAGTTGTAAGTAATAATTATGACAAATGAAAATAATAATAGAAATTAAGTAAAGATATGTCTAAATTTAAACTTACATAGGTCGCCTGGAGTGAGAGCTCTGAGACCTCTCCAGGCCCCCCTGCTCACCCTTTCGGGTGTGAGTCTCCCGAAATAGCTCGCCCTGTGTCGAGGGCGGCTCCTCGCTTGCATAAATACGCACAAGTCATCAAAATATAGTATTTGTCACAATTCAAATATAGTAAATGTTATTATAAAACGTAGAAATGGTAAAGAATTACCAAGCGCTTCCGGGTCCCTCCTGGGTGCTCGACCACCGTGTGCAGCGACCCGCCTTTCTGCAAGGCTCATTTGTCTTCCCCTTGCCCAACCTATCCTTGAAGGTCGGTCGCTGGCCAAGTGGCACTGCAACTCAGCCAAGGTGGTCGTTCAGCCACGAGCGTTCATGTGTCCCTTATGGACATCATGAAACATATCCGCATTCGCTTGGAGGACCTAATCCTCCAAGCCCTCTTCACTGCGGGCTCATGCTCGGGCTCAATATAGAATGTTTTCTGCATAAACAAATTCACAACACATTAGTGATTGTATATCAAGCATATAATTAAATAATGTAAACATATTTTTTAACAAAAGCGAAATAATCATATATTTACCTTCCACTCCTTCCACCATGACTCCTTGACATCGGAGGATGTCATCCATGTAGGCCACGGATGGTTATACTGACTCTGTATAACCTCCGTGATCCTATGGTGAGCCGCGCAAATGGGAGAAAACTATTACATAAATAATCAAAAACCAATCAAAATTACTCAAATTTCATAAGCAATTTAATTTTAAAATGTAATAACAAACATGTTTCAACTTACCTGTCTTTATTGTTCGGCCTAATCTCCAGGAGCGGTCTGCATCAGGCCCAAGTGGCCTGCATCTGGCCCGAGAGGCCTCCTATCGTGTCCTGCCTCTGACCCCGTCGAGGAAGGAGGAGTCTGGTCAGATGAGGCTGGGAGCGGGGCAATGATAGTGCTAGGGGCAGTGGTAGGGCTAGGGGAGGGGTCGGTAATATGAGTGGGCTGTGAGTATGAATATGGGAGGGGTGGGGCCAGACATACCCAGGAGTCGGCATCATCCGAAAGCCTGAGGTGCTAATGGTTTGGACTGAGGTAGAGGTAGTGGAAGGGGAGGTGGTGGAGGTGGTGGAAGGGACGATGGCTGAGGTGGTGGGAGGGATGATGGTGAGGTGGTGGAGGTGGTGGGAGGGGCGGTGGTGAGGTGGTGGGTACATTGACCTTCTGAGGTCGGCCTCTGCCTCTACCAGCTATACTAAAATAATTAAAAAATAATCCACAACAAAATATTAATTAAATCAGGAAATTTCAAATAATTGCATAATAATATTGCATATAATATTGAACACCTTAGTTAATCTAAAAGTGTTGGATTTTCATCATCACTCTGTTGTTGATCACTAAGTGACTCATCATAGTACTATCACTTGTTTCATCTTCATGATTTCTGATTGGGTGGTTACTTGTGCATTCAATTAAGTCAACTTCCCAGTAGTCAATGAAAGGGGGTTTTCAGGTTGTCTGCATCAAGACCTGCCCTTGAAGGATGTGGATCATCCACTTGATACGCATCTTCAACAGTTTCTTCCTTTATCTCAATCATACCTCTTGGTTTGATTTTATTCACAACCCTCCACTGTGACCTACTTTTCCAGGATAAGATATATAATATACTTGTTTGGCATTTTGGGCTATAATAAATAGATCATAACTTCTATATCTTCTGGTGTGATTGATTTTAATAATTTTGTAATTGTTGTGTTGATGTGTCCCAGTTAGTCGGTTCGGTCATACCATTCACATTTGAATAGGACACATTTATTTGTGAGGTCACTTACGTACTCAAACTAAAGGATTTCCTTAACAACACCATACCAATCACAATCTTTCCCAGGTATCGCCTTTAACACAAACTCCGGTATTGTCAATTTTTTTTCCCGCACCCTAATAGACTTGTGAAACTTGTACCCATTAACGTATTATTTTTTGGGCCCCAAGCTAGATTAAACAAATGGGGACATGTTACACCATTATTTTTGTTATGAACCTACGTACATAAAGTTTGAAATGTCAAACTTACTTGTATGAAACAAAATTAACAGATAATATTTTGAGTTTCGTAATCTTAAATAAATGGACTTACATGTAATCTAAACCAATCCGGAAATTGTTAAAGAGAATCTTGACCGTAATTGCTCAAAGTATCTGTTGTTGAAAAGATATTTTATGTTATATTTGATATATGCATAACATCACACTCCTACACAAAAAAATGTCGTAAAAAAAAAATAGACTTACAATCTGAATGGTTGCACTTCGTCACAATTTAGCAAAATATGTAAGTGTGGAATTCCACTCCTAGAAGTCAGCCATCGAGGCACGCTCTTTCCAGGCTTGACCAAGTTGATTGAATATAGACAACGTAGGTGGATAGAACACTCCCCTCCGTCATCATCGACCAACCGAGTTCTCCTAGATTGAAAATGTGGCTGAAAGTAAAATGAGCAGAAATTTGAAGTCTCCTTCGCTAGATAAGCTTGGCATATTGATCCTTCCACTTGAGATCTATTCTTCACGATTCTTTTAAACCCTCCTATTTCCCTTTCAAATGGATACATCCACCTGTATTGAACCGGTCCACACACTCTTGCTTCATATCCCAAATGTATGGGCAAGTGTTCTATTGAGTCAAAGAACCCAGGAGGAAAATTCTCTCTAATTTAGAGAATTTTGGGAATATTTTTTTCCATGACAAGCAGATCATCACACCAAAGAGTAGAAGAGCATAAATCCTTGAAATACTGACTAAGCTCGGAACGGCTTCCAACAATATCAGGTAGCTCTCTAATGCAATTGGAAGCAAACACTCCATGAACACGTGACAATCATGGCTTTTTATGCCAACAAGCTTACCCTGTGCAACATTGACACACCTACTTAAGTTTGAAGCATAACCATTGGGCATTCTTAACTCCTTAAGCCACTGACAAACTGCTTGTTGATTGGAACTCAGGGCATATTTGGCCTTTGGTTTATAGAAACGACCATCTTCAGTTCTTGTAAATGCAAATCAGCCGCGTGCAATATTCAGCAGATCATGACTTGCCTTGTTGTTGTCTTTGGTTCGATCTATCCAATACAGTATTCATAATGTTGTCAAACACATTTTTCTCAATATGCATGGCATCTAAACAATGACGCACCAAATTATCCTTCCAATACGGCAACTCCCAGAAAATACTTTGTTTGGTCCAATTATGGTATACTCCATAGCCTGGCTCGCACTACCTTTCCGATTTTCATTATTTTTGGGATATCCTTAACTCGATCCCACATTTTGTGACCACTTAGTCTAACGGAGGCTCATCATGTTCAACAAAATTTCTTTTAAAACCATTTCTGCTTTGCTTATAGGGATGATCAGAATCTAAGAACCTTCTATGACAATCAAACCAAGAGTTCTTTCCTCCATGTTTCAGGGTGAATGCTTTAGTATCGTCCATACAAATTGGGCATGCTAATTTCCCTTGGGTCATCCATCCAGACAACATTCCATAAGCTGGGAAATCATTGATGGTCAACATTAATGCAGCTCTCATCATGAAATTCTGCTTAGTTGAAATGTCATAAGTAAGAACACCCTGGCACCACAGCTCATTCAATTCATCAATTAGGGGTTGAAGATACACATCAATCTTAGCTTTTAGATTTTCAGGGCCAGGGATTATACATGTTAAGAATAGGTAAGGATCTTTCATGCACATGTCAGGAGGGATATTATAGGGTGTATCTACTACGGGCCAACAGGAATAGGGTTGGCTAAATTGGTTATTCGGAGTAAATCCATCTGAACAGAGTCCCAATCTAACATTTCATGGGTCACAAGAAAAATCAGGATATCATTGATCGAACTTTTTCCATGCTTCACCGTGCGATGGATGCGTCATCACACCATCATCCCTTTGATTTTCACTGTGCCATCTCATATGAGGAGCCGAACTCATTGACACGTAGAGTCTTATGAGCCTAGGGATTAAGGGCAGATAGTGCATTTTCTTCTAAGGGACATCCTTATACCTCCCACTTCTACGTCTCTTGGGTTTAAACCTAGGCTCTTGGAAGAATTTACACTTAGTCAATGAACTATTATCTTTATAATAAAGCATACAACCTTTCAAGTAGCAATCAATCTTTATTTCCTTCAACCCAAGTTTAGAAACTAATTTTTTAGCTTGATAGAAATCTTTTGGAATTGTATCGGGGTTCAAACTTAGCTCACTGATCAGAGTCAGCCCACTAATCAAAAGAACTTTGGCTTTGATTCCCTTCAGACTTAATGGTCAACATTCAACTGCCAATGACAATTTAGAGTGCACACAATCCTCCCATAAAGGTTGATTGGCAGCTTCTAGTAGACTATAAAATCGAGCGGCATCTTGGTTGGGCTCCTAAACTGAAGGCTACGAATAACGGCAGGAATTCAGACCGGCATCAAACACCATCTCATGATGCCTAGCTAGGTTATCCTCCCACAACACATTACCCACATCGTCCTGAGTTATATGGATCCCACCAGAACTACATCCAATTTCACACATACCCACTTGGTTCCATGTGTTAACTACCTCCCATGCTCAGTCCAAACCCAATAGTAAGGCATGAATCCCCACTTGTACAAATGAACCCTTATTGTATCGTCATCCAGATACTTCCTACATTTGCACCTATTACATGGACACCTAACTTTTGTTTCATTAATGAACTTTGTGTTTTACATGCCACACTCATAAATTCTTCAACACCATTATAAAAGTCTACTTAATCCCCCTTCTATTAGGATGCAATCTATCATACATCCATGATGTAACATCCCTGCTGCTTTATGGATTGGTACCTCCCACACAACACGGGTCTTTCAGCGTGCTTTGTCCTCACTCACACGCTTCCTGGGAAACTTCCAGGAGGTCACCCATCCCAAAATTACCCAAGTCAAGCACGCTTAACTGAGTTCTTTCGTGATGGGCTACCGAAAAGAAAGATGCATCTTTGTGGCATAGGTAGTACCAATCAATTCATATAAACCTTCCTTAACCTGTATAGTCCCATACCTATACAAGACTCAGTCCTCTCATTCGGATGTGTAATCGGTTCATTCATGTACCCCTCCGCTTGGAGGAGCCGCTCCTTGTCCGTGCCTTCTGACAACGATCACTCCCTACCTCGTCCAGGGCGTTACATGCCCACCAGCTTCCGCTTGGTCGTCCCGAACCACACCGTACTGGGAGAGTGAGGCTCTGAATACCATTTAACATCCCTGCTTATGGATTGCTGACTGCCCACAAACCAACACGGGTCTTTTCAGCGTGCTTTGTCCTCACTCACACGCTTCCTGGGAAACTTCAGGAGGTCACCCATCCCAAAATTACCCCAAGTCAAGCACGCTGAACTGTGGAGTTCTTCGTGATGGGCTACCGAAAGAAAGATGCATCTTTGTGGCATAGGTAGTACCAATCAATTCATATAAACCTTCCTTAACTGTATAGTCCCATACCTATACAGGGTTAGATCCCTCATTCGGATGTGTAATCGGTTCATTCATGTACCCCTCCGCTGGAGGAGGAGCCGCTCCTTGTCCGTGCCTTCTAACAGCGATTACTCCCTACCTCGTCCAAGCGTTACACATGATCGATTTGAAGATAACATTGCGCTTGTGATTAGCTCTAGACCTACAATTTTGTACAAATAGAAAGTTATTACTTTAAAAAATAAATTCAATTGCTATTTAAATTTTTTTAAACATAGTTACTTTTATTAATTATCTGTTTCTCATACAAAAAATATTAACAAAATTTCGACGCATCTCCCCTTAAATTAGGAGCTTCCATTGTTACATATTGCAATCAATACAACAATTATAAATGTTATTATAAAGATTGACAACAGAATAAATATAGTGAAATAGTCATTTGGACCACCTTTTAAAAATTATACACCTATGGTTGTATTGGCTAAAATATATGGATGGAAGAAATTTACAAAAGTTCTGTTTGAAACATGGATATTTATTATTTTTTAAATATAACTGGGGCTTCTATTTTAAAAATAGAGTGTATAAGCACATGGCTTAGAAGAGGATTATTCAAAATATAAGAAGACACTATCCAAGATTGTGAAGTTCACAATGATGGCATTGAAAGACATGTAGCACCTGAGGATTATGTATATTTGTTTAAGGTGCATCGCAACTTTCAAGAAATGAACATAATCCTTAGATGCTATAGGCCTTTTAGTGTCATCATTGCCAACTTCACAATATTGGATAGTGTCTAAATTATATCCTAAATAATCTTCTAAAGCACTGTGCTTATACACTCTGCTTTAAAATAAAAGCCTTCTTTATATTTAAAACATAATAAATATCCATGTCTCAAACAAGAACACTTTGTGAATTTCTTCACCCATATATTTCAGCCAATACAACCATAGGAGTATAATTTTTTAAAGGCCCAAATTACTACTTAAAACACATTGAATTGGTTTTCTTTGTTTTTTAAAATATAATTATTTTTAATCCTTTTTTTACTCTTATCACCTAGGACAATTTTTTTTAAAAACTTTTATCCCTAAAATAAAATTTAACAAAGTTTCTATTCATCTCTCCTTAAATTAGGAGCTTCCATCATTAGATATTTCTTTTAATGGTCTTTAAGTTTTTTTTTAATACGGTTTATTTTAATCTTATATCCCTAAAAAGATTTTAATGAAAATTTGACAGCATCTCCCTTAAACTAGGAGCTTCCATTAATAAATATTCAATTCAATTCAACAATTATAGATATTATTATAAAAATCAACAATAGAATAGGAAAGTTAAATAGTTACATGTTAATAATTACATACAATTCAAATAATCCTAAAAACCATTCTATTGCGCATCTCCTTATAACTCCACAACATGCATCCTACAATCTCGCAAACACAAAGAATCTAAGGCAAACAAATCAAACAAGTCGGGAAATGACCTCTACGCCTTCTCCCAACATGCAATCCTCATTTCTACAACTTTATCCTATAAAATATAAGTCTCTATATATCATACATATATATTAAATCATTAAACGATATAATAATAAGGAATGAGCTACTAACCTATAGCAGAAAAAGCTGAACTATAGAGGCTCCAACGTCAAACCTAGTCCAATCCTGAAAATCCAACATTATAAATTTCAATCACAACAATTATATACACACAAAAAAATACTAACATATATAAAAACATGTGCAAACCGATACGAACGTCAACAATCAAGATGATCCTCAAGCAAAACTCCTACATTAACAATTTAATAATAGCAATTAATCCCCAATGCAACACACACGTAACACTATGGACACCAAAATGAACAGAAAAAGTAAATCAAATCAAAAAACTAAACCGATTAAAATGCTCACAAAGCCTCAGGATCAATAAGCAAAAACTCACGGCGACGCGGGTGAGAGAGGAGAAAGAGGGGTTTAGAGAAAGAGAGATGAGTTTCAGAGTGAGGGGAGAGGGCCTCAGCAAGATGATGTACGCGGATTACCGATATTTACCGACGGTAAGCCTTTTAATGAAATGGTGCGTTCCACTAACAAATCGTTCCAGAAGGATTACCGCGGGTGACAGAAATCCCAAACGTTTTGCGGTTAAAAATAAATTTCAAAATGACCGTCGGTTAACCCATCGGTAATTTAATAAATAAAATAAAAAAACTTTGTACCCGTTGGTTAACCAGTGGTAATTTATAACACAAATAATAAATATATTTAAGAAATTGCCCTATTTTCATACTCGTCGTTCACGTCAGGAACATAATTCGTACATAATTAATTTTAAAAATCATACATACCTGTTGATAATACGGTCGGTAATTGATTTAATAAATATTCAATTTGGAATACCCATCGGGAATTATCGGTACATAATTCAATATATTAATAGTGAAATGTAAGGTTCCTATTCGGTTATGGTCGGTATATCCATTGGATATTGTTTTTTAAAATTTTACCGACTCATTTACCAACGGTTCCTAAAATCACCCTTAATTGTTTTCAAAAGCTCGCCATCTTGTTGGAAATCCCATCGATTACTGACGGGTGCGTACCCGTCGGTTTATGCGTAATCATTGCGTATTTATAGTAGTGTTATCCTCCTATATATATATATATATGAGGGATTAAAATGGTATATAATAAAAAATAAAAGTTGATCAACATCGAATTGAAAGGAAAAGTAACATTGATATGAAAATGCAAAAAATGTTAATACAAACTTGAGTTTATGGTGAATCCTACAAATGACATGATCTCAATTAGTGTTTTTATAACATCTATATATTTATTATTTTAAATTATTTTTAAATAATTGATATGTTGCAATGTGTAAAATTCATCATCAATGTTATGCTTTTTGTAACTTTTTTTTATTAATATAGCGACTTGCCGAGCACTATCATGCTGGCCAAGTCGCTTTTTTTATCCTTCTGGAAAAAATTATAAATTATGTATGACTTTTACCTATGTTATCTTAATATCATCAAATAGGTCAAAATAAGAATTTCTTTTTTTTTTTAAATATTTTATTTCTCATCTTAATTTAACTGAGAATGAATTTCTTATCTTGAGAAATTTATATATAAGAAGGCCATATAAATTTAATGTGTATGTCAAGTCACAATTTCATTATGTGTATTATTGTAATTTGTCAATTTAATATGATTGATAATTTTATATTGATATCTATAATAAAAATAAATAGATATAATACGTCTTATATTATATTGGAAATATTGTCATAATAACGAACAAAAATGAGAATAGATAACCTTTAAAAAAAAGTTCAACTTGTTGCACAATTTTTATTCCAACTATCAAACCCAAATTGAAAAATAAATGCAATAGAATGAAATTGTAAATCTAGGAAGAATGAGAGATGCTAAAGGGATGGTATTGTCAATAAGCAGACGTGGCATACTGCTTTCCATTGCCACAATTTCCAGATGGAACAATTTTCACCTTTCTTTGTGTCATGTCACGGTTGATAAAGGGATCGTGTCATGATTAGTCATTGTTAATTCCATTTTCAACCGCTACTACATGATCTACAACTAAGTCAAAAGAAATAATAATTTTTGGAACTTCCATATATTTTATACAGAGTAACTTTCATATTATTTATGAAAAATTACCACAAAAAAAGAACTTCATGAATATAGTGCCAAATATATTTATCATGTTCACGCATTTATACACTTTGAACATGAGATCAAGCTAATTGGCGTAAAATAGGAAAAAGAAAATTGCATATTAAGTAAAAGGGAAGAATAAAATGAAAATAAAATAAAAACTTAGATGCAAAAGACAAAAATACCTATGGATCAAAACATGTATGAAACTACTCTTATATTGATCATTGTGAAAGAGTTGAACCAAGTTAATAATGAAAGACACTACACTCATAAAATTTTCTTGCTAACTAGGCATAGAATAAGAGATTCACAATGGATGTTATACTTTGAGGGTGCTTGAAAAGTAATGAAATATGATACCCACTTACCCACTCACACCATTTACCCAAGCAATTACAGACATGAAATTTGAAAGAACATGTGTATAAACATGTATGAATAGTTGCGGGTGAAATAGTGGTTTCCTTTTAATGACAATATGAATAGGTCTTTCTCTTGATGTTAGTCTTTGAGTGTTCAATTTCATGATGGTCTTCTTGTTAAAGAGTATGGCAAGTATTTAACATTTAAGGGTACCTTCAGAACATTGGATCACTAAAATAAATTAAACCAAAAACTAAATAGAAACCATTTTGATTCAATTAGAATTTTCCCATGGTACTACATTGTCAATGGATGATATGATTGTCAAGTGGAAACTGCATTGGTTAGGAGATAAACAACCCAAAACTCATTAATCTTATTGATGTGGTATGATGGTAATCAACAAAATGAAAAGCAAATATAGTTGAAGGTGATGAGTTTACTTGGTGCACCATTTGACCACGTAGATGCTTCAAAGTTGGTAAGAGACGCTTGAGATGCTTAGAGTTGCACTGTGAAGGATTGAGAATTGAGGAATTTTGGATTTGAAGGAGGAATAACAAAAAAAGAATGAGATTGAGTTATCAATGACATTCAACCTAGAGGTAGTGGATTGAAGTGAGAAGCGGTTATAGAAAATGGGAATGGGATGAAAAATTGAAATGGGGTAGTTAACAAAAATTATGTGAATTTGCTTTTCTATCCAAGTCTTAAGTTGTTAAATAGTTTGATTGAAAAGGTAAAATTGAGATGAAAAGTTGGATACCAAAAATCAACTTACCTCTTAAGTATTCCCTTTATAATTGTGTATAGATAATTTATGTTTGAATATATTTTTAATCCTTGAAAAATAAATGAATTTTGGGTTTGGACCATGAAATTTGTTTTATTGCTTCAGTCCAAATATTTTTAAATAAGTTTGATTTTAGTCCTTGTCACATATGATTGTTGGGTGTTATGTGAAATCATTCACCTGACACTCTATTAATCAATTCAGCATTCAATATATATAAACAATCTAGTGATAGAAATTAAAACCAATCAGTTTTAGAAATATTAATTTGTTCTTGAAATTATTTGCATGATTCACTTTAATCTATGAAATTAAGAAAGTATCACTTTAGTTCTTGAAATTACAAAAAGTGATTCAAATTAGTCTTATACAATTGTTCATGGACTAACTTGAATCACCAAAAGAAGCAATTGAATCACTTTTTACAATTTCAAGAATTAAATTGATAATCTTTTAATTTTAGGAATTAAATGATTGATATAATTGAAAAAGTAGAGTAAAATGAGATGTTTGGTTACACCGTTGGTATTCTAATTCTCATTTCATTCAATAAAAAGACTTGGCCAAAGTAAATGATATGTTACTTTGCATTGTGAGTTGATGGCTGAAAATGCATATTTAATTTTATGTCCTTTATTATTTACTCCTTTCAAAATATATTAATTTATATTAGAATCACATTATGCTCTTTTCGATAATTATACTCTTAAAAGTAATTTTATTTTACCTTATTCAAACAAAAATAACTTTATTAAACTTACTTTTAAAATATCTAATAAAACATCAATATACGTTTTTCAAAAGTAGTTTTTCCAACTTTATTATCCAAAAGTAACTAGTTTTTAACATGTGCGATAGACGGAATTTTACGTTTATAAATTGTTAAAAAATTGGTAAAAAATATATTAGAAAATTGAATTGAACTATAATATATTAATTTTACAATTTATCCTAAGAATAATTTAGCAAGGTTGATTTTTTTAAAGATAAATATATTTTTTTGAGATAAATAATTTACCAAAATGTTGCATTTATATATGTGTGTTATAACTTAGAATTAATTTTAATTGAGCATAAATTGATAATGCTTATATTGTAATAAAATTATTCCCATGTAATGTATATCTTTGTTATCACTCATGTAATATATGAATTTGGTATTACCTAATAAAAGGAACAATAATAATAAAACTTTTCTATGATTAATTTCTTTTGTCATGTTCAATAATTATATGGTGCACTAATTGTTACTGATACAATTTATATGTTTGCATTACCCGTGCAAGATAAATTAATCACTACATGTGTAATATATGTTTGATATCATCACCTATTTAAATTATGAGATAAGATAACCAATGAATAATTTTTTTTCCTTTTAATTAGAATTTTGAATTATTATTGTATTATAATAAATTAAATTCCGATAGCTAGTTGGACTTCTTAATTAAATATATGAATAGAGATTTGGCTCTTGGCTGTGTGAATGTAAAGGGTCTCATGGCTTATAATCAAATTGTCAATTTATAAGAATAAAATAAGTTTATAATGATAAAATATAGTAAATAATAAACAATAAAATTGGAAAGAAGTGAAGAACAAAAACCCAATTGAAACAATTTTTGAAAGTACAATGTTAATTAAAAATTAAAGAAATAAAGTGTAAAACTTTATGGAAATATAAAACATAAAATCGATCCACAAAATTATATTAATTAATTTTATTTATCCATGATACTTATTTTAACCATTTTGTTATGTCAAATCTTCCAATGTTTTGAATATATATTAATTATTTATTTATTTTGAATATCTATGCTAATTAGTATGGTTATAATGGGTTATATCAATTATTTATTTGCACGTTTTATAACATAGAAGTACAAATACAAAGCTTCTATTTTTAGATTGAAAACTTGTATATAGATTTAACATTGTTGTTTTAATAATAGATCAAACATTATAAAATATCATATTTTTATGAGTTGATATTTGGAATAATTAAAATTGAGAATGAATTTGCTTTTCAAATTCAATGTAAATTAATTTGATTTATAAATTTGATTTATAAATTTGATTTTCAAATTTAATGTAAATCAATTTGATTTATTAGATATTATACCTAGTGGTGTGTATGGAAAGGGTTCATGACAAAAGGTTTAACTAAGCTTCCACTTTAAATGGGTTAGCCACTTTTGAATATTGGATACCCTCAAAATAAAAAAAATAGTAATTTGTGTTTAAACTAAAAATCAAATCAATCATGACTAAATCCAATCAAATTAAAAAAAAACATTCAATAGTCATCCAATCTAAACGAATTTGAAAAGATCCATTAAATTCTCCCTAAAGCCAATCAAATTTGAAAAAAAATTCATTCAGAAAAATGTTCTCCTTCTACCTGAAATCGAATAATAATTGATAATAGAATAATTGAGAAAACTAATAAAATTTTAAAAGTAATAGACGAAACATGCTAATTAAAAAAATGAAAACTATGGTATTAAAAAATACTTACTAACCAAAGAGTCTTACAAATAAGGAAAGGTATGAGAGTCGATACTTATGTGGAGACTTTGTAAGAATAACTTTATTGGTGATCATAGTAACCTACATTTTGCTATTGTTTCCAAAATTGTCAAGCTATAGTACTTGCTCTTGATTCTACATAACATCACTGCAATCCATTGCCCAAAAATCATATTATTATATTTTTAGAGAAAAATAACAAATGAAAGAAAAAAAAAGGAAATCCAAAAATTTTACTTATTAAATAATAGATGACTGATAGAATTGAAATATTTTATTAAAGAATAAAAAAAATAGAGAGAAGGTCTATTGAAAAAAGATTATGGATGGTTTTATAAAAGAATAAAAGAATTTGGACATAAAAAAAGAAAGAAAAACATGTATGAGGATCGATCAAGTAAAAAGATGGAATTGAAATAGAACTTATTATGGTGTTCAATGGATCGAAAGAATAAAATGAAAATTTTTCTCTATGAAGGATTATTGGCATTTGAAAGAAAAGAAATGTAAAACTGAAAATACATGGCCAATCACAAAAACAATTGGGAAGTATTTATAATATATTTTTAATTTATATTTTACATAAATGAGAATAAACAAAAACATTCAAACCATTTAAATTGAATGAAACTCATTTATTAGAAATTAATTAATTGATTTTGTTCTTTTATACTCTATTCAAATTTGATTTATATATACAGAAAAAATAAATATGATTAGTTAGTTCAAAAAAGTTACATAAAAAAAAAATCATCATATACATTTATTACGATAAATGTCAAATAAATATGCATTGATTTGAAAATCATTTTGAATTCAAAATTTGAATGTTATAGTTGATTATATAAGCTGTAAAATATATTTATATGTTTAATAAGTGAGAATAAATTTAAAAAACAATTGATAGAAATTAATTTAGAATGAAATTATATATATCATTGAGATCACAATCATATATAAACTAGTCATTTGGCCTATCCGATATAGGTAATATTGAAAAAAAATTTGTTGGTCATTACTAAAATGAAATAACAATTTAATTACATATGCCTTACCATAAATTGAATATATAAATTAATTTTAAAAATAAGTTAATAGTTAAATAATTAAATAATGAACAAAATATAAAAGAGTATCATAAAATTTAATATCATTTGGCCAATTGTATTCAATTAGAGCACAAAATTCATCTATAAAATCCTATTCAAAATTGAGACAATAAAATTATGTAACTAAATTTAAATTAATTAAATCCAAGATTAAAAAAATTTAATACAATAATAGTATATAAAGGCAAAAAATGGAATTGAGCTTTACAATCTTGATTCAAATTTTGAATTAGCAACCCATAATTGAAAACATAATCATAAATGTTTTGTAAATTGAATTTTTTTTATTGAAATATATCAATAAGTTCATACCAAGACCACTACATTCCAATAAAATCATTAGTATTGATAACCAATATATATACATATACAATCTCTAATATTTTAAAAATTTATACCATTAAAACTACCTATACTAACCATCAACATATCCAATAGCTACGTCATTTATATTGTTTTGGTATGAATCCAAAAAAGATTATAATCAAATGCTTCCAAACTTCATTGCCACATGGAATTAGTTATACCACTTATAGTCAAATTGATGTCCTTCTAAACTATAATATTCTTCTTGGAGCAACTTATACAATTCAATGTGTTTATTGAAGAATGTTTCTTGATCACATAACTTGTTCCTCTAATCTTGAACTATTTTTAAAGCTTCAAAATAATAGGTGAAAACAATTCAAATATGATAATGAATTTAAAAAAATAAACACGTAAAATAAAGAAAAATTATTAAATATATAACAAAAGATGGAAAATATAAACGTAATAATAAAGAGAAAAAATAATAAACTAATAATAGTAAAAATTATTATAAATTAAAAAAATGTGTATTACTTATCCATATCAATTTTGATGACATTAAAAATTATCTTTTTTCCATTTCTCTCGATAGATATAGAACTTTGAATTTTCATAACTTAAGATATTCCATAAGTGAAGAATTCTAACATGAAATTAGTATGACTCATTGTTAGAACTAATTTGGGAAAGCCATATTGATAGATTAATTAATATTATATTACTATATAGATTAATACTAATTAATTTATTGTATATAATAAATAGAGGATGATTCTATTAGTTGCAAATAAAAAAATTATTATTTGAGTTTGTATTATTGATGAGCCATAGAAAGATATGTTTTGATACAGTGATTGAGTGATTGTAGGAAATATAAATTATTAAGATATTATTATTATTGCAATTATAGATAGATTGTAAAATAATATGCATTAATTTAATAAGATTTAAATTTTATATCAGAATATGTGTCGTTAAATATTTTTCTACTTTTGGCAAGAGAAGTTTTTTTCTAAAAAATTTAAAATTACTAAAAAATAATACCTGACATTACAATTATTGTTTAATATTCCTAAATATATATATATATATAGCTAGGTTTAACATTTTTTTAAAAAATATTTTAGGTGACGATTTGCTTATAAAATTATACGATGTATCATTTGGACAAATATTTAAATTTTAATTATAATCAATTAAAATTTTGAATTATTGACATATTTTAAAATTCAATTTCAATAACATATCCTAAAAAATATCATAACAACAAATCCAAACAAAACAATCAAAACATATCCATATCCAATTCAATGCAAATTGATAAAAACATATATTATATATAAAAGAAAGGTGAAAGAAAAACACTATTTTGCTACATTACACATCATAAGGCACATATACCAAAACTCTAACATTGATGGATTTGTTTGAAAACATATATGATAGGAAATATATTGAATGGATAAAATATTGTAAATTATAGAAAAGTGAATAAATTAAAAGTGAAAAATAGAAGACTGAAGTAAATAAAAATGTATATAATAGCTCAACTGATATTATGTTCCTATGCATTAAGAAGGCTAAAAAATATAAAATATTTAAAAAAGATATCAATCTTAAAAATTCAAACAATACTATTTGTTTGCCACAATTGATATAACAATGTATAATAAAATAAAAGAATAAAAATTTACAATGAAAATTATGGGAGAATGAATAGATTAGCATAGTAAAAGAGTAGGAAAGAAAAGCAAATTTGGAGAAATGAAAAAACTCATCTAACATGAAAAAAAATAAGAAATGAACAAGCTCATCTTTGAACATGAGGTAATGTTTGATGGCATTGAAGCTATCATTAACAACTGCAAAAATTTCGCAATGGCCATTAGTGAGAGAAAAGAAGTGAAAAAGAGATAATGAAAAATATCTTATAAGAAGGAATGCAAGAGTGTAGAATAATGATAATTAAATCATAAAATGAAATCAACAATACTACTCATTAACAATAAAATAAGATAAAAATAAATTAAGACAACAATTGAGGGTGATGAAAAACAAATAATCATAAAGTCGTTCACATAGAAAATTTTAGAAACTGATGTATCAAGACAAAAAATAAAATAACCTAATAAATTAAAATAATATTGAGAGACGCTTGTTACAGAAAAAATGACCTTGATAAAAATTTATATTAGAAAATTTGAAACTTAATATTTATTATTATAGATATGAAAATATTATACATTGATTTAAAGTTAATATTAAATTTGAAATTTAAATTTTATATTTTTAATTGATTAATTATATGAATTTTGAAATATGATTTCTATTTTTGAAGTAAATAAAGTTTAAAATTTTTTTGAAAAAATGACACATGGTATGTAAATGTGAAGAATAGATTTTATAGAATATGTATTTGAATTTTAAAAACTTCAACAGGGATGTAAAAAGGTAAATCAGGCATAATAGTCTCTCATATTCAATAGGTTCGGTATTTATTTTAGATTTGATTTTCTTAGAAGTTTTAGAAATATTTCCTTATTTAAATATGATTGTGAATTTTGTAATTGATATTTATTGTATGTATGAAAAAATATATATAATTGAATATGATTTTCAATTGAAATTCAAATTTTTGTAATTAATTGTATTCATATTATATGAAATGTTAAATATACCCTTTATGTTGCATAAAAGAGTACCCTTTATTTAAGAAGTAAAAATAATTTTCTAAATAATACAAATTATGAGAAAATGACACATGGTGAAACAATTTCAAAAAATCTATTATAACAAATTTTTTATAATAGTTGTTTCATTTATCAAATTATTTGTTATTATTAATTATTAATATTATAATTATAGTATTTTAATACTTTAATAATATATTTGACTATCATTTCCTTTATCTTTTTTTTTTATCATTTTAAAGTTCAATTTTTTCAATTATAATATTTTTTTTAGCCTTATTTCAGTTGCTTCTTACAATAATGCCATAATATTTCATATAAGGTATTTAGGTTGCATTGATGATAGAGAGATATGAAGGTAATTTTTTTAAAAAATAATTAATAATTAAGATTATTTTTCAGCTTTTAGTTTTTCTCTCTTCTATATTTGTGTCTTGATATTTTGTTTGTTTTTGGGTCATGCTGGAACATTATTTATAACTTTAAAATATTTATTTTTCCCAAGAATTATAACAACTATATATTTATAAAAGAATAAAACCAAAATTAAAACCAAAAGGAGCAAATTTTATGAGAAAAAAGATTTTGGCTTGATAGTTGTTGGCTACGGACGTATCCTGGTGCAATGAGAAACTCAAAGGCACGTCGTTCTTATAGAAAATAAATGTGTGTTAATGGATTTTAATAAAAGGAAAAAAATTTTAAAGAGTGTGTTGATTGATTTTAATTGTCAAAAGAAATTTTTTGTGGACCAGTCATTTAAAAAGAACTCCGCTTGCGCACAGAATTTAAGGTAGCACTAGGCTACTCAATATATCCATACAATTCAACAGTACATGAAAGAGGCATCCACCTCTCAATCATGACTAATGAATGTTGCGCGAATGAAGAAAATATTTTTATTTTATCTTTTATTATTTTATTTTTAAAAAAAAGTCCTAAAATCTAAACAAAGTAAAAGAAAATCTTTTTATACAAGATAAAAACAAAACTAAAAAAAATGAACCAGCCCAAAAATTTTAAAAAAATGAAAAGAAACTTGAACCCAAAAATATAAAAAGAAAGCCCCTAAAAGAGGGTTAGTCCCATCTAAACAAAAAAGAAAATGAAACCAAAAAAAAGAACCAAGCTTAGCCCATAGCCCAAAAACAACCAAAAAGATAAAAAAAACAACTCACAACCCAAAAACACTTAAATCAAACAAAAACAAACAAAGCCTGAAACTAAACCATAAATCCCTAAGGTTAGAATGCTCAAAATCTGCATATTGTAAAATGGGAAAGTGACCCCAATAGAAACCAGAAAGAGAGAAAGGGAAAGTGCAGGAGCCGAGTGGGAAGGAGGATCGTGGGTGAAGGGAGCGAGGGAGGCGCATGGCAGGCATGGCAGCGAGGCTGGTTTCAGGCACGGTGCGTGCAGTTTGGGGGTGCGGGTGACGTGGCGGCTTGGTGATGCGAAGCAGGGCGTCAGGCGCGGCGCGCGAGGCGGCTTGGTGCACCACAGTGGCGGAGGGCGGGCAGCGGCTGGAGCCGCACGCGAGGACGGGGTGTGCGCCTGTTCCGATGGCATCAAGCGCGATCTTGGCGTTGGCCCGCGATGGGTCTTCGGGTAACGGAGACTTGATGCGGTGAGCTCCAGGCTGATGCTTCGAGCGGAGGTGGTTGAGGCACATTGGCTGAACAATCGAGGAGGGGGTGTGGTCGAGGCTAGGCGTGGCCTGGGCAGTGATGATGCGGCATCAACCACATGTGATGGTGATGACCAGCTCTTGTTTCTTATTCTTTTTCCTTTTTATGACAAACATGATGAAATAATGCAGGTGCCTGTAGTGGTGGTATGCTTAAAGAAAAAAAATTTATGCTGAATGATACCAAAAAGGATTTGGAAAGTTGTTTTTGTGAGTTCTTATATGTCTGTATTTTTTAAGATTTTATCCTTTTTTTGCGCTCTACTTTCTAATTAGTGTATATATATACACACTTGCCAATTAATTACGTTGATCTCTTATTGATCTTTTTGGATATAACTGGGCGCACTTTGATCTGATTGAGGGATTGGATTTAATTTCTTGTGATTAAGGGAATTGAGAATTTGATTCTGATGTGATTCTGATGACAAATTGATACAATCTCTGATCCTTGGCAATTTATTTTTTTCCTTTTATTGAGATCATCTTCCCGATTTCCCTTTTATTTTTTTTTATTTTTCCTTTGTTCCCCCTTTTTGTGTGTTGGACCTGAAATATGACTGAAAATAAAAATTGATGGGCTAGGATCCTCTTACAAATGGGCCAAAGGTAACAAACAAAACGAGATGGGCTAGGGACCTAAACTAAAGGAAAAGAAAAGGATTGGGTTTACAAAATGAAGAAACAAAATAATGAAATAAAAAAAAGATAAAATAAAATAAAAAAAGTTCAGACAAAATGTGGTGTTCACAGTTGCCCCTCTTTACTTGTTCTTTATCGAAAAATATAAAGGTCATGGCCTTAATGTTTTGCTGTAAGGGACAAGTAAAGATATGAACATACATTTTGTCCAAGTACATGATGATGATGGGTGCACGGATGCATGATATTGTTCATGGGTGCATGATGATGAATGCATGATGATGTTTATGGGTGCATGATGGCGATGAATGCATGGTGATGATAATGAATGCACAATGATGCAAGGTGATTTGATGAGTGGTGCCAAATGACTTAATAAAGACTAAATACATGTGAATTTTAAAAGACTGAAAGCATGTGAAAGTAAAGACTGTGAAAGCATATAAAGATGTGCAAGCATGTGAAAAATTGTGAAAGCATGCAAAAACTGTGAAAGCATGTGAAAAATTGTGAAAGCATGTGAAGACGTGAAAGCATGTGAAAATAAATATTGTGAAAGCAAATAAAGCATGTGAAAAGCTGAAAGCATGTAAATACTGTGATAGTGTGTGAAAGCATGTAAAATGTGAAATTTAAAGACACATGAAAGACTGTGAAAGCATGTAAAGACTGTGAAAACAAGTGAAGATTGTGAAAGCATGTAAAGACTGTGAAAGCGTGAAAGACTGTGAAGGCATATAAAGACGTGAAAGAATGAAAAGACGTGAAAGCATATAAAATGTGAAATTTAAAGACTTGTGAAAGACTGAAAGCATGTAAGAAAAACCGTGAAGGCATGTGAAAACTGTGAAAACATGTAAAATATGGAAGCATGTAAAGACGTGAAAGCATGTGAAATTTAAAGACATGTGAAAGACTGTGAAAGCAAATAAAATGTGAAATTTAAAGACATGTAAAGACAAATGAATGATTGGCAACTTTGACGAAATGATGATGTAAGATTAATGTAATGATGATGTGATGAATGACACAGAATTGATGCAATGATGATATGATGAATGATGCAAAACTAGTGGAATGATGACATGATGAATGAATTGATGCAAAATTGATGTAGTGATGATGTGCTCAGTGACAAGAATGATGACAGTAGCTTTTAAAAATAAAATTGCCAGTTTGAGGTATCTTCGCATTGTTCTTCAAGAAAGCTCTCGTCTAACCCAAAGGAACCATTTTCTTAGACAAGTCATCCTATGAGCCTTTTCATTATAGTTCTCAAACACCTTCGCTGGTAACGCTTCAGCGTCTCCTTATTGCCCTAGTTTTTATTTTTCTAACTTTTGCCTTGATCGCCCGTTGGGTTTTCGACCAAGCAAGTTTTTTTTTTTTTGAGTCCATCAAAAACCCACACTTGGACTGTCACCCCAAAACTTGGCTTAGCAAGTTGCCTCATTTCTTTGCGAGTCAATCCTGGTCATCGAACCCCTGTTTGACATATCATTTCTGAGCTTTGTTAACAAATTAGTCCCTTGATTGTACTTAAATTATAATATCATGATTATGCATGGTTTTAAAAAGACAATACGGAAGCAAAGGTGAAAGAGAAATAGAGACACGAGGAAGAGAAAGACGATTTTATTGAACTTCAAACTGGAAAGTATTTACAGAGTATCAACGACTACTAAGAAAGGAAGAAAAGACTGTAGTGCTCTTTCATGTGATCACCCATTTCACTGATTCATTGGCTACACCAAACTCAAAATCCATGATCATGAGTGTAATCCTTCGTTGTGTGCTCAACAATATGCCATAATCCACTGATACTCAAATTGCCCCAGTTTTGGAGCCCCCATATAGCTTCTTGATCATTGGCTCAACCTTTTGCCATTGCATAGGTTGCCCTTTCAGGTTTTCAACCTAGCGAAACTCTCTCTTCACTTTTTTGAGTGTGCCCTAATTTCTGCCTAGGTCACCTTTTCTGGTTTTCAACCTAGTGGGCCTTTTTTTTCAACTCTAATTTTTGCCTAGGTTGCCCTTGGGTTTTCAACCTAGCAAGTCCTTTTTTTTTATTTTAGGCAAAATACTTTTTTATAGCATCTGAATTGATTGGTTTAGCAAGTGTTTTGCCTTCCATGTCAGTCAAGATCAATGCTCCTCTAGAAAAGGCATCTTTGATGATGTAAGGGCCCTCATGTGTAGGTGCCCACTTGCCTCTATTATCCTCTTGATTTGGCAAAATCTTCTTCAGAACAAGATCTCCTGGCTGAAACGTTCGAGGGCGAACATTTTTATTAAATGCTTTGGCCATCCTTTTCTGGTATAACTGGTGGCATACTGCAGTTAGTCATTTTTCTTCGAGCATATTCAATTGCTCGTATCTTGTTTTGACCTACTCGGCTTCTTCAGTTCAGCTTCCACCAAGACTCTTAAAGAAGGTATTTCCACTTCTATGGGTGTTACCGCCTCCATTCCATACACCAGTGAGTACGGGTTGCCCCAATTGAAGATCTAACAGAAGTGCGATAGGCATGCAATGCGTAAGGCAGCATGTCACTCCAATCCTTGTAGGTGACCACCATTTTCCCCAAGATCTTCTTGATGTTTTTGTTTGCTGCCTCCATAGCCCCATTCATTTTGGTCGGTAAGGAGCTAAGTTGTGATGCTTGATCTTGAACTGTTCACATAGTCTTTGTACTTCTAAATTGTTGAAGTTGGTTGCATTGTCTGTGATGAGCCTTTCCGCAACCCGTACCTACAAATGATGTTGTTCTTCAAGAATTTCACCACTACTTTTCGTGTTACATTGGCATAGGAAGCAACCTCCACCCATTTGGTGAAGTAATCGATGGCTACCAGGATGAATCGATGCCCATTGGAGGCTTTGGGATTAATCGGTCCTATGACATCCATGCCTCACATTGTGAATGGCCAAGGTGATGTCAGAGTGTGCAACGAACAGGGGGAGAATGAATTCGATCAGCATAGATTTGACATTTGTGGCATTTTTTGACAAATTCTATACAATCCTTTCCATTGTAAGCCAATAATATCCTTGTCTAGAGGATCTCGAGATAATGTGTGGCCATTGGCATGAGTTTCGCAAATACCTTCATGGACTTCTGATATGATGAGTTAGCTTCAGCAACATCGACGCACCTCAATAAAACTCCATCGTGGTTCCTTTTATATAACACCTCACTCGAGAGGAAGAAGGACATGGATAGTCACATGAGTGTCTTTTTATCATTCTCATTCGCCTGTGGATATTCCCTCTCCTTGATGAATTTCTTGATATCATGGAACCAGGTCGCCATCAGGCTCATCTTCAATGTTTGAACAGGATGCTGGTTCTCTTCTAATGGCCACTTGTAAGGCTGCACTTCCTACTTCTAGATCGAGGTTGGTCATTACGGCTAAGGTAGCTAAGGCATCTGCAAATTGATTTTGTTCACGGGTAGGTAATGGAAACTGACATCTTTGAATTCATCTTTCAAGCTCACGAGATGTTCATAATACGATAATAGCCTATGCTCCTTGACTCGCCATTCTCCATTAACTTGAAAAATGATTAAGGCTCAGTCCCGTAGACCTCTAGGTATTGCACCCCAAGGGATATCGCCGCTTTCAGGCCTGTTATGCATGCTTCATATTCAGCCATGTTGTTTGTACAATCAAATGCCAATTTAATAGCAATCGGGAACTATTTTCCATTGGGAGACACTAGGACTGCTCCAACTCTCTTCGTGGATGTTAACTGCACCATCGAAGTACATTTTCCACATCAAATCCCCTTCTTCCTTACTCTCACTATCTTCTTCCACAACTGCTAGGATGTCCTCATCAGAAATTCGAGCTCCATTGGCTGATATTCTTCGAGTGGATTCTCAACCAGGTGGTCATCTATCACGCTTCCTTTTATTGATTTTCTAGTCACATACTTGATGTCGAATTCTGCTAGAGCCACTTGCCATTTGGACATCCTCATGGAGATGTGGACTTAAAAATGTACTTCATGGGATCCATGCGAGATATAAGCAAAGTCGTATAGTAGAGCATGTCCTGTCCTTAACCTCCTTGCTGTCCATACCAATGCACAACAAGTCTTCTCAATAGCCAAATACCTAGACTCACAGTCATTGAACTTCTTGCTCAAGTAGTAAATGGCTTGCTCTTTTCAACTGGACTCATCATGTTGACCCAATACTGCCCCTATAGACCCATGCAACACTGAGATATAGTATGAGGCCGCCCTGGTGTGGGTGGAACAGGAGAGATGGATTTGATAGGTAGTTCTTGATTTTGTCAAAGGCTTCTTGACACCTATCATCCCATCTACCCGGATTGTCTTTCCTCAATAGTTTGAATATTGGCTCAGGTGTAGGTCAAATTAGAGATGAATCTTGCTATGTAATTCAGACGGCCCAAGAAACCTCAAACCTCCTTCTGTCTTGGGTATTGGCATGTCTTGAATGGCTTTGATCTTGTCTGGGTCAACCTCGATGCCCTTCTTGCTAACGATGAATCCTAACAGTTTTAGTGGATGCTCCAAAGGTGCATTTTGGATTCAACTGAAGCTTGTAAGTCCTCAACCTTTCAAACAACTTTCTGAGCACAACAACATGACTTTCCCCTTCTTGTGACTTTGCCACCATATCATCAACATATACCTCTAGCTCCTTGTGGATCATGTCATGGAAAGGGTCACCATCGCTCGCTGGTACGTCGCCAGCATTCAACCAAACGACATTACTCTAGTAGAATACTCCCCACTGAGTGACAAATGACGTCTTTTCCTTGTCTTCCTTTGCCATCAGGATCTGATTGTAGCCTGAGTAACCATCCATGAAGGAGAATCGATGACTTCTTGCTGTGTTATGACTAGAACATCTATATGGGGAGGGAAAATTGTCCTTTGGCTTGCTTTTTTCAAATCTCGATAGTCCACACACATTCTAACCTTTCCATCTTTCTTTGGCACAGGTACTATGTTGGCTATCCATTTTGGGTATGGTGGAACCTCAGGAAACCTCATAGTTGCTTTTTGACTTCATCCTTTATTTTAAGTGACATTTCGGACTCATTCTTTGCAATTTCTGTCGCTTAGGTTCCATCCCCTCAATCAAAGGGATTTTGTGAGCCACTATCTCTGGTCCAAACCAGGATATCTCTATAAGACCAGGCAAAAATATCAGGAATTCATGGAACAGTGCAACCATCTCTTCTTTTTCTGGGTTGTTGACTATTTTCACTTCTTTCTTATCCTCATCAGTTCCCAAATTCATAATTTCGACAACTCCATCATGTGGATTTATCCCCTTTCCATTGAGTTTATGATTTTGGCAAATTGTTGGCACAACTTGGATCTTCATCTTGTTCATTTTCATTCAAGTCCGTTGTAAAGCAATAATCAGTTAATGGGTTTTTACAATCATTTGCACAAGATAGAGATTCTGGAGGAGATGAGTCCCTGGAATTGAGACGAGACCCAAAATAAATAAAAGAAAAAGAGATAAATGAAAGAAGAAAATCACAAAAAGAATAGAAAAGAGAAACCATGCATAATCATTTTATTATTTAATTGAAATTCAAGTACAACAAAGGTGACTAAAGCATCCATTACTCAAAGTACAACAAATCATCTAAGGGCACAGAATCCCAATTGTTCAATGGCTCGCAACTTAGGTAGATTAGCCGAGGTATTTCCTTGGCTCCTTTGAGAATGTTGGTGGCTTAGCGCTTCTATCATCATCATTGCAGGTGAAAAGAATGTGTCCTTAATATGTAGGATCTTCTTCCTAGACGATTCAAAATCCCTGCTCACTTGTAGCTTCATATCCAAGAGCAAGTTTTCCAGGATTGTCAGGAAGTGAGATCGGATTCCTGATTCCTTCAGGTGACTCCCTAACCATTTTCCTTCTTCAAATCCGCTCTTGCATATTATTTGAGTGGCCACTTAATGTATATCACTTTTGGTTCCACGGTTCAGCTATCTCGAGGTTTTGAAATGAGACCTCAAGGGTATCTTCAACAGTCAATGTATGGCCCTATCACGGCTTAGTCACCAGCAATTCTTCTTTCTCTGATAGTAACGAGTTTCTCGTCATCTATAAACTTCACCCTTTAATGAAGTGTTGAGGGGACAGCACTTGCCTCATGAATCCAAGGCCTCCCTAACAGCATCGTGTACCCTGGCTCAATGTCCATCACTTGGAATCTGGTCATGAAAGTAGTTGGCCCAACTTCTAGCTGAAGATCAATAGCACCCATGATTTCTCTCAATGACCCATCAAATGCTTTTACAATCACCCCACTTCGGCTTAATCGTAGAGGGATCGATCGATAGTTGCCGCAGTGTAGAATAAGGAAGCACATTGAAGGCTGACCTCCATCAATCAATACCTTCGTGATATTGCAACCTTGGCACTTGAAGGTGATGTGGAGCACCTTCGACGTCCCACTGTATGGGGGAAGATCTCATTTTCCGTGAAGGTGATGGCATTAGCCGTTTTAATCGTATTCACAATTCCTTCAACCCTATCAGGGGTTATATCTTTGGATACATATGCTTGATCCAACACCTTCTTAATTGCATTGCGATGAACCTCTGAAGACAAGATCAATGAATAGAGTAAGATCTTTGCTGGTGTTTTCTTCATTGTTCCACCATGTCATACTCACTCTGTTTCATTATTTTCAGGAATTCTCTTCTTCCTCTTCTTGGCTCTTTTCTCTACTCTCCTTTATAGGCGTCATTTGGGGGTCTTTCAGGTATCACCTGGGGGCTTTTCAACAACTTCCCTAGAGTATAACACCTGCCACTCTCGAGTAATTCCCATATTCCTATAACATTGGTAATAGACTTCTGATGCATATGGTTCTGAACAAACTTCATTGCCATATTCTCCAATCATTCCTGGCTTATCAGTCCTTGTAGTTGTGGCAAGATAAGAAGAAAGCTGGATACCTTGAAGAGGCGGGTCCTGGCTTTTGATTGGGAGGTGTCATTCAGACATCATAGAATTAGGTTCTATCAGGTTTCATATCTCCATGGAACCGCATGGTTACTTTCATAAGGAAATGGCTTAGGTACCTTAAAAACAAGTGCTGGCTCATGTTTGTAGACTTTAAAAACGGGGGTACATGGTAGATCATATTGATGCTTTGTTTGACCCTTTTTATATCTCAAGCATCCCTAGATTGATCATCTTTTCAATGTAAAGCTTCAGCTCTGGACATTCCTCTAGGTGGTGTTTTCCTTCTTCTAAGACACTCGCATAATAAGTCACCTTCATCTCCTTTCACCGTTCTTTTTCCTTTCCTTCCCTCAGCTTCCATCTCATAACCTACCCCCCTTAATGCTTCAGGATTCCCTTCATTGGGAGCTTGGCACTTCTAACTCCCTTCTACATGCTCCTCACAAATAAAATTCACTTGTCTTCTACCGTGATTGGGGAATGGGTTGTTCCTTATATTTGGCCTTGATTCCTCTTCTAACCTGATGGCACCACTTCGATCAAATGCCATCCTGCCTTTCTAAACCCATAACAATCTTGGCAGAGTGTAGGGGGAGTTTGAATGATAGTCACAAGTTTGGTTTGGGTTATACCTGAGGATATGGTGGCACAAAGGTCTTCCCAGGACGTGGGCCTAACAAGTTGTCTCCACACAAACGCTTAAACAACTCGGCATTGCTCATGTGAAAATTAGGTAAGGGTCGTTCTCATCGGGGCCTGTGGGTGTTGTTGGTGTTGAATAGCGGAGGAGTTGTAAATGAGTTACTTTTTGGTGGGCTTGGGGTGGTGCTTGGTGAGGTCTGGGTGTTGTTGGTGTATAAGGCCGTGGGTAGGAAACATGGTTGATTTGGTGAGGTTGAGATGTGTATGGTATTTGGGGTGAAATGGCTCTTGGAAATGGATATTGTTGGTTTAGGAAAAATGGGTGTTGTGTGTGTAGGTAAGTTGGATAGTGGTTCCAGGGAGTGGGTTGTTGGAATTGAGGGTGGATGTAGTTGATAGTATTCTCCTTTTTCTTGAAATGGGAATTCTTCTTGGATTGGGAATCACTTACTTCCCCCATTGCTAGCTCTACCTTCCCTTCTTGGATATTTGTCTTGATCCTTTCTCCTATTTCAACCAAATCCACAAACTCTTTCACATGGGTTCCAAGCATGTTCTTGAAAAAAGGACCTTCCAATGTACGAATGAAGTAAAAACACATTTCTTGCTCCAACATTGGCGGAACAACCCTTCCAGCCATGGCCCTCCACCTCTGGGCATATTCTTTGAAAGACGCGTTTTCCTTCTTCCTCATCCCTTTCAATTGGTCTCTAGTGGGCAAGCATTCAAGTTAAACTTGTATTGGTTTGTGAAAGCTTGAGCCAGGTCTTCCCAATACCTGACTGTGCTCAATCCATCTCATGTACCACTCCCATGCAGCCCGTCCAAGCTCTCAGGGAAAAAGCTAATTTGGAAGTTCTCATCTTTTACCACATTCCCATCTTTGTGCAATACATTCTCAAATGCATGATGGGATTGGTACTACCATCGAACTTGATGAGTTCAGGCATCTTGAAGTCTTTAGGAATGACCATACTAGGAGCCAAACACAAATCACTAATACTCATTGGGCCGTACGGGTTAGGCCCGCGTAGCTTGAAACTGTTCCTACATGCTTTCTTGTAATTCATGCTTGAGCTTCAATCGCTCCTCCAGATTATTGTGTGGGGTTGCATTGTTGGTATTCCCATCTGAGTCATATCCTGGCTCTTCATTGTTGGAGTTATTGCCTCCACTTCCTCCTCCATTTCTCTGAACTTAAGCATATGTGCAATAGCTTCTTTGACCACTTCCACTTGTTCGTTCATCGCGGTCTTCAACTTATCAATTTCTTTTCCAAGATCTCTTTCTCCTGCCATGGCTCCTTGATGACTTTGGTGTAGACGAAGCTTTCTCTTGAAGAATAACGAAGATTCCTACAAGAAAGGACATGGTTTCAGTTTTTATTTTTATTTTTTTGTTGTTTTTTGGTTGGTGCAAGGGTTGTCATTAGCTTTTTCAACAAATAGAGATCCCCTTCACTTGTTGTTACGAGTACCTCACTCCTGTAACGTTAAGTGTAGTTGGTAGCACTTTGAGGGAGTATTTGCTCCTCAACAAAGACCATCTAATAAACACTAGCAATGCGGTTTTGACTTGGGACCAAAATGCGATTAATTTTCATTCCAAGGGAGTATTCCTCCTCTATAGAATACTTTTCGTGAAAATTTTAGAGATAAATAAAAGAGCGAAAGTTTTATTCCAATGAAGTGTTATTCAGTACATCATGAATTTATGGGTCTAATACATCAAAAGCTTTGTCTTTCTCTTTTTAAATCTCCTAGAATATCCTTCACACGTCTTCATGAACTGAGTTACTCCTTGGGGTAGTGGAGGCGGTGTCTCTTCAATCTCCTCTTTGGCCTTTTCAAAACTTTGTGCGACTCCTGAGCCATGATGATCAATCTCGTCAACCATTTGGGCATATTTTTTCTTCCATCCCTCCAATTCTTCTACGCGATCTAGGGCTTCATCCTTCCAAAATGTCGGTGTTTATCAGCCATGACATAAAGGTGCTGTTATTGGCTTGATGATGCCCATGCGCAATCATAATCGCTTTCTGTTCACGCAAGGACTTTCCTCAAACCTTGCACTCTCTCTTCTAGCTCCTTCTTGCTTGTCGTTCCATGCCAATCACCTTTTCTAGCTCTCCTCTTATACCCTTCTCATTGGCCACTTTCATTTCCAATCCCTGGCAGTCTCCTCTTTCTAGTCCAATTCAATCTCTAACTTTGCCTTGGTCTTGTCTTGGCTCATGAGTTCTTTTTCGAGGCTTATCTTCTCCTTTGAAAGGTGATGTAACCTTCCTTCAAGCTCCCTAATCTTGTTAGCCATTGAAGCACTTTCTTTGTTCTTTTGTGACCAGGATGCATCGAACAAGTCAGCACATTCATTCTTCAGTTTCTCAATTTCCATAGCCCTCTTGTGACAACGATCTTGGAGGATGACAACCTGCAAATCAGCCTCTTGCTTCTTTCTTCCAAGAACCTCATTTGTGCTTCCAATACCTCAATGTAGGAGGCCATTTGGGGTATTGACTAAGGTAGTTTTCAGGCATTGAAGTTTTCTTTGGGTCATTGTTGGCCTTACTCTTGCTTCCCTCCATTCTTCATACTTAAGTGATGAGGTTGGCCGTGCTTCCCCAGTCTACTTCTCCCTGCTAACTTGATGCTTTCCCAAGCCCTCTTGATTTCTAACTCTTGCGTCTTTATGTCTTGGTTCTTCCTAGATAGGAAACCATAACCCCTTAGTTGTTCTTCTTTGGGTTCAGTTTGTGTCCAACACAGTTGTCTAAGGACTAGGAGGAGAATATGATGTACAACCTCTTGGGCCCATTAAAGGTACGTGGGGAAATTCCCCACAACTATAAATAACGCTTTCCCCATGGTACCAAGGACAGACCCACTTAAAGGTGCTGGGCTTGATGTCAAAGAACTCTTGCATCCATCCAGTCCTGGTTGCTTCTCTATTGGGATACGATGGAAGTCCTTCAATGGATTGGGCAATTGCCCCATGTGACTCCTAGCACGAGCATGTGTCATGACCCAAACATACAACATATGTGTGCAACATCTCAATTTTCCTTCTCTCTTCGATGGCAGACATCTAGAAAGAAGAGTGTCCTAGAATGGCGGAAAGGGTTTGCCCATAAGTGCAAAATCTGAAGAACACATCCATGGAAGCTTAGTCCACGATGTTTGGGGTAACGGAAAAAGTACTAGCCCATAAATCACTAGTGCTAAGGTTCTTTTGAACAAGTGCCACTCCTTTTGGGACAAGATTTCAAGATGCGACTCGAGGAAGCTTCTGCTCAATCCTCGAGTTGCACCCCTTTCTTCCATCAACACTTTATTAGCTTGAACTCTAATCAACTTGGCAACCTTTGCTCCTGCCACATAATTCCCTTGATAAAGATATACACCCGCTTTCCCACGGATTGGCAACCTTATCATGGTTGTGTATTCTTCTATGGTTGGTACTATGTCTATCTTCGGCAGCTCAAACAGTGAAGTTGAGGCTTCCAAAAACTGCGAGGCACTAAGTACGGATTCTTGGACAGATATCCAATAAGTCTAGTATGTGTCCATACTTTTTGGAAGTCAAGCTTGTCTTCATGTGGCATCAGCCTACTTATCTTTCTTATTGTGCTCAAGTCACTATAGATCATGGTAACCTTGATGTTTCTTGCATTGCTAGTGTTATTTTGGATTGTCTCCATGTTGTGTCTTGAGAGCTAATGATAACCTTTGTACCTACTCAAAAGAGGACTTTATTCAGTAAGATATAAAATTAAAAAAAATGATGTTATGTATGGCAAATGAGCACTGTATGCATGGAAGATGCATGAGTAATGCATGCAAGTCATGCCAGATGATTTTGTATGCAAGCCATGCAAGAGATTTTTCGTTTTTTTTTTAAGCAATGAATGAGCCATGCCAAATGATTTCTGTATGCAAGTCATGCAAGAGATTTTTTATGCAATGAATGGGTCATGCCAGATGATTTCTTTTTATGCAAGCTTATGTGAGAGGAATAAATAAATAAATGGATGCTCCCATGTCCTAAAAGGGTTAGTCTGGGGAAGGATTTTCTAAGGTCAAAACCTTAATTTGGGTGGCTACTAAGCTCATTCTATTGGTGCATGGTTTTCAGGATGAATCTAGACTTCTAAAGGCCATGGTCCCAGATTGTCCATATCCATTGGATAGAGAGCTCATGAAAGGATCACAAGTAGGGATGAACCCTCTCAATATGACCATTCCATGACACTAGTAACAATTTGGGTGGTGTCCCGCCATATGCCAAGTGAGCATGAAGCCCCTCAATGACAATGTTGGGACCCCTCCTATTCCTAAGGTTGCACAAGCTCGGGTATAAAGCCCAAAGAGGTTTGTGAAGTGGTGATTGTGCACTGTGTGTGAGGAGCATACCAACCTTTCAAGACCTATGTATTATATAGATCCTAAGACAAAACCAAAACAACATATACATACAAAAAGTCATCTATCCTAAGGTTTATAATACAAATAATAAACAATTATGTACATATAACAAAAGGACACACTTATAAAAGGAGGAAAAAAAATAATTTGGAGGGAAAAATAAATATTATAAAGTTATTTATTTGCATAATTTACTCTAATAGGCTTAACTCTCTAAATGTTCCCAATGGAGTCGCCAACTGTCACAACGTACTTGAAGGGTGCCTGACGGAAATTACAACCAAATTTAAAAGAGGGAGTCACCACCAATTTTAATTTTGGATAAAATTGGAAAACCTTTTTTGATTTATAAAAACTGGTCTTTTAAAAAGATTTGAGTTGGAGTCTAATTATGATTAGGAAGGTGGAAACTTAATCCCATTGCACCCCTAATACATCCGTATAAATACACTTACCCTAGAACTCATTATGCAAATTTATTTATAACTTTAAAATATTTATTTTTCCCAAGAATTATAACAACTATATATTTACAAAAGAATAAAACCAAAATTAAAACCAAAAGGAGCAAATTTTATGAGAAAAAGATTTTGGCTTGATAGTTGTTGGTTATGCCAACGTATCCCTGGTGCAATGAGGAACTCAAAATCACATTGTTCTTGTAGAAAATAAATGTGTGTTAATGAATTTTAATTTAAGGGAAAAAAAATTTTAAGAGTGTGTTGATTGATTTTAATTGTCAAAAGAAATTTTTTGTGGACTAGTCATTTAAAAAGAACTCCGCTTGCACAGGATCCAAGGTAGCACTAGGCTACTCAATATATCCATACAATTCAAACGTACATGAAGGAGGCATTCTCCTCTCAATCATGACTAATGAATGTTGCGCGAATGAAGAAAATATTTTTTTATTTTATCTTTTATTATTTTATTTTTTTTTAAAAAGTCCTAAAATCTAAACAAAGTAAAAGAAATCTTTTTATACAAGATAAAAACAAAACTAAAAAAAATGAACCAGCACCAAAAATTAAAAAAAAATGAAAAGAAACTTGAACCCAAAAAAATAAAAAGAAAGCCCTGTCTAAAAAGAGGGTTAGCCCCATCTAAACAAACAAGAAAATGAAACCAAAAAAAAGAACCAAGCCTAGGCCATCAGCCCAAAAACAACTCACAACCCAAAAACACTTAAATCAAACAAAAGCAAACAAAGCCTAAAACTAAACCATAAATCCCTAAGGTTAGAATGCTCAAAATCTGCATATTGTAAAATGGGAAAGTGACCCCAATAGACACCAAAAAGAGGAAAAGGGAAGTAGGAGCTAGTAGGAAGGAGGACTGTGGGCGAAGGGAGCGGAGAGGGGCGTCACGCGTGGTAGCGGAGGACTGGCTTCACGGCACGACACGGCGTCTCGCAGGGTGCGGCTATGTCGCGGAGGTGGCTTCACGATGCGGAGTGGGCGGTTGGCAACGGCTTGTGAGAGGCGGCTTTGGTGCACACCGGCGCGGTGTGGAGGGTGGCAGTGCCAGGCGGAGCGCCGCTGCATGCAAGGGCAGGAGTATGTGCTTGGCTCGGCGATGGGTCTTTGGAAGCAAGGACCTGATGCGGTGAGCTCCAGGCTGATGCTTCACGACGAAGGGTGGCTGAGGCGTGGTGGCTGAAATCGAGGAAGGGTGCGGTCGAGGCTAGGCGTGTCGGCTGGGTGGTGATGATGTGGCATCAACCGCACGCGATGGTGATGACCAACTCTTGTTTCTTATTCTTTTTCCTTTTTATGACAAACATGATGAAATAATGCAGGTGTTGTAATGGTGGTATGCTTAAAAAGAAAAAAAGTTTATGCTGAATGATACCAAAAAGGATTTGGAAAGTTGTTTTTTTGAGCTTTCTCTATATGTCTGCCTATATTTTTTAGATTTTCTATTATTATTATTATTATTATTATTTTGTGCTCCACTTTTTGATTAGTGTATATATATACACACTTGCCAATTAATTACGTTGATCTCTGATTGATCTTTTCCGGATATAACTGGGTGCACTTTGATCTGATTGAGGGATTGGATTTAATTTCTTGTGATTCAGGGAATTGGGAGATTTGATTCTGATATGATTTTGATGATAAATTGATACAATCTCTGATCCTTAGCAATCTTGCATTTTTTCCTTTTATTGAGATCATCTTTCCGATTTCCCTTTTATTTTTTTATTTTTCCTTTTGCTCCCCTTTTTGTGTGTTGGACCTGAAATATGAACTGAAAATAAAAATTGATGGGCTAGGATCCTCTTACAAATGGGCCAAAGGTAACAAACAAAACGGGATGGGCAAGGGACCTAAACTAAAGGAAAAGAAAAGGATTGGGACAAAATGAAGAAACAAAATAATGAAATAAAAAAAGATAAAATAAAATAAAAAAGTTCGACAAATATGGTGTTCACAATGCTTATTCATAGCAACAATAATAATAAAATCTTATATCATTTTAACAAAGTAACAAAACATTGTGCATAGATTAACTATAGTTGTTCTTATTTTACTGTCCAAAGTAGGAAATATGGTTCCATGAATGCAAGATCTATATAGTTGTGCAAGAATCAAGAGCAACTATATATAATATAAAACAGTAAAAGTAATGTGAAAGAAAAGCATATGCAAACATAATGCTTATACTCAATTATATAACGCAAATTAAATTACATTTATCTCTATCCAAAGGGATACAAATGTAAAGATTCTCATTGCAACCAGCAAAGTTCTCTCTCATAAGCTGGTACTCTTCTTTGTTTTTTTATCAGGCACTTTCACTTACTGAAAGTATATATCAGCAGAAGGTCAAGATATGCACCTTTCTTTTTCAAGCTCTTGTAAAGATACTTATTCATAAATCGTGAATAATAATATAAAAAAAAAACTTAGAAATTGAGCTCAATTCAAGGTGATATTTCGAAAAGCCCAACGGTGAGCCAGCCCCATTAATTTTAGTTTAGAGGACAAGTTTGAAGGACTGAAAATTGAACCCCGATGACATATATTTGACCGTCTTGCAGCACTAAGCTAAATTTGCTATCATTAAGTATTAATAAAAGAGTAAATTATGAGCTCCCTTATGATTAAAAAAAAATTACACATGATTCCATTCAATTTGTCACCCCAACATCTCTTATAGAGGTACTTAGTGTCATATTTACATGGATATTTACATACAATCAAAATTAAAGGGTACTGAGTGTATATATTCTTAATATCATCAGGGAGATGAGTGCATGCTTGTGCAAATTGAGAGGTAACTTGTGTAATTTACCAAAAAAAAAATTGATCTCCAAGTTTACTTATAATTTAACAATGACTTCACATAACATTACAACCACTTCACATACAAGAATTACATAACAATGTTACAGGGTTATGGAAGAGCAACGTTAAAACCCAATTCACTCTACATCATCATCCTTAAAAACCAAAATAATTACTAAACCACTACATTTTGATTCATTTTCGTTGTATCCAACCAAATTGTTTGTCAAATTTTGTAGATGGATAGATTTTGTTGCACGTGATAATCATTTTTGTTATATTTTTTGGTGCCTCATCAAATATAATTAATAAATGGAGACGACAAGAGATGTTACCTTCATATTTAAGATGTGATCCTCTCCAGTTTGGCTACCTTAATAGCCTCCAGGACATACAGCTTATCATACACATCACTCAAGAACCTGAAATAAGCATATCTCCATGATTTTTTCAAAATTAATGAGAAACAAACACCCCAAAATCCTATGAGAAATCCGATTGCCATAGCAATGTAAAATCCTTTGGTCAAAACTGTTCACCAACATTATGAGCATCATTGTTATCAGTTGCTGACCATGAACGGGACAAGTTTTGTTGAAGGGAGCACACACAGTTTTGGATTTCCTATATAGGAGAGGCATCCTAACTTGAAGTTGTGTGCTGAGTGGGATTTTCTATTTTAGTTGTATTACACTTTTATCCCAAGCTGAGATATAAAAATTATATATCTTCCAAGCTTGTGGGAGTTGTTAGAGGATATAATTGTAACTAAAAATTAGCTTAAGTTGATTTAGTTAGTTAAATATTAGTTAGTAGTTTGTTTTGCTCCTTACTCTATATAAGGATGCCTACACTTGTATTACCTCACTTTTCATTATGGGTAAATTACACTTACCTCTCCTGAGATTTGTGGAAATGCAACTCACACCCCTCTAGTTGTCCAGCCTACACTCATATTACCTCTGCTTATCAAATTTTAAGTATTTATATTACAGTCATACTTTTTATTCACAGACCACCATTATTAAACTTAACAAAATGATATTCTTTTTGGAAAATTTTTCTTCACCATCGTTCTATACCATGGGATTTCGCACACTTCAACTTAATTGAAATCGTTATCGATGGAGGCGTTTGTACCATATCTAAAGCCGTACACGGAAGAACAAGTTTGAATCCTCGAAAACCTTGCCCAGGTCATGTAATAACGATATGATGGTTCTCTCGTTGTTATGATGGAGAATTTGTGATATCATTTATTGTGCTATCGTTATTTTGAAATAATAATTACTTATGATTAGGAAATGATTGACTAGTAACATTGACTATTAATTACATTCCATACAAATCAATGATTTATAGCACAACCAAAATAAGTGGTATTTACTTACCATACCTACTAAATATTTGGGATCAAAATCAACAATGGGTTGTTCATCAAACCCTTAGCATAAGCTTAACAATAAGTATTTACAAAATTTGATAACTCCATTTATCAAATCAATGGAGTTACTTTTATTGATAACTCTATGTTATAAAAATAATAGCAGAAGAAGTTGATATAAGAAAAATGTGGTTCAGCTTATAGCTTATGTCCACAAATCAAACTTCTATAATTGCTATAAAAGTATAATAGAGATTACAAAAGAAGTTTATATACTTCACCATCCCAAACCCAAATACACCTCACAAGTGTATACACTCAAAACTCTCAACCCAATGAAAAAAACCAAAGAAGAAAAGAAAACAAACTTCTATATGAGAGAAAGTGTTATATGTTTGAGATGTTTTTATAAATAAATGAAGCTTCAATTTATAGGCAACAAGTAACTTTACATAACCATTCATGCAACCAATGGTAGAAAGCTAATGTAACCTTCTTAGCCACCCATGCAACCAATGAAAGAGAGGTAAAGTGCTCTCGTAACCCCTCAATATATGTGTAGTCATTTCTGTTTTGAGTCAATGACAAAATGTTCTTCATTTTTACCCAAAATTAAAAGCAGTTGCCCGGCAACCCTCAATGGGTCAACTCAATGTTTAAAGGGGATTGTAACTGTTATGTTTGACATCAGAGGTGAAATCTCGTTTTCTAAACTTTCGGCTAAAATGACCAAAATACCCCGCTGTTTAGGGTAAAGGTGTCGTTGAACCCGGAACTTTTCCAGGAAGTTTAGGATGATGTTTTTGAGCAATGTTTGATGTTTAGTCGGCCGGAAGGTCCCGGGCAGTTTTAGTGCAAAATTACCATTTTGCCCCTAGAACAGTGTACAGTGAGCCTAATGTCGCAATTAAGCAAACCTAAGCAATATTAGGCTCTAATCGAAGATTAATTTATTTTGATAATTAATCTAGAGTCAAAATAATTTATTAAGGTTAATTAGAACCTAAGATTACTTAGATAAACTCTAATTGCATTCTTTAATTCAAGATTCCTAGTCATGGAATCTTGAATAGTGTTTTCTCTCTCCAATTCCTTAAATTAAGGAATTGTGTCATACCTCATTTGACCAAAAGAATTATTTTAAATTATTAATCTAGTGAGATTACCCTCCTAATCAAGTCTTGAACCACCTTATTTAACCATTTTCTCACCTAAACACTTGCTTACAAACTCCTAATCAAAAGCCTAATCAAAGACACACCTAAACATATCATTAAACCACAATTACATGAGCAAATCATCCTCCCCCCTTGGCTGAAATGTTGGCTGAATTCATGCTCTCCATTTGTGTCACATGTTGATTTTGCTTCACTCAAAGAACCATGTCTTAGGCCATACCTTGCCCATGCTTTCAACCATGCTTGCCATGCCTAAGCCCATGCCTTTGTAAAAGATATTTTCCTCCTCCCTTGGCCTTGAAAACCATCAGCCATTCCCTCCCCAAATCAGCCAACATGTCTCATTTTTCTATAAATACCAAGCCTTTGAAGACTTGGTTGCTCTTTGGATCATTTGCCAAGTTTAAGCATTCTTGCACTTTCTCTCATTTCCTCTCAAATTCCCTCAACTTGGCTGATTTCGTCCTTCAAGTTTCAAGAGGATTTTCCTTCTCCATTTCATCAAGAACTCAAGCTTTCTTTCATATCTCTCAAGACTTCTTTAGGTAGGGGTGTTGTTCTAAAGTTTTTGCTTGTGTTCTTAAGAAAGTTCTAATTTTTCTCTTGGTTTCAAACTCTTTTTCCCTTCCTCTTTCTTTTTTGGCCAAGAGGCCTTTTCATGGAGAGAACATGAGCTTAATGATGAGGTTTCAAGATAATGACCTGTTGTTGTCATGTGAGAAACCTCTAAAGCTTGAAACAACTTGGTCTTGGACCATACATGCTTGAGTTTCCTTCTTATTCTTGGTTTTATTTTCAAGTTTTCTTCTCTGTTCCTTTAAAGATTTCTGGTCTTTTTCCTTTATTTGAACAAAGTTTGTTAAAGTTGTTAAGTAGATCACAAGGTTTTTGATAAAGAAAATTAATCACATGTTTTCAAGGAGCTCTAAGCTTACCCTTGCCAACCTTAAAGTTGGTCAGCCATTCTAAGAGTTTTACTCTAGATTGAAGCCCATGAGCAATAAAATGAAGAATATGAGTAGTTCTATTTATGTTTGTTTTGTTAAAGTGTTGATATTTTTTTTAGTTTAATCCATTTTCTTGAGCTTGATGATGAAGTTCAAAGCCAAAGTCTTCTTTGAGGACTTGGTGTTAAGAACTCTAAAGCTCATCTTTCATTGTTAAGATACATGTTGGGTTAAGGCTATTTATGTTCCTTTAAAGTCTTGAAGGAGCTCTAGTTAAGATAAAATAAGTTGCATTCATGTTTAAGTTTATGTCTTGCATCTCATGTTTATTTTGATGCCATCACTAAGTTCATAAGAATAAATAAATGAACTTGCATTATCATGTTTAAATTCCCAAGCTTGCATTTCATGTCTATATTTCAAGTCATCACTTAATCCTTAAAGATAATAATGAGGTTGCATCTCATATTTATTTTGTGCTCTCACTTTACTTTGTAATAAAGAGTAAAAATGAAGTGCATAGCATGTTTAAGATTATGTTATCACCTAAAGACTCTAGAGCTCAAAGACTTGCCCTAAGTATCTTCAATGGGGATCTCTAATAAAAAGAGATGGATGTGTTTTTAGTATGATTCAATGATGGTTTTGATTTCGTAAAATGTGAGAATGATTTTAAGAAAATGTTGGAAAGATGTTTATGAGGTCTCAAGGTGTTTAAATAGTTTGGAATGTGTCAAAAATCATGTTTTCTCAAATTTAAGGTTCTGTAATCATTACTAGCTTATGTAATTCCAGAGCAATGTAATCGATTACAACCCTGCTTCATGCCCAAACCTCCTTGAAACGTGTAATCGATTACTGATAGTGTAATCGATTACCCTATGTTCTCATTTTTCTGAAAGTTTAACCCAAGTAATCGATTACCATGATATGTAATCGATTACCCTTGTTGAAACCCAGAATAATTTTAGTCTGGTTACATGTAATCGATTACCAAGCACATGTAATCGATTACCAGAACACCTTTTACTCCTGAAATTACCCAAGAGAAAAACTAGCAACTCGTGTACATTTCTAATATGAATTTATGTGATTATGTATGGATGAACATTTTTTATTTTGTCTCATCCTTTTGTGGCCACTGCATAACTTCTGAGGAGTTAGAATGCGTAATGTTATGTTTGAGTGAAGTAAGGAACGTTTTAAGGATTGGAAAGACTAAAACAAATAGGAAGAAATTATAACTAGAATCTTACAATGTTTAGACACAAGGATAATAACTTCTATTCAGCATAATTTGAGCTTAAGGATAATGTTTCATAACTAGTGAATTGTGCCTAGGAGTTGAACATAGAATCTTAGGCAAAGACAGAACTTAGAAAAGAGTTTAGGGCATAGATTCTAGAATCCCCGTAGTTGAAGAAATGATCTTGATGAGTAATCTATATGATGCTGTTGGATGAATTAGGAAGCATAATGTTAGAAAGAATTTTAAGGAACGATTCCCTAGAATATGATAAAGATTTGCAATGGGTGAAAAGATTACTAGAACAAGAATTAAGACCTATAAGAGTCAAAGCATAAGATATCTTAAGATAAGGAGATGTGATGTAAGGAGGAGATCAATGAGTAATGGTTGACGTATGTGAATGTTTTTAAATACCGTGAGTATGAGAATGTATGGATGTGTGGCATGTTGCTATGATGATGTGATACGCTATGTTTAAATGCATGAAAACATGAGGCATGAATAGAGGACATGTTATATAATGTATTATGATTGTACGCTCATGTTGCATCCATACAAAATATGTTAAAATGGAAATGATCCCATTATGACTTCCCGAGTTAAGGTTTGTACGGGGTGATCCAAAAAGATATGTTAATGAGGAAATGATCCCATGATGACTTCCCGAGTTAAGGGTTGTACGGGTGATCCAAGGAAGAAATATGATTCCCCTCTATTTTTCCCCGTATAAATCTGGCGACGGCTAGTTAGGATGAGCTCATTCCTAGGCGATAGGTGATTAGGAGTTTTGGTGACCATGATAAAATCGAGCCGCATGTTGGGTGGATTTTGGTGGCTATGACGAGGGTGGGAAAAATGAAAAAGTGAAAGAGTCATGAAAGGAACTCACAAGTTCAATTACGATAAAGTAAAAGATGCACATGCATATGTTTTGTTGAAGTTTCATTGATGCTTTGATAAAGTAATATGTGTTATTTACGTGCACTTCATATTGCCATGCATACGTAAAATATCCCTGCATTCATAACATGAAGACACATGCTAAAAGAAACCCACTTCGGATAATAGGCTTTGAGAAATTAAAACTGAACCTATGCATGAACACCTTTTTATAACAAAACCCGAAGTGGCTGGGCGACGATGACACTTGTGTTAAGTTGGGAAGCCCTACTGAGAACCTTGAATAAGTTTCTCACCCCTTTCCTCTTTCCCGTGTCGCCACCAGACGTGGATGATGCGAATCGTTCGTGATCTACGTTGAGGCGTGGGCGTAGGAATCACTTCACCTAGACAGTGCTAGAGGGCAGCGGAAGCATGAAGACTAGTCTAGCCTTGCTAATACCTTGTTTTGCATTAGCTAAAAGATATTTGGTGTAATTGATAACCCAAGATGTGCTTATATTTATAAGGGCATCATTGTTTTGTTATGATTATAATATGATATTACAAGTTGTGTTGCATTTATTCTATGTTTTTTTTTTTATGATTGTTTTGGTGTTATATTCCTGGTTGTTATATTTCTTGTTTAATAATGGTCCTATGCGCATGCGCGGCTCGCATTTTAATTCTTAAAGTTCAAAAAGAAAAATTTAGTCATATTTTTAGTACTCGTATTTTAAAGAAAACCAAGTCAAGTTTTGAAACGAAGACGTACCGCTAATAACTAGCCGAATGCGACTTTAGCGTATTAGGTGAAAGTTAGGGTGTTACAATATGAGAGTGCTAAAATAAAGGAAAATAAAAAAAAGACCTTTTCAAACCACTAATTACAACAATTCTCCACCTGCTTCAACCTTCAAAGTTGAACACTGAGCTATCTTCAAAAGATATGAACACCAATTATATCTAAAGTGCATAAATTTAGAAATTGGAACTGGCTTCGTGAGCATATCTGGTTGTCAGTGGTACCAATCTTTTTCATAACATCACCTTGTGAAATAATCTCCCTTAGAAAGTGGTATCTAACATCTATGTGCTTCGTCCTTTCATGATACATTTGATTTCTAGTCAAATATATGACACTTTGGCTATCAGTGTATAACCTGATCTCTTGTTTCAACCCAAACTCCTACCAAGCCTTGAAGCCAAATGGCTTCCTTCAGGCTTCCTGAGCCATGTACTCGGCTTCTGTTGTGGATAGTGCAATAGTAGATTGCAATGTCGTTTCAACTAATTGCACTCCCTAGAAGGTAAAGATGTACCCTTAGACCTTCTTTTATCCAAATCTCCAGGATAGTCCCAATTAACATAACCAACAATACTATTACTAGTATTATGATTCCTGTCAAATATAAGGCCAACATTAGAAGTACCTCGTAGATAGCGGAGAATCCATTTCACGCCTGCCAGTGCATCTGCCGAGATTTTTCATATATCTGCTAATCAACACTAACTCTTGTGAGATATCTGCCGAGTGCAAACCATAGCATACATCATGCTCCCAACTCACTTGCATAAGGAACATACATCATCTGTTCCTTTTCTTCATCATTTGTGACATTTCAGTGACAATCTGAAATGAGCTGCGCTAGTGGAGTATTCAGGTTTCGCATTCTGCATCTCAAAGCGCTCCAAAACTTTTTCAATATAATTTTTTTCTGACAAAAACAATTTTCCAGCACTTCAACTCTGAATTTCCATGTCCAGAATTTTCTAGCAGCTCCCAAATCTTTCATTTCAAATTCATTACTAAGCTAAGCCTTCAACTTGTTGATCTCAGTTATACACTTAGAAGCAATGAGCATATCATCAACATAGAGTAGCAAATAAATAAACGAATCATCTAAGAACTTCTTATGGTATACACAATTGTCATAATCACTTCTAGAGTAACCATGACCTAACATAAAAGAATCAAATCTTTTATACCATTGTCGTGAGACTGCTTCAACCATATAGCGATTTCTTTAAAAGACAAACATGATCTTCTTTACCTTGAGCAACAAAACCTTCAGGTTGTTTCATGTAGATTTGCTCTTCAAGCTCTCCATGCAAAATGCTGTCTTCACATCAAGTTGTTCGAGCTCCAAATCAAACAATGCGACCATGGCTAGCAACACCCAAATGGAGCCGTGTTTCACAACTGGGGAAAAGACTTCATTGAAGTCTATTCCTTCCCTTTGGCTAAATCCTTTTGCAACTAAGTGAGCTTTGTAACGGGTTGCTTCAACTCTTGAGAACCTTCCTTCCTTTTAAAAATCCATTTAGAACCGATTATCTTCTGTCTTTTGGTTGTTTTACTAGATCCAAAGTATTGTTCTTATGAAGCGATTCCAGCTCCTCATTCATAGCAATAATCCATTTGCTGACTCACCACTTGTAATAGCTTCTTGGTATGTTACAGGGTCTTGAGTTTCAATACCCTTTGCAACAGATAGGCAAAAGAGACTATGTCAGCATGAGTATATCTCTTAGGAGGTTTAATTTGCCTCTTTACTCGCCTTTGCAAGATCTAGTGTTGTAGTGGTGTGATCTCCTTTTGCTCTTCAATGAACTCTTGCTCTTGCTCTTCTTCATGAATGGGTTGTTCAGAAGTGTCTTCGTGTACTTCATGCGGATGTTCTACTTCAAGCTCCGCCTTGTTGATACCATGCTCTTCTTCTGCATTTCTAACCTCCTTAGTCAAATGAAGCATGGTTGATTCATTAAACTTGACGTCTTTGCTAATTATGAACTTGGGTGGTCTAAGTTCAATACACCATAACCTGTAACCTTTCACCCTCTGAAGCGTATCCAAGAAATATGCACTTTTGTGCCATTCGCTCAAGTTTACCATCATTAGTATGAGCATATGCAAGACAACCAAATATTCTTATATCAAAATAATTAGCAGGAGCACCAGACCATACCTCAAAGAGAGTTTTACATTCAATTTCAATTGATGGGGAACGATTCACCAAATAACAAGACATATTAATTGCCTCAACCCAACTCTTTTGACAAGTTGGCATTAGATAACATGCAACGAGCTTCTCCAGAAGAGTTCTATTCATACGTTCTCCTACACCATTTTGCTATAGTGTCCTTCGCATAGTACGATGCCTTACAATGCCTTTATTTTCACAAAATTCATTGACTAACCTTCACAAAACTCCAAATCATTGCCTGTTCGAAGACGCTTATCTTCTTGCCCTTGGTTCTCAATGAGCGCTTTCTACTTTTTGAAAGTAAGGAAAACGTCATTCTTGTGCTTCAGAAAATAGACCCACACTTTCCTTGAGAAATCATTAATGAAAGTCAGCAAGGTATTTGGCACCACCTTTTGATGGAACAGTGTAGGGCCCGACAAATAAGAGTGAATATAATCAATTGTGCCCTTTGTTCTATGAATAGCAATGCTAAACTTGACTCTAGTTTGCTTCCCATAGATACAATGTTCACAAAAGTCAAGTTTTCCTGTCTTACTATCACCAAGCAAGCCGCACTTGCTTAAAATAGACATTTTAACTTCACTCATATGCCCCAACCGCATATGCCACAACTGAGTATCTCTAACTCAGAATTATGGGAGGATGATACAGCTAGCACTAATAATTGTGCTACCTTGAAGCAAGTAAAGACCATTGACCAACTTTCCTTTGATCATAATAAGAGCACCTTTGGAAACCTTCAAAACTCCACCTTCAGTCTAATACTTACACCTTTGGGAATCAAGAGTACCTAAGAGATAAGATTTTTCTTTAGGTCGGGTATATGCCGAACCTAATCAATGTTCTCATAACTCCATCATGCATCTTGATTTTTATGGTACCAATACCAACGACCTTACAAGACATATTGTTTCCCATAAGGACAACTCCACCTTTAATTATCGATAAGTTGCAAACCAGTCACGATTTGGACACATGTGATATGAGCAACCAGAATCGATAATCCATGCATCACCAACTGAAGTTGTACATACAGAGAGAACATTATCAGCACTTTCAACAACACTTACTGCATTATTCATTTCAGTGGCTTTCCTTTCTTTAAGCTTTGGGCACTCGTTTTCCAATGCCCTTCTTTCTTGCAATAATGACACCTTCCTCTTCGCGTCTAGATTTTGATCTAGACTTCCATCTGCTATGACTACTTGAACCCACCTCCTTTGATCTTCCTCTAGCAAACAAGCTAGCTAGGGTCATCATGTCCACCGTTATCGTGTCTCATCTTCTCACGACTCATTAATGCAGATTTCATCTCATCAATATTAAGGCGTTCACGCCCATATATGAGTGTTTCCTGAAAATGCTTGTAAGAAGGAAGCAGAGAACAAAGTAACATCATTGCTTGTTGCTCACTAGAGAATGTCTCATTCATATTCTTCAAATCCATAACGAGTGAGGTAAACTCAGAAATATGTGTACTAATAGACGTACCTTCAGCCATGCGGAGCATGTATAAGCGTTGCAATACTCCAAGATGATTAGCCACCGTCTTCTTCAATACAATGACTCCAGCTTGTTCCATAATGATGTTGGAGTTTCTGATAGAACCTCTTGTAATACGTTATCTGTGATGGATAATTGAATAGTAGAAAGAGCTTTTTGATCAGCTTCTTCCCACTCAGAGTCTTTCATGGTAGCTTCTTATCTTTCTCGTCAAGTGCTACCTTTAGATTTTGGTTTGTAAGAACTGCCATCATACGGACCTTCCACATACCGAAATTGATGTGGCCATCAAACTCTGAATATCAAACTTAGTTGTCGCCATATTTTCTTTCAAGGTCTGCCCAGAACGCTATAAGCGCTCTTATACCAATTTGTTATAATAATAATAGCAGAAGAAAGTTGATATAAGAAAATGTGGTTCAGCTTATAGCTTACGTCCACAAATCAAACTTCTATAATTGCTATAAAAGTATAATAGAGATTACAAAAGAAGTTTATATATTTCTCACTATCCCAAACCCAAATACACCTCACAAGTGTATACACTCAAAACTCTCAACCCAATGAAAAAAACCAAAGAAGAAAAGAAAACAAACTTCTATATGAGAGAAAGTGTTATATGTTTGAGATGTTTTTACAAATGAATGAAGCTTCAATTTATAGGCAACAAGTAACTTTACGTAACCATTCATGCAACCAATGGTAGAAAGCTAATGTAACCTTCTTAGTACCCATGCAACCAATGGAAGAGAGGTAAAGTGCTCTCGTAACCCCTCAATATATGAGAGTGCTAAAATAAAAAAAAAAAAAAGACCTTTTCAAGCCACTAATTACAACACTCCATTTCTTCGGTCTCAGCATGAAAGATGAAAGACTCCTGGGGACCCTCGAAGGCTTTGGCTGCTGCTAGCATTATAAATGGCATTGGTGATATACTTTTATGCCCCTATTTAGGCTATGGTATTGCAGGGGCTGCATAGGGTACAATGGTATCACAAGTATGCTGAACAAACTCTTATCCATCATGATACATTAATTATATCATATATGTTTCCACCTGTTTTTAAAGTAATCAAATCATTAATTACCGATTGTCCTCTTCCCTTACTGTTTTAGGTTGTTGCTGCTTATATGATGATTCAAACTCTAAACAAGAAGGGATACAATGCATTTGCCTTCTCAATTCCTTCAGGGAAAGAACTTCTGATGATACTTGTGTTGGGCTTGCTGGTCCTGTATTTGTGGCAATGATGTCAAAGGTTGTATCAACTATTTTACTAGCTTTGCGGCTTTATCAGTAGTAGTCTAATTTTAATGTAAGTCCTAATGTTTAGGTTGCTTTCTACTCGCTACTTATATATTTTGCTACTGCAATGGGAACACACACAGTGGCTGCTCATCAGGTTAGTTTTACTCCTGAGTCCTGTCTACCATTTTTATTACTATTCCTTCCTTTGCTTGCTATCTGGGCGTTTGCAGAAAACCAAATTCAAGGCCAGTGATAATTCAACTCTTCAGGTCCTGATCCAAACCTTTTGCATGTGTACAGTTTGGGGTGACCTCTCTCCAAACTGCCCAATCATTTATGCCTGACTTGATATTTGGAGTAAATCGGTGTTTGCCAAAGGTTAGTGTTACTTGTGCAATGCCGCCACTTTCTTTGAGGTCCAAATATCTCTCTCCTCTCTTTTCATTTTGGCTGCATAGTGTGGTTTTATAAAATGATACTTGGTTCTCTTTGCTAATCAGTTTTGCAGATATTCTCAGTGCAGTTAGATAAAATGATATTCAGCTCATTATCCTTTCTTACTTTGTTATATCAACAGGCCCGGTTACTTCTAAGGTCTCTTGTGATAATTGGAGCTATACTTGGATTATTGTTAGGGATTGTTGGAACATCTGTTCCATGGTTATTCCCCTACATTTTTACACCTGATCAGATGGTCATCCAGGAGGTCAGTTCTATCATTTTTGTTTAAATGAAATATTTTCAGTTTCTCTTCTCTACAATATGTGAAAAGATATCAATGAACAACAATAGGCTTTCATGGCATGTAAATCCAAAAGTTTACTAATGTTTTTTTCCCTCATTTGTAACAATTGCTGCCCTTTTTAAATCCTCTACCACTAAGCATCAAAACATGTGGCAGTAATGAAAGTTAGTATCTATCAAGTATTGGTACTTAAAAGTTACATCAATGTAATTACTTTTATCAAATCACATTCATTGTTTTTCGTACTCAATAATATCATAAAAATATCATTCTGTTAAGTTTAATAATAGTGTTATGTGAATGTTGAGGTGTTAATATAAATACTTAAAATTTGATAAGCAGAGGAGGTGAGAATAAGCTAGACAATTAGAGAAGGTGTAAGTTGCATTTTCACAAACCTCAAGAAAGGTGAGTATAATTTATCCTTTCATTATTAGTAAAATTTTCCATTTTAGTTTCTATCAATTATTGCTCTTTTCTCTTATTACCATAAATTTCAACTGTGCTCAACCATAAATGGAGGATCCAACAAAGGTCGTTTACATCAATAGTAGCATAACAGATTACAGAACTAAAAAACTGCAACCACAAGGCAACAGATACTAGACATCGCAAAGTAAAAACCAACAGAAGGTGCCATCCCAAAGAACATAAGGCAGCCAGCAACCATATAGGGTCCGCTTAGTTCATCGTCTACTGGAGTTACTTTTGAAAAAAAATTGAGTTGAAATGTATTATTTCTAGAGAGATTACTTTTAAAAGAATAATTTTTTGATTTGAGTGTATCAAATGTGACTTTAAGACAATAATTTTTGTTTGGATAGGATAAAGTAAAATTACTTAGTTATTAATGTGAAAATAATAGTAAGATTTTATCTCAAAAGTACTTTTCTTCAAATGAAAAATATTATTCTATTTACTTCCATTAAAATTACTTCTAACTACCATAGAATGAACTTTCAATAACAAAATATTAAACCAAAAACATTCAATATTATAGAATCTCATTCTCATTCATAGGAAGTACTTTTAGCTTGCTCTAAATGCAAACCAAACAAGCACTAAGCAACAAAAATAACATAAAACAAACTGCTGCCAAGCTAACATATTGACTAATGCCAACATAAAACACAAGAACTGCAAAAATACAAAATACAGCAGCATAAACCAGTAATTAATCACTCTACTACACACAACTATACACCATTCCAAATCTGCAAATGTTGTCATACAGAATGAAATAGCAGGCAACAACAACAAAACTGCAAGACCTCGATCGAGCACTCAGCAATTGACATGTGGAAGCGAGCCTATACGGTGGAACCTAATCCAGCTCATCACCCTTCAGTCCTTCACTGCCAAGGGATTATCCACACAACTATTACAAAATCACAATCGAATCATATGCTATGATTTTACAATTAAAAGAAAAATTATCAATGTGTTTTTTGCAATGAGAAACTGCTTGTTGCACTTTATTTTCTATTTTTGACTTTGAACTTGCTTTTTTCATGTAAATTGGTTCAATGTATACAAGATCTAAATAGTTTTGAAAGAACTAGGGCAATAATGTGATTTAAAAGTAATGTGAAAGAATATTATGCAAAACATAATAATTGTCCTCAATTATATAATGCAAATTAGTATTATCTTTTCCCACAACAAATGGATACAAATATAAAGTTCTTTAATGTATCACCAGTAAATGTCTTCAACACTAGGTGTAACACTCTTAGTCTGTAATTGTGAAAGGTATATATAAGCAAGAAAATGTCACACACACACACACTATATATATATGTACAAATTTTAGCATATAGGAAACCTAAACTATAATAACACAAATTATATTGTGTTAAGCTTTAAACTAAGCTGTATATCATTAAATAATACGATTTTGATAATCAGTTACTTAAGAACAATAATTAAAAAATTAAAGATAGAAACTTCCTTTTTTTATTGAAACATAAAACTTTTAAGTTTCAATGTATTGAATTTGTTGGAAACTTTTTTCTAAAAAAAAAAACTATTTTTAGTTGCTTAGCCATAGCAATTAGCAAAGCCCAAAATACTGATAAAGAAAGCTAAACATTACATAACAATGTTACTAGTTTGTGGAAGACCAATATTAAACCCAATTCATTGTGCATCATCATCCTTAAAAACCAAAATAATACCTAAACCACTACATTTTGATTCATTTTCCTTGTACCCAGCCAAAATGTTTCTCAAATTTTGTAGATGGATAGATTTTATTGCACATGATAAAAAAAAATTTATATTCCTTTGATGCCTCATAAAATATAGTAAATGAACAAAGACAATAAGAGATGTTACCTTAATATTTAAGATCTGATCCTTTGCAATTTGACTATATTAATTGCTGTCAGGACATACAGCTTGTCATATACATCACTCAAGAACTTAAAATAAGCATATCTCCATGATGTCTTCAAAATTAATGAGATACAAACTCCCCAAAATCCTACGACAAACTCAATTGCCATAGCTATGTAAAACCCCTTGGTAAAAAATTGTTCATCAACATGAGCATTATTTTCATTAATTTGATGACTATGAATTGGACAAGTTTTGTTGAGGGGAGCACCACAAAGTTTTGGATTTTCTATAGGGAGGCATTCTAGCTTGAAGTTGTGTGCGAGTGAGATTTCACCCGATAACCATTATATGATAAATCAAGAACACTAAAAAAGTCTAGTTGAGAAAGTTGTAAAGGAATCCTTCTTGAAATTGATTTCTTGACATAACAAAAAAATCTAGTAGTTTTAGACTTTCAGTTGTCTAATAATTAGAGGGATCTCCCCACTTAACATGTTTCTTGAAATGTTAAAAGAAAGTAAGCTAGCAAGAGTGGTGATCTCACTGGAATTTCTCCATTAACCGGTTGCTGGACAAATTGATACTCTCAATAATCCTAGTGTACTTTCATATTTTGACATTTTCCCTTTCCATATGAGTGATGAACTATCATTATAAACTCCAAAGTCATAAACTCCGGAGTCAGTATAACCAGAGTCAGTATAGCAAGAACGAACATAAGCATTACATCCTGAATTATAATAATGCCTAATAGTTGGATTTGAATTTTCTTTAGTGGCCATAGCAAAAAGGTTCCTCATACATTTAGGTATATTGTTAGAGAGATGATTCAGAGAGAGGTCCAAAACATGAAGTTCATTGATATTACATATGATTAACGGGAAACTCCCATAAAATTTATTAGAATGGAGACTAAGTGTAAGTAGCTTTGGAATATTGTCCCCGTCCAACTTGGCAGTAGCCCGGACAAATGATTTTGTGCAGCAACAAAAACTTCAAGTTTTGTACAATTAATCAAGGATAATGGTATTTCTCCCGAAAAACTTTTGCCACCCAAATGTAAAGACCAGATATTCTGTAATGATCCCACAGATTTTGGAAGATTTCCATCAAGATAATTATCAGACAAATTCGGAACAGTGCGAGATATTTTAGCTTGAGAGATATCCAACTGACCAATGAGGTTCTGAGTTTGAAGCCATCTAGGAAAATCAGGGCCCAAACTGCAAGATGCCAAGTTAATGTCACTTAAATTGAATAGGGAACCCATTTGCTGCCAACCTTAAAAGACCAATGCATTACCAGACAAATCCAAAGCGTCAAGATCGGAAAGTCTCGAGAAGTGAGCTTCTGATATCAAACCTTCCAATTTGTGATTTGCAAGGCTAAGCTCAATTAAATTGGATAGTTGCCCAATGCTTTCATGTATAGTTCCATTTAATCCATTGTCATTAAGTAGTAATACTAGCAAAGATGAAAGTTGCGAAAGGTCAGGCACCATCCCTGTAATTTCCTTCCATCCCATATTCAAAATTCGTAAAGGTTTATGAGCACAAGGAGAATAATTATAAGCTTGAATAAACTCATGAAACTTCCCTGTCAACCTATTTTTAGATAGGTCAAGCTGTTCCAAATTGCAACTATGAAACAGGGACACGGGTATTTGGCCATTGAGCAAGTTATTTGCAAGATCTAACTCCTCAATAGAGCTCATGTCCCCAAATGCTTCTGGCATGATTCCCTTTAAACCATTATTATTCATCCTGAGAACAGATACTGGTGAGGTGTATTAACCATGGAAATATTAAGGACGAATTCATCAAATAATTTTCAGAGATATCCACAAATGACAGAGAAGTGGAGAAATTAGCAGCGGGGGAAAGTGAAGAGGAGATGGAATCTAGAAGATTACAACGGTGGAAGTCTAAGTATTGTAGATGAGAAAGACCACTCACTCGTCGCTGCCAATTGTTTGGTCTACTAACTTTAATATGAAAGAGCGAAAGATGCCTTAAGGATGAAAGATGAGATACCCATTGTAAATCAGTACATAAGTATGATGATTGGTAATAGGAACCGAGGTCGAGATATTGCAAGTTGGAAAGATTTCCAAAATGAAGAGGAATTGTTCCAGTGAAACTATTTCCACTTAAATCAAGATGCTCCACGAAAAGCAAGTTCCCTAGTTCATGGGGTATTTTTCCTTGGAAAGTACAGTTGGCAAGATTGAGGTGTCTCAAATGGGTTAAAGAGCCAATAACATCAGGGATGGGCGAGGGATTAAAGAAGAAACCTGAATGGAACTGAGATCCAAATAATTCAAACGACGTAACTCACCAAGTGATGTGCTGATCGAGCTAATACTTAACATATGATGGGACGGTCGGGATAAGTGTCCTCCGAAGATAGAAATAATGAAGATCAAGCTCCAAAACATGACCTGTTTGGTTGCTGCACTGAATGCCTTCCCAGTTACAACACTCCTTCTGCTTCTCTCCATCTCCCCACGAAAGAAGCCAATCCTTTTCGAGCTGAAAACCTTGTTTCAGAGAAAGCAGTGCTTGCCTTTCGCTCTCGATGCACTTCACAGCAACATCGCCACTCTTCTCCGGGTTGAATGCAAGTAGCTGCACCAGTGATATGTGCGTGAAGAGCACATAATAAAGTACAGGCAAGACAACAAGAAACCCGGAATTCATGATAATAGTGGCAGCAGGAACACAGATAATAATTACGAAAGTATATTACTCAGAGCAAAGGTCGATTATTATTCAATAGAAAAGGAGAACAAGGTTGTTTGTGAGTGGTGAAGAAGGGCGTTAATTAGCAGCAGGTATGAATAAAGTAAGTATAGGAGTAATCACTTTAGTCCTTGAAATTATAAAAAGCTTTATTTTAGTCTTGAAATTTAAAAATTAATTTTTTAGTCACTAAAATTATATTTCATAGTCACGTAGTCCTTGGTAAAAAAAAAGTCGATCAACCATTACATTTTATTGACATGGTAAGTGACATGACAAGAACAATGTTGTTTGTGTGTGGTGAAGAACGACGCTCATTAGCAGCAGGTATGAATAAAGTAAGTCTAGGAGTAAAATGTCACTTTATTTCCTGAAATTGTAAATACTTCACTTTAGTGCTTAAAATTTTAAAATTAACTCTTTAGTCCTGAAAATTACATTCTATAGGACATGTTAATCCCTGTTAAAACCAATAGGTTACATTTTGTTGATGTGACACGTTAAGTGACACGTAGCATACCACATGTCAATAATGTGTTATGTTGATGCCACGTGGCATACTGACATAATTCAGATCAAAATCTTTAATTAGTCTGAAATTTTAAATGTGTAAAAAAGTCTCAAATCCCAAATTTCTCTTCTTTTGGTTCATAAAGTCTAAATCTCAATAATTCTTAAACTCACTTATTTCTCTTTCATTTTCACACCCGTTTAAAAAATCTAAATTTTTAAATATCCTAAACATAATTAAGAATTTGATTAGTCTAAATTTGAGACCCTCCATATTTAGCTAATATAATTAATTTATTAGCTATTACATTTCATTTCTTTGAATAATTTATTAGCTATAACCCATTTTATTTCAAGAAATATAATTTAATAGTTAATATTTAAATAACTAAATTAATATGATGGTCAAATTTTTTTGAAAGTAGATAAGTGAAAAAAAAATTTGAATTGCCTATAAATTATATGATGGTCAATTTTAAAAGAATAAACGATATTAACATAATCAAGAAAAATTATTTTAATATAATATTTTATTTATATGCATAGAACAATATTAAACTTTTATCTCTAGATTTTATATGGCCAATTTTTAAATAACTAAATTAATATGTTGAAGCCTGATAATATAGATTTCGTGATTTAAATTTTGACAATTAATCTACTGAGAAATTAAAAAGCATACAATTATATTTATTTTTAATTAGACGAAATGTTACTTTAAAACTATTTAATAGGTTAAGATTATGATGCATATAGATTTTGTTGAGAAATAATATGTAATATTAATGTGGTTATAAATTGCAATACATAGCACGAAACTGTACATGATTGATTGATAGTATTGAATTGAATAGAAATAATATCTAAAGAACAATATTTTTTCCATATTTACATAACAACATTATTTAATATTAATTACAAGTTGCATTGTCTTTGGTGGCCTCAGCGAATGAATTGGGAATTCTTAGTTGAAAAAAGTGATAAAAACACACATTGCACTAAAAATGTTTAACTAAAAGCAAATCAATATATTATTTTTATATCTAAATTTGAATCAATTTTATATATTTCTTTTAAAAGAAATCTTATGAAAAATTATTTTTAAAGAATATTAATAAAGTTGTAGTGGGGACTATCTCTAGTTAGATGTATAAAATTGTGTGTGTTATTTCAAAAATGTAATATAATAATTAATAAATTAATTATGTTAGCTAAATATAGAGGGTCTTAAATTTGGACTAATCAAGCTCTTAATTATGTTGAGGATATTTAAAAATTTGAATTATTTAAAAGAGGTGTGAAAATGAAAGAGAAATAAGTGAGTTTTAGAATTATTGAGGATTTAGATTTTATAAACCAAAAGAGGATAAATTTGGAATTCGGAACATTTTTGACACATTTTAGAAAATTTCAAGGACTATTTTAACACATTTAAAATTTTATGACTAATGAATCTATTTTGATCTATTACCACATTAGCATGTCATGTGGCATCAACATGACACACCATCTACACATGGCATGTCACATGTCACTTAACATGCCACGTCAGGAAATGTAATAGTTGATAACCTTATTTGACTAGAACTAACGTGACTTATGAAATACAATTTTAGAAACTAAATAATTAATTTTGAAATTTCAAGAACTAAAGTGATACTTTACTAGTAAGTCTAGCCAGAAAACTGAAAAAGACAATTCAACAAAAAAAAATACTAATTAGAATGAAAGGTAATCCATAGCAGAGGTGTGAGGCCATGCTTCATTATATTAATCTCTTTTTTTATTTTTTATTAATTACTTATTAAAAAGAAAAATTAAATTTAGAGATTTTTTCTTTTATGTATAAATAATTGAATGGCTATCGAGATGTACTTAGAGTTTTCGTATTTATTTTTACATATTTAAAAAATAAGAAGATATGTTGTAATTTTATTTTAAAAGAAATGAAAGTTCGCCCTGGCTTGAATTATACCAGAAGCATGACTTAACAACGCGTTTTTCAAAAATATTGATAACAATTCATCCAAGGACAATTGAAATGAAAGATAATGTTGACCAATGACTTTGAAAAACAAGAGTGTGCGAATAATGATATATTACCATATAAATCTTTCTATATATCATAAATGAAATGAATAAAAATTGATGTAATTCATATTTGAAATCTCAAAAAATAATTAAAATTTATTTTATTTGATATTTAAAGGGATCTATAAAAGTATATAGTAGGAAGATATATTTTCCATTAGCGTAAATATCTTTTATAGTTTTAACATTTAAAATTTGACATCCTGTTCCCAACATTTTAAATTTAAAAAAGAGTATACAAATGTCATGACCCGAACTATGACTGCGCATAGGAGCCTTCCCTAACTGTAACACCCTAATTATTAACGTCTTATGTGTACATCATAATTGGCTAATTATTAGATTTCTTACATTTTAATTTCATATATTTAGTCATTCGAAAATACTTTTAGCGAAAAGCCTTGTTCGTCCATGCATAATTAAAACCAATGCAACCTATATGTAAAACAACATTTCCATAATAATAAGCAAATAATAGAACAAACCATAAATAAATCTTAGGTAAGAGCCAGTAATAAGCTTGGTCTCAATAAATCGTCGTAAGGCATAAAAATTTCAAGATAAAGAGAAAAACATAAATAGGGATCAATGGTTTACATGTTCAAGAGACAAGTACAAAATATGCAAAAGATAATAATAAAATATTTAAGTATGGGTTAGCTCCACAGTCAAAAAATCAAGGGACTTCAACATTCTAGTCCATTGGCTCGTCTGAAAACGACACAAAAAAAGAAAAGGGTAAAAATCCAAAGAAATCTCATTAATTAAATGAAAATAGTATATGTATCATCGTTATCGTCTCTCAGCCACTTTGATTTAATTACAAAATAAGTGAGCATACTTTAGTTTATTTTAATTAGTTCGCAAATAAAAGTCTCAAGTGATCTACATTTTAAGTCTTGTAAAAATTCTTGATTAACAAATAATAATCTAGAGAGCTTGTCATTATTGTCATATAAATCATATAGAGAGAACTTGGATGAAAGAATAAAAAAATCAAGACATCACACTTACTTTGTTTAGTAACTTTAATTCTTTTAATGTATCACCCTCTCTCATGTCACCTAAACCAACCGCATTACCGTCCTTGGTGATTTTAACTGTCATCTAAACTCCACATCACCTATCGCATAGGATAAGTTCAACCTAACTAGTCGTCGCTAAATTTAAATGAGGATAGAAGGGATCAACTTCTCTTAACATTAAATTTAACTTTTTGGAATCTCATGTTCCAACATAATGTAAAAGTCTCATAATTCTCTTTTATTAAAATCTTTAATGCATACTTGACTTAACACCTTCAGTTGATAAGACTTATTCACATAATCAACCATGATCAATGCTCAGAATGAATGCACATGTAACCGTTCTATCTAACAGTATCCAGTATGACAATTAATGTCACACATGTTACCAATGAGTTACAATCAAGTCTGTCTCAACAATTATCCAAAATCAATAATTTCAATTCAATCAAGTATGGCATTTAAGTACAATAAATTGTCACCATTCATTAATAGATAACCAAGGTCATTTATTCATATAGCATCACAAGTAATAAGTCTTTTTAAATAAATTGGCTTGAGTTTGATGACATGAGTAGCTTGACGAGCATTCTTTTTCTCTTCTATTTTCCAAATGTTTGTGAAAAACCAGACCAATTTGCCTTGGAGCATATATTTTAATAATTTATTTTAAAAAATCTTAAGACTTCTAATTTTTGCTAAAAAGCCTTCAAACTTCATAAAATTTACAAAATAACCCCTAACTAAATTTTTCATCCAAAATAGGTTTTTCATCCTAATTCCACTGAAACATAACTCGGCCATTGAAATTTTTAGAATTTACACAAAACCCCACACTTTTGAGAAATTACAATTTGACCTCTCAACTTTACTAAAATTATAAAATGACCCAAAAACTCATTTTTTTTCTTCTAACCACATACCTTACAATTCCAAAACCCATTCTTACAGTTCTACTCCCAAATATTTGGTTTTTGCAGAAAAACTCCTAAACTTTCTAAAATTACATTTCAACCCCAAATTTTATATATAATTATAAAAATGCTCAAATCACGTGTACCACTCCATTTTTCATGTAGATTCCAAATATGTGGTTAGTTTTAAAAATAACATTCTTCTTGTAGGAGAAACTACCTTGGCTGAATCCATATATTCTAAAATGCAAACTTTTATAAAATTTTGAAACATAAAATCATGTTGTCCAAAAATTTCAATCTCAAAGAAAAATATGATTAAATTACTAAACATCATCAAAACATAGCAAAATAATTTTTCAGAGATATTCAATATGTCCATGAGGCCCTGTAAAAATTTCAAGGCTTAATAAGGTCTCTAACTATATTAATAAATTTATACAATTTCAAAGGTCAAACCCTTTTCAACCAACAGTTAGAAATCCCAAAAAAGTCATCAAGACACCTCAAGAAAAATACTGAAGATACCTCCATATGTTAGTTTCATCATATAAAAAGTTTAGCTCATAATATTATCTCCATCTATGTGAATAAAATCATATAAACTTGAGCTATGCTTAAATTTGAGAATTCCAGTAACACAACATACAACTTCTTTTAATCTTTCAAGCATAACCATTCATCAAAACTCAAGCCTTCTTAATAAAAGTTAGAGAACAAGATAAGATAAGCAAGTTTAAACATAAACCCCTACCAAAAAATAATTTGGAGATCAAGGCAGCCACAAGCTTCTTGAAGTTTGATCTCCAAAGTAAGGAAGTAAAAGCTTTTTCTTTCCTTTGATCATGAATTTTGTCTGCTCCAGAACAGGTAGGAGGAGGATTTTTGTTGAAAAACTAATGGTGGATTTGTGTTTGTTAGGTGGAAAAGCTATGGAAAAGTATATTTGTTTGTTGGATTTGGTGGAAAATTTAAGAAGCTATAGGGTTGAAATGGTGGAGGAAGGTGGTGGTGATGGAGGTTGAAGATGAAAAGTAAATTGAGTGTTTTTGAAGAAAAAAATGATACGATAATGTGTGTGAGTGGGGAGGTGCCATTGCATGCCAAAAATGGGGAGTAGGTGGTTGAGTTTTTTTATTTGTTTATGGGGTAGTTGAATTAGGTTTAGGGGTATTTTAGGAATTAGGTAAAGATGTGGGGGTAGATTTGGTAGAAAGTGTGCTAAAAGGCAAGAGTAGTGATTAGTGACATCATCATGATGTCTCCTTGTCATTATGCCACTACACTTTTAACTAGTGATAATTAGATAATTAGTAGCTCTTTAGAAATTTTTGAACAATTAACTGCATGTTATTTCCTTAATTACTTTAATTAAGCTCAACACGGGTCTTTTCATCATGCTTTGTCCTTACTCACATGCTTTCTAGAAAACTTTCCAAGAGGTCACCTATCCCAAAATTGCTCAAAGTCAAGCATGCTTAACCATAGAGTTCTTTAGTGATTGGCTACCGAAAGAAAATGCATCTTTGTTAGCATAGGTAGTACCAATCAATTCATATAAGTCATTCTAACTGTATAGTCTCATACCTATACAGCCTCAGATCCTCTTATTCTGATGTGTAATCAGTTCATTCAAGTACCCTTCCATTTAGAAGCTTGACAGGAGCCGTTCATTGTCCATGCCTTCTTATCCGATCACTCCTCGCCCTCGTCATTTGGCGTTACATACCCACTTGTTTCCGCTTGGTTCGTCCCTGAACCACACCATATTGAGAGGGTAGGCTCTTATACCATTTGTAACATCTCATACTACTTTATAGATTGTCGACTGTCCCCACAAACCAACATGGGTCTTTTAAGCTTGCTTTATCCTCACTCACACGTTTCCTGGAAAACTTCCCAGGAGGTCACCCATCCCAAAATTGCTCCAAGTTAAGCACACTTAACCATGGAGTTCTTTAGTGATGGGCTACCAAAAAGAAGATACACCTTTGTTGGCATAGGTAGTACCAATCAATTCATATAAGTCATCCTCAACTGTATAGTCATAGCCTCAGGATCCTCTCATTCTGGTGTATGTAATCGGTTAATTCATATACCCTCTCGCTTAGAAGCCTAAGAGCTGCCCATTGTCTGTGCCTTCTGCAGAGAATCACTCCTTGCCCTCGTTACCACAATATCACATACTGCTTTATGAATTGATGATGTCCCACAAACTAACACGGGTCTTTTCAGTGTACTTTGTCCTCACTCACATGCTTCCTGAGAAACTTTCGAAGAGGTTACCTATCCCAAAATTGCTCCAACTCAAGCACGCTAACCACGAAGTTCTTTAGTGATGGGCTACCAAAGAAGATGCATCTTTGTTGGCATAGGTAGTACTAATCAATTCATATAAATCATCCTAACTGTATAGTCTCATACCTATACAGCCTAGGATCCTTTTTATTTTGATGTGTAATCAGTTCATTTACGTACCCCTCCACTTAGAAGCCTGATAGGAGTCGCTTATTGTCTGGACCTTCTTGCATCGACGATCACTCCCAGCCTTCATTACCTGCTTAAACTAACTAGCCTTAAGACACAAAATTTTTTTCAGAAAAATGGATAGAGTTTCCTCTATTTTTTGGACATTTACCAAATACAAAACCTATGAAAATACATTATTACAATAATTAATATCACAGCACAGTTAGAGTACTATAATTATATGTATATTTATAAGTCTCAAAATAAGATTTTTCTCATCAACTTCACCATTTTAAGTTCAAGGCATACCTTACCATAAAACTTATCAATCAACAATGATTAGATTCATAAAATAAAAAGATACGTTATTATCCTATTAAAGTACATTATAGGAAAACATAACATAATACATAGCTATCACATTGAAATATATAACAAAATAAGTTTAAAATATATACCAAAAGGAGCAACGTCTATCATTAAAAACAATGGACACTTCCCTCAATGTGGCCACGGAACAAGTGGGCTTACCAAAATAAGGTGTCCAAAAAATACTAAGCCCGGATTTGAACTCGTCCAACACCAGAATCTGAAAAAGAAGGAAGGAAACAGAGTGAGTTTACAACTAATGAGTAGATAAAGTATCCATAGCCCATATAAGACAATATCAAAATCAAATCAATAATATTAGAAAGCTATATAAATAATATGGGAAAAACATATTCATAAATCAAAATAAATAACTATGGGAAGTGGCCTTGGATAAGAAATTCTATCAAGATCACACACTCATGCAAGTCATTCCCTTGTGTCATCCGCCTTCCATTATGAACCACAAACACGTGGACCTACACTCATTCATCATAGCTTGATCATTCTTCTTGAAATATTATGTAAAACATTTTATTTTGTCTCATGTGATCCTTAAAACATGTTTATTTTCAATTAACAACAATAAATAAATTTTCTTAGATACTTAAATCGCATAAATTTTATAAACAGGGAACAACAAGAATTCAATAACATTCATAAATAATATATAGATTAAGAAATTTCCTATAGATACTAAATCTACTCACAACAACTTTCAAGAAACTGGAGAATACTCCTCAAGCTAGCCAAAATTCTCCATTGGCTTCCGATTGCTCTACAATTCTAAGAACAAGATAACATTAATATTTGTGAGCTAACAATGTCACCAATTAACATAAATTAGTCCCCAAATCACTAAACCGCCAATTCCTAGGGTTCAAAGAGACATTAACATTAACTTTAAATTAACTAGAAGTTTTAATAATATAAATAGATTAGTTTATAAGCTTATTTACCACTTGGAGAATAGAAATGGTGAAAAAAACACTCTCACGCTTCTCAAAGCTTCAAGCTCTCTCTAATGGAGGTTAGAGAGAAAGTGAAGCAGAAGGAGAGAGAGAATGGTGGAAAATGATGAAGAAGAGTAGAAGATGATGGAGGTAGTGGTGGTTATAAGGAGTAAAAGTGGAAGAAAGGTAGAAGAAAAATGGAGAAAGGTTAGAAAGAGAGTGTTATAGGGAGGAGAAGAGATGAGAAGAAGAGAAGGAAATGAAGCAGAGAAATGAGAATAGGAAGGAAAGGGAGAAAAAGAGTATGGGAAAGAACTATAGTGGCCATGCCATTTAAAGCCCATAGACAGACCTCACTTAAAATTTATTTTTTCTCAGTTATCACAACAAACTCTTAAATTTATACCCTTTACAAATAATAGAACTTTAAAATCTTCCCAAATTGTCTTCAAATTTTAATTTATGACTCAGTAGATCCTTTTATGAAAAAATTGTTAAGATTAATAATAGTTATGGTAAATGGCAAGATTTTTCTATTTATTAACACATAATAAATTATTGATTAATTTATAATACTGCTAAACAGATTATTTATAACTAGTAATTTTTTATGATAATATATTGTGATTTGAAATTTTATTTTAAAAAATTTGATCTATTAATTTAGATACATGAAAAAAAATGTGTTTTTTTTTTGTGTTATTATACCATTATCGTATGACAATTTCAGAATAAAAGGGTCTATTGAAGGATTAATTAAAGTTTAGGGACTAATTGATAAAGCTTTAAAATTTGTGGTGGTAATTTTCAAAATGGCAAAAGTTCACGATGATTTCATACTTTTTTCCCTTTAAATTTTGATATCAATTAGATCATAAAAAAATATTTAAAATTAATTCATTCCTAATATTTTGAGTTTTGATATCAATTTTATCATTAGTTAATTAAGATCGTTAGGGAACTTCATTATAATTTATCAATAATTTAAGTTGATGAAGTGAAAATGATATTTTTTTATACAGACATGAAAATTAAACTCTTTCTTCTTTTTCTTTGGACAAATCTTATCACTTGTGAATGCTATGTATCATTATTTGATAAAAAAATATTTTATTAAAAGCAAGTCTTCCTATATTTTTTTAATATGTGTGTAAATTTTTTTAATAAAAGCATAATCATTAGAAAAAAAATATAAAAATGATATTTCTTCAAAAAATATAATTTTCATCACCTGAATAAAGATGTTTTGATATTACAATATATAATCTATAATCTATCTATCTATAATACTAATATTTCATACTCTTATGAGGGAAAGTTTTAAGTGTCAACAAGAATAAAATTACCCACAGCTTTTAAGAAGTTAATTATTAAATATTATTTTTAAAAATAAAGCTACAATTATTACATATTATTATAATATCATTGACAATCATCGGTATTTTGTAGTAAGATTGCACTATAAAAATCTAAGTTAATAGTAATTTAGAGGACTAAACAATAAGGCTTTGACAAGTGTCACACTTTGAGTGGTTTTTTTTCCTAAATTTTTAAATTTCAAATGGATTAAATTCATACTTTTTAATTTTAAAAAGTGACATTACATTTAATTTTAATTTTAATAACTAGAGAAACAAAAAAGGAATAATTGAAAGAAATAAAACAAAAAGGAATATTTGAATTTAATTTTATGTATATTAATTTTTTTTATAAAACTACAAATTAAGAAAATAAATTCAATTATTCTATTTAAACATTGAGCGTCAAACACTATTTTTTTTAAAAGATGGTTGTTTAAGGGACCTAAATGATTTTGTTTAGAAAGAATGATTTAAATACAGTATTTAGAAATAATAATTTGATTGGTTAATAATAATTTTCAGAAAAAATGCCCCAGTTATCTGCTATCTATTTACTATGCTAATAATTCAGACTCATGTCAAGAAAATTTTAACACATGTCTTTTTCATAGTAATTTAAGGCCCACAATTTTCATAACTCTATTTATTAATTATTTTTGAAAAAAATATCTCCATATCTCTCCTTCATTATTACAACATGAATATTTTACATTAAATATTGAATTTCAAACTATTATAAATCTTAATTTAAATCAAAACGCTCATCAAAGCACCTCCATCGCTAACAAAATAGTGTCCTCGTCCCTGAGCAACAGTGCCAAAAGAGGGACTCGTGTGTTGTAGTGATTTGAAGTGGGACACAACTCATTTCATGAGGAGAGCACGTCCTCTAGCAGGGATGGAAATGCTCCATTTAAAGTGCGCCATGTGTCCATTTTTTACAGTATTTTTTGTGAAAAAAATAAAATTGAAATATCAGTATTTTCAAATTTATGTGAAGAGTCGTTGGAGTTTAATGACCGTTACATTGCAATGGTAAATTTTTTTACTCTATAAATATCATTCATTCTCACTTCTATTTTCCTAACTCTATTCCAATACTTCTCAAATTTTTTCCACATAAATTATACTCATCTTGTTTAGCAAAATAAAATTGTAGCTATCTTTTATTTCATAAAAAATAGATCCAAATCAATTCAATTCTTTTCTCAATTAGTTGCAAAATTTTAATTTCCCTCAAAATCCAAATATCCAAAATCTCAATCTTTAAACTCTCAAAATCCAAATCAAAATTTTCAAATTTTAAATTTCTTCCAAAATCAAAACCCCAACACCTTCAAATTTTCAATTTTCAATTTCCTTTTTCCCATACACCCAAAGTTCACAATAATGTTTGTTTGAATTTTTCACATTTTAATTTTTTAAAAAATGTACACAATATTTATTTGGAATTTAATTTACTAAAAATTTATTTAAAATTTAAATTTAAAATTTTTAAAATTTTTATTTTATTTTTTAAAAATCATAAATAAAATCGCATAATACAAGATATTAAAATAAATTATTTGATAATAATATTAATTTTTTTTTTAATTTTTTAAAAAATCATATGGGATCAAATGGGGACCAAAGTTAGTCCCTATTGTTGAAGAGAGAGGCCACTATGGGTCCCCATTTACCTTTTTATTACACCTTAATGATGTGTCCTTGGTAGGGCTTAAAAAGGGACCAAATTGAGTCCCTCCATTGGAGATGCTCCCAATATGCCAATCAAAATTATTTAATATTAAAATATTAACACATGATGTAAACAAAACATAAATCAATATATTATATATCATTAAAATATTAAATATTAAAGTGTTATAGACAAATGAGTTTTCAGCTATAATCGATTTTGGTATATTACAGATTTTTTTTAAAAGCTATTTTAAAAAATGGCTTTTGGTTATGAAATGATAATGAATTCGAAGAATTTAGTGTGAATAAAATCTAAATTAAAAATTTTGCTATTACACTTTCAGTCACTTTGGGTTTGGGTTTGGGTTTTTTGTTTTTGCTATTCAGAATAAAGGAATAATTTTTTTTATCAGAAAATGAAAATGGGTTTTTTGATAAATATGTTGATTTATCATACTTTTTAGTTAAAAATATATAAATAAATTATATCCATAAATTAATTAAAATAACCAATCAATTATGATGGATATTTATGCTATCAATCAATTAAAACAATCAATCCAAGTTCATATCAATTTAAATTGATCAATATTCTTTCAAATTTAAAACCACCTTCACACAAGCATAATTTCTGGAAACCATAAACATGAAGTAGTGATTTGATATGATATGATTTTTAACATTTATTCAAAATTTTATTTTTTGAGAAATGATTTGATTGAATTTATACTACAAAATGTTATTAGCTCCAAAACCCTTCAAAAGTATACATAGAAAATTCTCATTGAATGAGAATTTGCCATACGAAATTTGTTTTTCCAGGAATAGATTCCTAATTGGATTATTATAGGATGTTTTCCATATTTTTTATTTTGGTTTTATTTTGATCCAACTTTTTGTTTTCTTAAAAAAAACTGATTTTAATTGGTTCTTGTTGTGTTAGCCTAGTTGTTAAGTGGTGATATTTACAAGAATCAAAAGAAGATTCTCAAAATATTTATAAAGATAAAATCCAAAAGTTTCAATATTTGTATTTGTAAGTATTAAATGCATATTCATAACTATTTATAAAGACCAAAATTAAAACAACAGAGATCCAAAAAATAAAATTTTTAAATTTTTTTTATCGGAACAAAAAAATTATAGGGATAAACTAAAATTCAGTATATTTTCAATAGCCAAAAACATATTTGATCCCATTGAAAAATATATATCCTTGAATAATTTTTAAAACAAAAAAATATTTTTTAAAAAATAAATAATTGTTTTATAATGTCAATTACTAATATTTAGGCCATTTAATGATCACATAAAACTTAAAAATCTAATTAGTATTAATTTTTTTAAAAGTAAATTTTAAATTAAATGAATAATAATAAATTTACATAAAACCATGATAACAATAAAAAGTTAATATTGAACTATTATTTTGATCGACGAATATTGTTAAAGAATTAAATAAAAACTAATTAAATAAAAAAAAATAATATTCACACCCTAAAAATAACCTAAGCCAAACTTCTTTTTTTGGGTAATTTTGGTTGAAACTTAAGCCTAACTATTATTACTACGGACTAAGTAATTTGTACTAACCTAAGAAGCACATACACGGATACTTACACGTTATGTGTTAGACACATATCTGTAAATGTCCAATTAAAAAAATAACCTTTATGAGCTTGGATACTCTCCAAACACACGTCTACACAACTCTAATTCACTTTAACATAAATTAGACACACCACGGATACATTTGAGTTAGTTCTTTATTTTTTTTTAATTTTTAATGCCGTGCGCCTAAAAACAACTGAAACGACAAAAAATTGCACGTGAGCAGATGGCAAAGTTGGAAGCCTCGTACAATGTGCACACCGGGTTCGAAGCCAATAGGGAGAGCTGGTGGATGTTGGGAACCCAACCCCCGACCAAATAAAAAAAGATGAAAAACATCGACCAAAAGCATTAAAAACTGAAGCGAATAAAAAAGTTGAAACGGGATGAGTGAAAAAAGGCGTAACACACGCAAGGGAACATGACGGTGGCAGCTTGACGGTGGTTCATGATCATGTGGGCAGCGTGGCCAACCTTGCGCTTTGGTTTGATGATATATTGCGGGCCTTGCAAGGTGCCCAATGCTTTTGAGGTTGTAGGGGACTCTGGGTTCGGTCGCGCAGAGTGTGTGTGTTATTTTTTAAAGTAATAAACTCTCAAGTTCCTAATAAAGATTATGTAAAATAAAATACTCCCCAAAAACAAATCAATATTTTTATAGACTAATTTATCTTATTTATATTTTTGTCATGGATCAATCTTCTGACCTAATATAATTTGAATACAAAAATCTGATCTAAGTTAATAAATTATTAAGGATTAATTTATCCTAATTTAATAAAAAAAAGACCAAAAATAATATTTCTTTTATTATGAGACCAATTCAATTGATGTTGTTTTTGTCTGGACCAAATGGGGGTTTATTTTGTTTTTCCAATTGGTCCTCCATTTTTATTTTTGGTCTGTAGGTGTTAACAGTTTGTTGAGAGCTTTTTTTTTTTCCAACAATAAAAGGCCTTTTGGTTGGGAGAGTATATTGAGACTTACAAAACCAAATTGCTGGGTTTTAGAATGTGCATCAAACGAGAGATTTGGATTCGACCCCGAAAAAGGAAAAAAGACATTAGGATGAATAATAAGGCATATGGAGTTACATTTTTTCCTATTCCCTTCACATCCTTGATGGCTATGTTGAAGGAGATGTGGAGGGAGGAGGTTTTTCATAAGTGCTTCATAGCTTTGTTTGTTGTTTTTCTATCTGAACTTCTATTACTCCACCTTTCTTCGTAAGGGTGCCGAGTGTTTTAAATAATTATCAAAAAAAAAAAAGAATTGACGAAGATTAAATGATGCATCTTCATTTAGAAAAATTAAATTATTTTAATAAAAATAATTACCTAATAGTTATTGTTTTACTAAGTGGCAGATACACTCCCCAAGGAAGAGGTCTAAAGAAGCATATATTGATAGGCTTCTTGATTCACAACCTGTAAAATGGCTTGTAAACAGATTTCAATTCCACACAACTATTTTTTATTTTTTAGCTTGGTAGGTATGAAACGCTCAACCCCAAACTTAGGAGCCAATAAAGGTCGTTACATCATCAGGAGCATTACAGAATTAAAAAACTAAAACCACTGGGTAGGACAAAATCAAAGCCAACACAAGGTGTCGTCCCAAAGAACACAGCGTCAACCACTAAAACATAAAAGCAACAAAAGTACAAAAATCAACAGCATAAACCAGTAGTCACTCCATTGCACGCAACTATACACCATTCCAAATCTGCGAATGTTGTCACACAAAATGAAACAGCAGGCAACAACAACAATATCGCAGCACCCCGAGCACTCAGCAAATGACATGTTGAATCAAGCCCTGTGCAGAGGAACCGGTTCCAGCTCATCACCCTTCACTGCCAAGGGATTATCCAGACAACTACTACAAAATCACAATCAAATATTATATACTTCAATTTTACAATTAAAAAAACTATCAATGTATGTTTTGCAATGAGAAACTACTTGTGCTTTATTTTTTTTTTTTCTTTTACACTCACAATTTTTCATGTAAAATGGTTCAATATATGCAAGATCTAAATAGTTTTGAAAGAATTGGATCAACAATGTAATTTGAAAGTGACGTGAAAGAATAGTATGCAAAACATAATAATTGTCCTCAGGATAAATTACAAGCTCTCCATTAACATTACACTTACCCTTTTTTTGTTTTAAAAATTACACTTAACTTTTCTTATTGTTCAAAAATTGTTACAATAATATCACTTGCTAATAATAAATCATTAATAATAGTGTAAAACATAGTTTTTAAAAAATTAAGAACCATGAATAATAGATAATATAAAAACTTATACAATGAATTTCTTATATAATATCATTAAACTTTATACTATCATATCTTATCGTATACGATACCATAAAGTTCTTTCTTGTGTAACTGGTAAACGTCTTCATCTCCAAGTAAGTGGAAGGGTACATATAAACAAGAAACTGTCAAGATATGTATACACATATTTTAGCGCAAAGGACAAATTTATATAAGATAAAGCTAATTCCATAACAACACAAATTATATTGTGTTAAGCTCTGAGTTAAATTTATATAATTCAATACTAGGATTTTGATGATCAGTGCATTAAGAACAATGATTGAAAAATTAAATTCAAAGATAGAAACTTCTTTTTTTCAATTGAAACATAAAATTTTTAAGTTTCAATACATTGAATTCGTTGGAAACTTAAAAAAAAAACCTATTTTAAGTTGCTTAGGCATAGCAAATAGCAAAACCTAAAATACTAATAAAGAAAGCTCAACATTACGTAACAATGTTACAAGTTTATGGCAGACCAATATTAAATCCAATTCACTCTACATTATCATCCTTAAAAACAAAAATAATTACTAAATCACTATTTTCTGATTCATTTTCGTTGTACCCAACCAAAATACTTTTCAAATTTTTAGATAGATAGATTTTGTTGCACATGATAAAAATGTGTGATATTTGTTTGGTGCCACATAAAATATTGTTAATGAACAAAGATAATAAGAGATGTTACCTTCATATTTAAGATCTGATCCTCTGTAATTTGGCTATCTTAGTTGCTGCCAGTACATACAACTTGTCATATACATTACTCAAGAACTTGAAATAAGCATATCTCCACGATGTCTTCAAAATTAATGAGAAACAAACTCCCCAAAATCCTATTACAAATCCAATTGCCATAGCAATGTAAAATCCCATGGTAAAAAATTGTTCTGCAACATCAGCATCTTCTTCATCAATTTGATCACCATAAATTGGACAAGTTTTGTTGAGAGGAGCACCGCAAAGATTTGGATTTCCTATATAGGAAGAAGCATCCATAGTTTGAAGTTGTGTGAGTGGGATTTACCAAATAAATCATTATACGACAAGTCGAGAACACTTAGGACGGTCTAATTGAGAAAGTTCTGAAGGAATCATTCCTGACAATTGATTTCTGGATAGATCAAGAAAATCTATTAATTTCAGTTGTCCAATAGTTGAAGGGATTTCTCCGCTTAACATGTTTCTTGAAATATTTAAAGAAACTAAGCCAACAAGTCTAGTGATCTCACTTGGGATTTCTCCAACTAATTGATTGTGGGAGAAATCGATGCTTCTCAACAATCCCAATATACTTCCATATTTTGACATTTTCCCTTTCCATACGAGTGACACACTATCAATGTAAACTCCAAAGTCATCAAAAGTACGGCTACGTACTTCATAATCATGTCTAATAGTTACATTTGAATTTGTTTGAGAGGCCATAGCAGAAAGGTTGCTTATGCATTTAGGAATATTCCCAGAGAGATTATTCAAAGAGATATCTAAGACACGAAGTTCATCCAAATTACATATGCTTAGCGGCATGCTCCCATGAAATTTATTTGAGTACAGGCTAAGTACAAGTAGCTTTGGAATTTTTTCTCCAATCCACCTTGGTAATAGTCCGGACAAATGATTCTGTGCAGCAACAAAAACTTCCAATTTTGTGCAATTACCCAAGGAGAACGGTATTTCTCCTGAAAAACCATTGCCACCCAAATGTAATGATTGGAGATTTCTTAATGATCCCATAGATCTTGGTATATTTCCATCAAAATTGTTTTCAGACAAATCTAGTATGATCAATTCTTCAAAATCCTTCCAACATTCTGGAAGCTCTCCTCTTAGATAGTTGCGTGACAAATCCAAAAGTTTTATGGTTTTGAATGAGTAATTTGCACATAGAAGAGGATTTGCTGTTGAAAACATGTTGTCGGATAGAAATGCTTGAAACACATTTGAAAAAGATGCTGGAATTGGGCCTTCCAATAAATTTGAGCTCAAATCAATTTGAAGATTCACCGGAGGCAATGATGTTAAATTTTCAATTTTTCCTCTCATATGGTTGTGAGAAAGATTCAATTTTGTCACCAGGGGAAGGTGTTCCCAAAACCAAATGGGAATCGTGTCAGATATTTCAGCTTGAGAAATGTCCAAATACTCAATGATCCTTTGGGTTTGAAGCCATCTAGGAAAGTCAGGCCCCAAAATGCAAGATGCCAAGTTAATTTCGCTCAAATTAAAAGGAGGAATCCATTCAGTGCTAACATTAAAGACCAATGCATTATGAGACAAATCCAAAGTTGTTAGATTGGAAAGACTTGAGAAGTGAGCTTCGGATATCAAACCTTCCAATGAGTTATTTTGAAAGCTTAACACAATTAGATTGGACAATTGTCCAATACCTTCATGTATAGTTCCATTTAATCCATTGTTATCAAGTCGCAACACTTGCAAAGATGAAAGCTGAGAAAGGTCAGGCACCGTTCCCGTAATTTCATTTGATCCCATTTTCAAAATTTGTAAGGGTTTATGAGCACAAGAGGAAAATGCTTGAACAAACTCATGAAACTGACCTGCCAACGTATTGTTAGATAGGTCTAGTTCTATCAAACTGCAACTATGAAACAAGGATACAGGTATTTGGCCTTTGAGCTGGTTATTTGCAAGATTTAACTCTTCAAGTAGTCTCAATTCCCTAAAGGCTTCTGGTATGGTTCCCTCTAAACCATTATCATTCATTCTGAGAATAGAAAGGCTATTGGTAGAATTCATTAGCCATGGAAATATTAAGGATGAGTTTATCAAAAAATTGTATGAGATATCCACAAATGATAGAGAAGTAGAGAAATTAGCAGCGGAGGAAAGTGAAGGCGGGTTGGAATCTAGAAGATTACAACCAAGGAGGTTCAGATGTTGTAGATGAGAAAGACCACTCACTAGCTGCTGCCAATTGTTTGCACTGCTGAGGTTAACATGAAAGAGCGAAAGATGCCTTAAGGATGGAAGATGAGACACCCATTTCAAATCCGAACTTAAAGGCAATCCAGGGAGAAAGAAGCTATAAACTATATCATAGGGACTGAGATCTAGATACTGCAGATTGGAAAGATTCCCAAAATGTGGAGGAATACTTCCTTTGAAAACATTTCCACTTAGATCAAGATGCTCCAAAAAAATAAGGTTCCCCAGTTCATGGGGTATCTTTCCCTGGAAATTACAGTTTGAAAGACTGAGGTATCTCAATTGGGTTAAAGAGCTAATCGAGTCAGGGATAGATGGGGTCAGCTCAAAATCAATGTAACTGAGGTCCAAAAAGTTCAAAAGATGTAACTCACCAAGTGATGGACTGATTGAGCTAACTGTCCCATGAACATTGGGATCATCAGCATGAAGATCGAGCATCAAGACATGACCTGTTTGGTTGCTACACTGAATGCCTTCCCAGTTACAGCACTCCTTCTGCTTCCTCCATCTCCCCACGAAGAAAGCCATCCCTCTTCCTGCCGAAAAGCCTGTTTCAGAGAAAGCAGTGCTTGCCTTTCCCTCTCGATGCACTTCACAGCAACATGGCCATTCTTCTCCGGGTTGATTGCAAGTAGCTGCACCAGTGATATGTGCATGAAGAGCACATAATAAAGTACAGGCAAGACAACAAGAAATCTGGAGCTCATGACAAGTGTGGCAACACGAAGCAGATAATTAATTACGAGAACTATTGCTCAGAGCAAAGGTCGATTATTCAGTAGAAAAGGAGAACAAGCTAGGTTGTTCGTGTGTGGTATGAAGAAGGACGTTAGCAGCAGATATAAAGTACGTCTTGTCAACGTGGGGTGAAGTGTAGTGTGAAACTGATCAACGCGTTTTCATTAGAAAACGAAGAATGACAATTCAACAAAGAACACTAATTGGAATGAAGGATAATGCAGAACAGAGGCTTCCACGAATAGTGAGGGGCGGCGAACGACTCCAGCCAATCAACTCAGTTTATCCACATTGAATCGATGACTTGTGAAGTCATCAAGTTTCTTATTATTATATTATCACATCTTGCTCTAACAATTGAAATCTACTCATTTGTTGAGTGATTAGTAGACATGGCTAACATTACGTACTGTTACTCTCTCTGATCTATTTTCATTATTTTTTATATTTTCGATTTTTCAGATTTTTTTTTTTTTTGAGTGGGCAGAAGTAGCTTATTTGAATTTTTAATCAAAACCAAAAAAGTTAAAAAAACTTGAAACATATTGCAATTACAATATGGTGGGATGGGAATTGTTATAGGAGATTGCTGTTTTTGGGGTACATGAAAGTAGGGAGGAAGTATTACCATTATGTATATCCAACCCTTCGATTTTCTTCCGCTCCTCCCTGATTTTGGGTGGGTTCAGCTTTTTTGTCCATCAACTATCCAATCTATATTGCAATTAAAATGAAATGATATTGTTTTGAAAAAAAATCTTTGGCTAGCCGAGAAATGAATGCAAAGCATGCTAGGAAATTATTTTAAGATTGAATCAGCGCAATCAATTGGTATAAAACATCAATGATTCTCTCACTCAGACGATTCCACGGAGAATGAAACTCTTTTTTGCTACGGACTCCCAAAATATTCTGGAGGGCGTTTGGATGTGATCCAAAATTAAAAAAAAAAGAAAAGAAAATATGTATAATTATTAATTCGGATTAGAATTTAAAATTTAAAAGAAAATAAATTAGTTATACATTATTAGCACTAGCAAGTCACCATATATTTGTCAATTCATATTTTATACTTTTTTAATTAAGGGATATTAGAGTATATGTAAAAGGGGTGAGAGTTATCTCCTTAACTCATTGAACATTAAAGGAGTTTATTATAGGCTTAGCCTTATTTGCAACTCATATTTTAGACTATTGTTAAGAAAATAATAATCTTAAATATTCTTAGTTTATATCAAAAGTTGAAATCTCGCTCATAATAATAATAATGAGGTCAAAATAATAATAATAATAATAGTAATAATAAATACTAGCTTTTGGAATGGCACTATACGTAAGTCTCTATTAATTTCTTATTAAAAAGAAAAAGTATATAAAGTTTTTTTCTCTTTTTTCATTTGTTTTTTATTAATTAGATATTAAAAAAAGTAAATGTAAAGTTTTTTTTCTTTTTTATGTATAAATAATTGAGTAGTTATTGAGATGTATTTCGAGTTTTCATATTTATTTTTAAATATTTAAAAATTAAGAAGATATAGTATAATTTTATATTTTATTTTAAAAGAAATGAAAGTTCGCCGTGGCTTGAATTATATCGGAAGCATGAGTTAACAACGCGTTTTTCAAAAAATATTGATAACAATTCATCCAAGGACAATTAAAATGAAAGATAATGTTGACCAATGACTTTGAAAAACGGATTTGGATCTAGTTCTCATTTTAAATAGTAAAGTAATCAGTTTCATTATTAAGTTTATAAAGTGAAAAAAAAAACTCATATCTAACTTTATTAATTAGATGGTAAAACTCCTCATTTTATTCTTATTTTAGAGAATCTAAATCCTTAAAAAATAATAATGTGTGAGTAATGATATATTGCCAAATAAATCTTTATATAGTGGTTGAGTCTATTGTCTACTGATTGCAATTGTTTTCTACACCTTTTAAATGAGAGGTCCCTATGTTTAAATCTCATCATCCTCCTTTTCCCAACTCCTAAGAAGAATTCCTAGCTATAATTTCTTTGTTAAAAAAATATATTTCTATATAATAAATAAAGTGAAAAAAATTTGATGTAATTCATATTTGAAATCTCAAAAATAATTAAAATTTATTTTATTTAATATTTAAAAGGATCTATAAAAATATATAGTAGGGAGATATATTTTTCACTAGAGTAAATATCTTTTATAGTTTTAACATTTAAAATTTGACATTTTGATCCTAACATTTTAAATTTTGAAAAAGAGTATACAAACTCTTAAACTTATACTTTTTACAAAGAATTATCATGAACTTTAAAATCTTTCCAAATAGTATTCAAATTTTAACTTATGACTCAAGAGATCATTTTGCAAAAAAAAAATTGTCAAGATTAATGATATATAGTTATGATAAATGGCAAGATTTTTCTATTCATTAACATATAATAAACTATTGATTAGTTTATAATACTGCCAAACAGATTATTTATAATTAGCAATTTTTTATTATAATCTATTGTATATTTGAATTTTTATTCCACAGAATTTTATCTATTAATTTAGATATTTAAAAAAATTTGGAAAACAAATAAATTACTCAAGGGTCTAAATTTAATGTATGGTTAATGTGTTTTTTTTTTTGTGTTATTAGACCATTATCGTATAAATAATTTCAAAACAAAAGAGTCTATTGAAGCATTAATAAAAGTTTAGGGACCAATTGATAAATCTTTAAAATTTCTATATTAAGTAGTTGACTTATAAAGTCACGGTATAAAAATTAATTTTTCTAATTTAATTTTTATACATTGTAAAAAATTTTATACTGTTATTTAATTTATATGATATTTTAAATAGTAGATATGATACTTAATTACTTTTATTATTATGATAATATATAATTAAATAATAGTGCAAAATGATTTCACACTATTGACCTTTTTTTTTCTGACAAATCTTATCACTTGTGAGTGCTATGTGCCATTATTTTGATAAAAAATTTTTTATTAAAAACAGGTCTTCCTATATTTTCAATATGTGTGTAAATTTTTAATTTATAATAAAAATATAATCATTAGAAAAAATATGCGAAATATATTTCTTCTGGAACTATAATTTTCATTATTTGAATAAAGATATTTTAATATTATAGGCAAATATAAATTGATATTACATTTAAATATAAAATAAATTTAATTTTTTAAAAGATCTTATATAAAAAAATTAAAAAATATTTTTTTCTAAAAGCTCATCCAAACCGGCCCTTACTCTTAAAAACAAAAAAGAGAAATATAATTAACATTACTTTGCTAAATTTATTTTCAAAAACCCACATTTTTTTTGGTTAGTTTTAAAGTTTCACACACGTCAAACTCTGGATTTTGCACTGGAATAGCTTCACGCTAGTTGATTTTTTCTAAGATGATCTTTTCTTATATTTTAATCAAAATAATAATTTAATAATAATTATACATTATTAATCATATTTTATAATAATTTATTATTATTAGCTCGATTAGAAATAATTTAATTATTTAAAGTCTTTAAATATTTATCCGTAACAAATTGATATTTCTCTAAAATGTTGTCAAGTACTGATACTTAATTTACTTAATATAATTATTTAGATATAAACATTGGGTGCTTAAACTTTTTTGGAAGAATAATTATCTAAATATTAGCTGGAGTTGATTTAGTTAGTTAGATATTAGTTAGTAGTTAGTTATGCTCCTTATTCTATATAATAATGTCAACACTTATATTACCTTATAGTTTCACCTCACATTTCCATCATTAATAAAATTTTCCATTTTAATTTCTATCAATTATTGCTCTCTTTTTTATGATCACCATAAATTTCAACTATGCTCAACTATAAATGGAGGAGCCAACAAAGGTCGCCTATATCAACAGTAGCATAACAGATTACAGAACTAAAAAACTGGAATCACAAGGCAACAGATACTAGACAGCCCAAAATAAAAACCAACAGAAGGTGCCATCCCAAAGAACAAAAGGCAGCCAACCATAGAGGGTTCTCTTAGTTCATCTTCTACTAGAGTTGCTTTTGAAAAAATTGACTTCAGATGTAATAGTTTCAGAGAAATTACTTTTAAAAGAATAATTTATTTAGTTTCAGTGTATTCAAAGTAAGTTTAAGAGAATGATTTTTATTTGGATCAAATAAATTAAAATTACTTTTAGTTATTAATATGAGAATATAGTAAGATTTTATCTCAAAAGGACTTTTCTTAAAATAAAAATTATTATTCCATTTACTTTCATCAAAATTACTTTTAACTATCATAGAATGAACTTTCAACAATAAAAAATTAAATCAAACACATTCAATATTATAAAATCTCATTCTCATTGTATAAGAAGTACTTTTTTAGCTTGCTCTAAATGCAAACTAAACAAGCACTAAGCAACAAAAACAACATTAAACAAACTGCTGCCAAGCTAACATATTGACTAATGCCAAAATAAAGCACAAGAACTGCAAAAATACAAAATACAGCAGCATAAACCAGTAATTAATCACTCTACTACACACAACTATACACCATTCCAAATCTGCAAATGCTGTCATACAAAATGAAATAGCAGGCAACAACAACAAAACTGCAAGACCCTGAGCACTCAGCAAATGACATGTGGAAGCGAGCCTTGTACAGTGGAACCTAATCCAGCTCATCACCCTTCAGTCCTTCACTGCCAAGGGATTATCCACACAACTATTACAAAATCACAATCGAATCACATGCTACGATTTTACAATTAAAAGAAAAATTATCAACGTGTTTTTTGCAATGAGAAACTGCTTGTTGCATTTTATTTTCTATTTTTGACTTTGAACTTGCATTTTTTTTCATGTAAATTGGTTCAATATATGCAAGATCTAAATAGTTTTGAAAGAATTAGGGCAACAATGTGATTTAAAAGTGATGTGAAAGAATATTATGCAAAACATAATAATTATCCTCAATTATATAATGAAAATTAGTGTTATCTTTTCCCACAACAAATGGATACAAATATAAAGTTTTTTATTGTATCACTAGTAAACGTCTTCAACACTAGATGTAACACTCTTTGTCTGTAATTGGGAAAGGTATAAATAAGCAAGCAAATGTCAATATATGTATATATATATATATATATATATACATACACATAAATTTTAGCACATAGGAAAGCCAAACTATAATAACACCAAACTAAACTTTATATCATTAAATAATAGGATTTTGATAATCAATTACTTAAGAACAATAATTAAAAAATTAAAGATAGAAACTTTTTTTTTTTATTGAAACACAAAACTTTTAAGCTTCAATGTATTGAATTTGTTGGAAACTTTTTTTTTAAATCTATTTTTGGTTGCTTAGCCATAGCAATTAGCAAAGCCCGAAGTACTGATAAAGAAAGCTAAACATTACATAACAATGTTACTAGTTTGTGGAAGACCAATATTAAACCCAATCCACTCTGCACCAGCATCCTTGACAACCAAAATAATTCCTAAACCACTACGTTTTGATTCATTTTCGTTGTACCCAGTGTTGCACATCATAAAAATGTTTTTTATATTCATTTGATGCCTCATAAAATATAGTAAATGAACAAAGACAATAAGAGATGTTACCTTAATATTTAAGACCTGATCTCTGCAATTTGGTTATATTAATTGTTGTCAGGACATACAGCTTGTCATGTACTTCACTCAGGAACTTAAAATAAGCATATCTCCATGATGTCTTCAAAATTAATGAGACACAAAGTCCCCAAAATCCTACGACAAACCCGATTGCCATAGTGATGTAAAATCCCTTGGTAAAAAATTGTTCAACAACATGAGCATCATTTTCATTAATTTGATGACCATGAATTATATTAGACAAGTTTTGTTGAGGGGAGCAACACAAAGTTTTGGATTTCTTGTATAGGTAGAGGTATCTCTAGCTTGAAGTTGTGTGAGTGGAATTTCATCTGATAAATCATTATATGATAAATCGAGAACACTAAGAAAGTCTAACTGAGAAAGTTGTAAAGGAATCCTTCCTGATAATTAATTTCTTGATATAAGAAAATCTAGTACTCTCAGTTGTCCAATAGTTGGAGGGATCTTTGCACTTAACATGTTTCTTGAAATATTCAAAGAAACTAAGCCAAAAAGAGTGGTGATCTCACTTGGAATTTCTCTTGAGTAGTCGCCTAGACCAATACTTCTTAATAATCCTAGTGTGCTTCCATAGTTTGACATTTTCCCTTTCCATATGAGTGATGCACTATCATTATAAACACGGGAGTCAGTCTCACAACCAGGATCATAATCACCATAGCTTGAACTATAATAATTATGGCTAATAGTTGCATTTGAATTTTCTTTAGTGGCCATAGCAGAAAAGTTCCTCATGCACCGAGGTATATTCTCAGAGAGATTATTTTGAGAGAGGTCCAAAACATGAAGTTCATCGAGATTACATATGTTTAACGAGATGCTCCCATATATTTATTAGAATGAAGACTAAATATAAGTAGCTTTGGAATTTGTCCCCGATCCAGCTTGGCAGTAACCCAGACAAATGATTTTGTCCAGTAACAAAAACTTCCAAGTTTTATACAATTAATCAAGGATAATGGTAGTTCTCCCAAAAGTATTGTCACCCAAATGTAAAAGACTGCATATTTCTTAACGATCCCATAGATATCTTGGAACATTTCCATCAAGATAATTATCAGACAAATCTAGTGTGATCAATGTTTCAAAATCCATCCAACATTTTAGAAGCTCTCCTCTTATGTTGTTGTGTGACAAATCTAGAAATCTTATTCTATTTGATGTGTTTGCACATAGAAGATCTACTGAAGAGAATGTGTTTTTGGAAAGAAACAATTGTGTTGCACTTGAAAGGAGTGCTGGAATTGGGCCTTCAAACAAATTTGAGCTCAAATCGATTTGAAGAGGAGGTTTTGGTTGAACTGATAAATTTTCAATTTTTCCTCTGATATGAGAGAAAGATTCAGCTCCTCCATCGTGGGAAGGAGTTCCCAAAACTAATTGGGAACAGTGCTAGATATTTTAGCTTGAGAGACATCCAACTGACCAATGAGGTTCTGAGTTTGAAGCCATCTAGAAAAATCAGGGCCCAAATTGCAAGATGCCAAGTTAATTCCACTTAAATTGAATGGGGGAACCCATTCATTGCTAACCTTAAAGACCAATGCATTACCAGACAAATCCAAAGCGCTAGGTTCGAAAAGTCTCGAAAAGTGAGCCTCGGATATCACATCTTGTGAAGGCTTGAAGTCTCTAACAAATTATTATACTATCACATCTTGCTCTAACAATTGAAATACACTCGTTTGTTGAATAAACATGGCTAACATTACTGTTGCTCTCTTGGATCCATTTTCATTATTTTTACATTTTCGATTTTTCAGAAGTTACTTTTATTTTTTGAGTGGGCAGAAGTTACTTTGTTAAATTTGCGTTATTTGTAAACCGCAACTTTATGTTGAAGTTTTCATAAAACAAAAAATTAAAAAACTTAAAAACATATTGCAATTACAATGATAATATATATATATATATATATATATATATATATATATATTAAATGTATCTCTTAATTTGTGCCTTTACCACAACGTGAGGGAGACACATTGTATGAAAAAGTGGAATAGAAATTTGATTAAAAAAAAAGACATAAAAAAGTAACAAAAAACGAAAACAATGTGCACCAATATTCTTTTTACCAAATGTTCATTTTTGTCTCACTCTTTTTCCCCATTTGTGCAGTTTTATAGTTCTTCAGTTTAGCCCAACGTTTCTTTTGTTTGTTGCCTAGCCTGAAGTTGTAGTACTAAACAAGTTCCAGCTCGCCTCTTTAAAGAGAAGCAAAGGCCCAACATAACAATACACAAGCCCAAAACAAGAATTTTTTTAAAGAAAAAAGTAGATTAAACATGCGTGAAAATTATTAATTTATAAATTAAAACAAAATAAAAGTTGAAACGGAGAAAGAAAATGATGAAAGAAAGGGGCGTAACACATGCAAGCCAAGATGATTCATGTATGCAGCTTGGTTAACTTTGTAGTTTGTTTTGATTGATGATATATAGCGTGCGTTATAGGCCTAGGTGCCCAATGCTTTTGAGGTTGTAGGGGACTTTGGGTTCGGTCCTATGCTCAATCTGCTTTTCCTGTTTTTGTCGTTGGTCCTTATTGTTAATTGTTTGTTGAGACTATATGTCTTTCTATTTCACCCAAAAAAAAAAAAAAACTCTTATTTTCTCTTTTTTTAATTAAATTGGGATAGTCTGTTGATAATCTTTTTGTTCGATTTGTTTAACAACAATTATGAGCCTGGGCTTTTGAGTAGTTAATGGCATTATGGGTTCAGAGGCAGTTTGTCAAGAGTTTTGTAGTCTATATTTAGTTAGCTAACCTATTTAATAAGTAAGTTAGATTAAAATTTTTCAAAAAGTCTTGTTAATTAATCAGATCAAGCTCTAGGCAATAAAAATAATTTATTGAGCCTAATAGGCTAACTTACTTATAATATTATTAAAATATCTAATAATAATAAAAATATTTTAATTCATTTAAAAATATATTTTTTTAACTTCCTTAAGTCCTTTAATCTATTTAAAGATATTTATTTTTTGACAAATGTAGTATTATTTTGGCTTATTTAGAGGTAGGGATTTTGATTTTTTCAAAATATTTTATAATCAAATAGGCATCAGATACTTTTAGGAAGATAGACTTTTAAGAAGATCAGGGTAAAGTCATAAGAGGTCTATGTCAAGTAATATAGAGGCTTAGGCTCTTTTTTAGAATATATACGTGACCTATTTAAACTAAAACTTGGACTAGTTTGACCTATTTCCATTCCTATTATTGAATTTAGAATCAAACAGGAGAGTAGAATGAATAATTGGGCATATGGAGCTAAATTCTATGAACTAGAGAAGATTAAATGACGCATCTTCATACACAAAAAAAAAAGGAAAATTATTTCAATAAACATTGTGCAAATAGTATAGCTTTTTTTTTATTGTTTTTCTTTTTCAGAATAAGTCTAGTAGTTCTTCGTTTTACTATGTAGTAAATACACTCCGCGAGGAGGAGGTCTTGAGAAGCACATTGATAGGCTTCTTGGTTCACGACTTTTTGTTTTGGTAAGCGGTTCACAACTTGTAAAATGGCTTGTACTATTAAGCGTACAAGCGTAAAATTGGGAAAGATTAAATGATGCATTGAGGTTTAGTATAATTATATTTAATATTTTTTATTTTATAAAATTATTACTGACCTTTATTGAGATTATTCAAATTACATTGATGTCCCATGCATATATAAATTTATTAATTTAAATGATAAAAAAAGATATTATAAGACATATATATAATTATTAATAATGAAATTATAATATTTTAATGATATGTAGCACTTTAATTGAATAAAATATACAAAATATAACTTATAATTATAACTTATAGTTACATATCAAATATTGTTAAAATATTATAATTTTATCATTAATAATCATGTATATGTCATGTATTATCTTTTTTGTCACTTAAATTAATAAATTAATAATTATAGGGAGGTCAGTATATTTTAATAAATTTTAAAGGATATTGGTGATAGTTTGCAAAATACAGAAATATCAAGTGTAATTATGCTAAACCTAAAAGAAAATAAGTGTAAATTACTTATGAAAATAAATAAATTATTTAAATAAACATTGTGCAAATAGTCTAATAGTTCTTGTTTTTACCAAGTGCCAAATACACTCCGCAAGGAAGAGGTCTTAAGGAGCATATTGATAGGTTTCTTGGTTCAAAACTTGTAAAAAGATTTCAATTCCACACAATTTTTTTTTTTTTTTTTGGATAGATATGTCACGCTCGACCCCAGATGGAGGAGCCAACAAAAGCCATTTACATCAACAGCAACATTACAGAACTGAAAAACTGCAAACACTAGGCAACACAAAATCAAAACCAACACAAGGTGCCATCCTAAAGAACAGAGAGCAGCCAACCACTAAAACATCAAAAACAACGTAAAACAAACTGTTGCCGAGCTAACATATTGACTACTGCCAAAATAAAACATAGGAACCTTCAAAAGTACAAAATACAGTAGCATAAACTAGTAATTAATTACTCTACCACACACAACTATGCACCATTCCAAATCTGCAAACGCTGTCATACAGAATGAAACGACGCGCAACAGCAACAAAACTGCAAGACCCCGAGCACTCAACAGATGACATGTGAAAGCGAGCCCCGTGCAGTGGAACCTGTGAAAGTCAGCACCCTTCGTTGCTAAGGGATTATCCACGCAACTATTATAAAATCACAATTGAATCATATAATGCAGTTTTACAATAAAAAAATTATCAAAGTGAGTTTTGCAATTTGAAACTGCTTGTTGCACTTTTCTTCTTCTTCTTCTTCTTCTTTTTTGACTGTACACTCGCATTTTATTTTTCATGTAAAATTGTTGAATATATACAAGATCTAAATAGTTGTGAAAGAATTAGGGCAACAATGTAATTTAAAAGTGATGTGAAAAAATTTCATGCAAAACATAATAATTGTTTTCAATTATATAACGTAAATTAGAATTATCTCTTTTCGAAATGAATACAAATATAAAGTTCTTTATTGCATCACCAACAAAGGTCTTCAACATTAGATGTAAGTACTCTTCCTCCGTACGTGGGAAAGGGATATATGTATACACAAATTTTAGCACAAAGGACAAATTCAAATAAGATAAAGCAAAATCATAACAATAAAAATTAAGTTGTTTTAAACTTTATATCATTAAATAAAAGGGTTTTGATATAATCATTGCCTTAAAAACACTGATTGAAAAAACAAATATGGAAACTTTTTTCTTGAAACATAAAATTTTAAGTTTTCATTGTATCAAATTCAATGGAAGCTTTAAAAAATATTCTATTTTTAGTTGCTTAGTGAACAACTAGCAAAGCCCTAAATACTAATAAATAAAAAAATAAGCATTACATAACAACGTTACATGTTTATTGAAGATCAACCTTAAAACCCAATTCACTCAGCATCATCATCCCTAAAAATCAAAATAATTACCAAACCACTATATTTTGATTTATTTTCATTGTACCCAGCGAAAATGTTTCTCAAATTTTGTAGATGGATAGATTTTGTTACACATGATAAAATGTTTATTATATTTGTTTGGTGCCTCATAAAATATAGTTAATGAACAAAGACAGATGTTACCTTAACACCTAAGTCCTAATCCTCTGCAATTTGGCTTTATTAATTGTTGTCAGTACATACGACTTGTCATATACATCACTCAAGAACTTGAAATAGGCATATCTCCATGATGTCTTGAAAATTAATGAGAAACAAACTCCCCAAAATCCTATGACAAATCCGACTATCATAGAGATGTAAAATCCCTTGGTAAAAAATTGTTCATCCACATGAGCATCATTTTCATTAATTTGATGACCATGAATTGGACAAGTTCTGTTGAGGGGAGCACCACAAAGTTTGGGATTTCCAATATAGGCAAGACATCTCTAGCTTGAAGTTGTGTGCAGAGCGGAATTTCAAGGGATAAATCATTATATGATAAATAAGAATACTAAGTCTAGTTGAGAAAGTTGCGAAGGAATCCTCCCTGACAATTGATTTCTTGACATATCAAGAAAATCCAATTGTCTTAGTTGTCCAATAGTTGGGGGAATCTCCCCACTTAACATGTTTCTTGAAATGTTAAAAGAAACTAAACCAACAAGAGTGGTGATCTCTTGGAATTTCTTCAGTTAGCCGTTGTAAGAATTCATACTTCTTAATAATCCTAGTGTACTTCCATATTTTGACATTTTCCCTTTCCATATGAGTGATGCACTATCATTATAAACACTAGAGTCAGTATCACAACCATTATCATAAACAACAAGAATATAGCCACCCTCAGAACCATAAAAACCACCACATTCTGGATTATAATAATGGCTAATAGTTGCATTTGAATTTTCTTTAGTGGCCATAGCAGAAAAGTTCCTCATGCATTTAGGTATATTCTCAGAGAGATTATTCTGAGAGAGGTCCAAAACATGAAGTTCATTGAGATTACATATGCTTAATGGGATGCTCCCATGAAATTTATTAGAATGGAGACTAAGTATAAGTAGCTTTCGAATATTGTCCCCATCCAGATTGGCAGTAGCCCAGACAAATTATTTTGTGCAGCAACAAAAACTTCAAGTTTTGTACAATTAATCAAGGATAATGGTATTTCTCCCGAAAAACTATTGCCACCCAAATGTAAAGACCGGATATTCCGTAATGATCCCATAGATCTTGGAACATTTCCATCAAGATAATTATCAGACAAATCTAGTGTGATCAATGTTTCAAAATCCATCCAACATTCTGGAAGCTCTCCTCTTAGGTTGTTGTGTGACAAATCTAGAAATATTATTCTTTTTGATGTGTTTGCACATAGAAGAAGATCTACTGAAGAGAATGTGTTGTTGGAAAGAAACAATTGTGGTGCACTTGAAAGGAATGCTGGAATTGGGCCTTCAAACAAATTTGAGCTCAAATCCATTTGAAGAGTAGGGTCTAGTTGAATTGATGAATTTTCAATTTTTCCTCTGATATGGTTGTGAGAAAGATTCAATTCCACCATCGTGGGAAGGAGTTCCCAAAACCAATTCGGAACAGTGCTAGATATATTAGCTTGAGAGATATCCAACTGACCAATGTGTTTCTGAGTTTGAAGCCATCTGGGAAAATCAGGGCCCAAATTGCAAGATGCCAAGTTAATGTCAGTTAAATTGAATGGGGGAACCCATTCATTGCCAACCTCAAAGGCCAATGCATTACGAGACAAATCCAAAGCGTCAAGATCAGAAAGTTTCGAGAAGTGAGCTTCGGATATTAAACCTTCCAATTTGTTATTTCGAAGCGTTAGCTGAGTTAAGTTGGATAGTTGTCCAATGCCTTCATGAATAGTTCCATTTAATCCATTGTCATCAAGTAGTAACACTTGCAAAGATGAAAGTTGAGAAAGGTCGGGCACCATCCCTGTAATTTCATTCGCTCTCATATTCAAAGTTCGTAGGTGTTTATGAGCACAACGAGAATTTGCTTGAACAAACTCATGAAACTGCCCTGTCAACCTATTGTTAGATAGATCTACTTCTCCCAGATTGCAACTATGAAACAAGGATACAAGTATTTCGCCATTGAGCATGTTATTTGCAAGATTTAACTCCTCGAGAGAGCTCAGGTCCACGAAAGCTTCTGGTATGGTTCCCTTTAAACTATTATCATTCATTCTGAGGATAGAAAGGCTACGAGTAGAATTCATTAACCATGGAAATATTAAGGATGAATTCATCAAATAGTTGTCAGAGATATCCACAAATGACAGAGAAGTGGAGAAATTAGCAGCGGGGGAAAGTGAAGAGGAGATGGAATCTAGAAGATTACAACCGTGGAAGTCTAAGTATTGTAGATGAGAAAGACCACTCACTCGTCGCTGCCAATTGTTTGCACTGCTGAGGTTAGCACCACTGAGCGAAAGATGCCTTAAGGATGAAAGATGAGATACCCATTGTAAGTCAGAACTTAAATACGCTGTGTCATAGTAGCCGAGGTCAAGATATTGCAAATTGGAAAGATTTCCAAAATGAAGAGGAATTGTTCCAGTGAAGTGATTTTTACTTAGATCTAGATATTCCAAGGATAAGAGATTTCCAAGCTGTGGAGGTAGTATTCCGCTAAAGTTATTATTATTAAGATCCACGTACCTCAATAATGACATATTTGCAAGTACTTGAGGAGGGATGTTTCCATCTAGCCAATTCCAAGCAAGATCAAGGAAAACTAAATGGGAGAGATTTGAAAACTGAGGAGGGATTTGTCCTTGGAAACTACAGTATGAAAGATTGAGGTGTCTCAAATGGGTTAGAGAGCCACTAACACCAGGGATGGGCCGGAGGGCGAAAGGAGAAACATTAATGCAACTGAGATCCAAGTAATTCAAACGACGTAACTCACCAAGTGAAGGGCTGATCGAGCTGACCTCCACATAATCCTGTTTGGTTGCTGATCGGGCAACGGCATGAAGATCGAGCATCAAGACGTGACCTGTTTGGTTGCTACACTGAACGCCTTCCCAGTTACAGCACTCCTTCTGGTTCTCTCCATCTCCCCACGAAGGAAGCCAATCCTTTTCGAGCTGAAAACCCTGTTTCAGAGAAAGCAGTGCTTGCCTTTCCCTCTCGATGCACTTCACAGTGGTAACATTGATGCCAGTCTCCGTGTTGAATGCAAGTAACTGTACCAGGGATATGTGCAAGAAAAACACATAGTAAAGTACAGGGAACAAAGAAAGAAACCTGGAATTCATGATAATTGTGCAGCAGGAAACAGATAATAATTACGTAAAGTATATTACTCAGAGCAAAGGTCGATTATTCAATAGAAAAGAAGAACAAGGTTGTTTGTGTGTGTGGTGAAGAAGGACGTTAGTTAGCAGCACATGTAAAAAAAGTAAGTCTAGTCAACATGGCATGAAGAATGGAGTGAAACTGACCAACGCGTTTTCATCAGAAAACGTAAAATGACAATTCAACAAAGGACACTAATTGGAATGAAAGATAATACAGAACAGAGGTGTGAGGCTATGCTTCGTTCATGCCTTTTTCTTGGAATATAGGGCTTGCAACCGTGAAGAGTGGGGCGAATGACTCTAGTCAATCAACTTAATTCGTCCATATTGAATCGATGACTTGTGAAGTCGTCAAGTTTCTTTTTTCGAACAAATTAATTGTACTGTCACATGTCTTGCTCTGACAATTGAAATACGCTTATTTGTTGAGTAAACATGGCTAACATTACTGTTACTCTCTCTCATCCATTTTCATTATCTTTACATTTTCGACTTTTCAGAAGTTACTCTGTTTTTTTTTAGTGGGCCGACGGTACTTTGTTAAATCTATTTGTAAACCACAATTTTCAGTTGAAGTTTTCATGAAACAAAAAGTTAAAAAAAAAACTTAAAAACATATTGCAATTACAATGAAATGATATACATGTTAAATGCATCTCTTAAGTTTTACCTTTACCAACGTGACGGATACGCATTGATAATTCTAATCACTCTCACTTTTCAGAATAACCAGAATGCTGCAGCATGCAGCTTTGTCTCTGTAAAATTTAGCCTTTGCCATTTCTGTTCAGTTTTAACTTTACTGGAGAGGAATTGAATTTTTGTAGGTTAACCAGTTTGAGGAAAAAGAAAAGGGTGGCCATCGATTAGAAAATCTAACTCCTAAATTTTAACAATGTCGTAATTTATCATATATGTTTCTCTATTTTATCATGATCTTGGTTATTGATTTTCAGCAATCACAGTCTCTTATTTTTTTCTTGACAAAAATCTCATCTAAGTACTGCACTATTTAAAAAGGAGGACATGCTAGTCCTACAACTACCAAGTGGTTTCGACGGCTAATAGCGAAATACACACGACACATAAATTGATAAGGTAGTTCCAGAATAATGTTTGTATAATAAAGTTTTACAACTATTAGGAATATTGCTATGTTAGTTAGATTAGTTACTAGTTAGTTTTACTCATTGCCTATATAAGGCCATATCCTCTTGTATTACTCACTTTTGCTCAATCATTAGTAAAACTTTCCATTTCAATTTCTATTAATTATTCTTTCTTTTCTCATCATCATGGCTCTCAACATGGTATCAGAGCCATTCCACCCGCCTTGAGAAATTCTTCCGCTGTCTCCATTTCCTGAGTTCTCGACGACTCATTTTTCTCTCTTTCTCAAGTTTCATATGTTTTCTCTCATTTTCTTTGTTTTCCCTTTATTTTCCCTCTTTCCAAACACTATTTCTTTCTAACCTTCAGACCTAAGGTTCATCACCATCCTCGTGTCCACCGATTTGTGTTCTTTAGTTGTTCTCTTTCGTCGATGGAGGTCGATCCGCAATTCTTTCCGGTTTTCTTTCCGAGGAGATCTTTCTTTCCTTCCTTGCTCTACTTCGGCATAATGGTTCGTGTTTGCAATTTCCGCAGGACCTCCGTTCATCGTAACTTCCTCTGGCTTCGAGGTTCATCTCCGTTCTCCGCGTGGTTCTTCGCGCTCATCTTCCTCTCGTTCGAAGATCTGTTTCGTGATTTCCGATCGGTTCATCTTCATCCCCACCTTGCTTCAGAATCATCTCAGCTTGAGGACGCGGTGGTTTGTTTCTCTGTTCGCGTTCTTGATTTTCTTGCTCGTCGATTCCTTCACCTCTCGTTTTGGTTCTTCCTCCGTTTTCCATGTCCAACGTGATTTGAGTTTTTGTGAGTGAGGATTTCAAGATCTAGTCGCCGCCTTCATCTCGTAGATCTATTTCCTCTACTTCAGTCTGGCTCGCGAAGGTTTTAGATTGGAGCATACATCTTCTTGTTTGCCGATCCGCCTACCTCCTTCTTCGATGTGGTTTCCAGAGCTTTGCCTGGGTTAGTGAGTTTCTTTGTTTCGTCTTCAGTGTTTCTACATTTTGCTAATTGTTCGCCATTCTTACACAATCGTTCATCAATGGATTTCTTTCGACCTTAGGTACTCTACGATGGTTCTATGATCTATTTTGGTATTCTTGTCATAGAAGCATACAAGGTGTTTGATGGTTTGTCTCAATTACTGGAGGTATTGTTTTCTTTGTATGGATATTTAGTAGCTCTTGATGTTTCAAGTTCTACGTTCTAATATGATGTTGCTTCACACTATTGGATTATTCAAGTTTACTTCTAGATTTGGAAATTTGGTTGTTAATGCCTCTGTTCTTTTGATTTTGCTTCGTCTTTGTTTGTAAGGTGGTTAAGCATTGATTCAGATTTAGCCCTATGGCTCGTCCTATGACGTTAACCTCTCATTGAAAGTCCTATGACTATAACCTCTATTCTGTTTTAGCTTCTGCCTTTTAGGTGGTTAAGCATTGGTTTGCTTCTGCCATAGATGGTTAAGTGTGTTGATTGGCTTCTGTTTATGGTGGTTAAGCATTGATTGATATTTTTCTCGTGTTGGGATTGTGATTGCTTCTGCCAAGTGGTTAAGAATTGATTGTAGCTTTTGGTGGTTAAGCTTCTTATGATATGGTACTTTTCTGCAATGAGCGTCGTGGAGACGTCAGATCGGGACTAGGCACCACCGCCATTGCTTGATGACTTTGTTTGATTTCATTGTATCTTTTCTCATTTTCAATTGTATTGTACATTCATCCCAAGCTGGAGATGCTAAAATATGCATGCTCCAGCTTGCGAGGGCTATTAGGAATATTGCTATGTTAGTTAGATTAGTTACTAGTTAGTTTTACTCATTACCTATATAAGGTCATATCTTCTTGTATTACTCACTTTTGCTCAATCATTAGTAAAACTTTCCATTTCAATTTCCATCAATTATTCTCTCTTTTCTCTGATCACCATAGCTCTCAACAACAATCATATATCAATGCTCACAATGCTTTTTGTTTTTTAGCGCATCATTCCAACTCTCATAAAAAAACAAAGAACATTGTGAGTGTTGGCTTAAAATTATTGTACATGTGACATTACTAGTAGTTCTGCCAGATATTTACAGAGAAGCGTCCAAACCAAAGGAGTTGCATAAACAACAGAGGAAACCAGCTTCTCGGAAGCGCCAGATACACACTGACTGAGAACCAATGACTCTAAACACCATCATTCCCAGTTGAGCAAGAAACCTAATATCACCGAATGAATTGACCGAAAGCTTTTGAAATAGTCATAGGAATATAACCAAGCTTCTGAAGGGTAATGCGGAGCAGAGGAATGTGGCAATGCTTCACTCATGTCTTTTTCGAATGACTAAGAAAAATGGCATGCATTCGTGAAGAGTGGAGCGAACGACATCAGTCAATCAACTTAGTTTGTCCGTATTGAATCGACTCAAGTTTCTTTTTTTGGAACAAATTAATTATACTGTCACATATCATGCTCTAACAATTGAAATACATTAATTTGTTGAGTGAACATGGCTAACATTACTGTTGCTCTCTCGGATCCATTTTCTTTATATTTACATTTTCGATTTTTCAGAAGTTACTTTTATTTTTTGGGTGGGCAGAAGTTACTTTGTTAAATGTGCGTTATTTGTAAACCACAAGTTACAGTTGAAGTTTTCATAAAACCAAAAACTTAAAAAATATTGCAATATATATATATATATATAAAATATATCTCTTAATTTGTACCTTTGCCACAACGCGAGGGATACAAATTGATAATTGTAATGAAAAAGTCGTATAGAAATTTGATAAAAAAAAAGAGAGATAAAAAAGTAACAAAAAATGAAAACAATGTGCACCAATGTTCATTTTACCAAATGTTCATTTTTATCGGATGTCCCCGAAGGGACCCAAATGTTCATTTTTGTCTTACTATTTTTTCCCTATTTGTGCAGTTTACAGTTCATCAGTTTAGCCCAACGTTTCCTTTGTTTGTTGCCTAGCTTGAAGTTGTAGAACTAAACAAGTTCCAGCTTCCCTCTAGAAAGAGAAGCATAAGCCCAACGATAAGAATACAAGCCCAAAACAAGATGTTTTTTAAGAAAAGAGTAGATTAAACATGCGTGATTAGCAAACCAATATATGAAACCAACCAAATTATTAATTTATAAATTAAAACAAAATAAAAGTTGAAACGGAGAAAGAAAAAGGCGTAACACATGCAAGACAAGATGATTCATGTAGGCAGCTTGGTTAAGCTTGTAATTTGCTTTTTTTTTGTTCGTCGCAGGGGGATGGGTTCCCAACAGCCACCAGCTCTGCTGGTTGATGGTTGGCTTCGAACTCGGAGTGCACATTTTAATAGGCTTCCAACTTTGCCATCTACGCTATGCCTCAAGTGCAGCCTTGTAATTTGATTTGATTGATGATATATAGCGTGCGTTATAGGCCTGGGTGCCCAGTACTTTTGAGGTTGTCGGGGACTTTGGGTTCGGTCCTATGCTCAATGTGTCTTTCCCGTTTTTGTCATTGGCCCTTTGTGTTAATTGTTTGTCGAGACTTGAGACTATACGTCTTTCTATTTCACAAAAAAAATAAAACTCTTGTTTGCTCTTTTCAGTTAAATTGGGATAGTCTGTTGAGAGTATTTTTGTTGGATTTGCTTAACAACAGCTACGAGCCTAGGTTTTTGAGTAGTTAGTGGCGTTATGCGTTTAGAGGTTTTTGAGTAGTTAATGGCATTACGGGTTTACAGGCCGATGGTCTGTGATTTTTTATCTAGTCTATTTAATTAGACCTAACATATTTAATAAATAAGTTAGGTTAAAGCTTCTTAAAAATTTTTTCTAACTAATCAAGCTAGGCTCTAGGCAATAAAAATAGCCTTGGACTAGGTTGACCTACTTATAATATTATTAAAATATCTAATAATAATAAAAATATTTTAATTCGTTTAAAAGTATGTTTTTAACTTACTTAAGTCTTTTATTCTATTTAAAGACATTTATTTTTTGACATAGGTAGCAGTATATTTGCTTATTTAAGAGTAGGCGTTTTGATTTTTTCAAAATATTTTATAACCAAATAGGTATTTAGATAGACTTTAGACCAAGTTAAACTTTTAGGAAAGTCAACCTAAAGTCATAAAAATGGTATATATATCAAGTAATATAGACCTAGGCTTAGGCTCTTTTTTTAGAATACATGTCCAACTTATTTAAACTAAAGCTTAGCCTAATTTAGCCTATTTAAGCCTATTCGTGGGCTTAGAGTCAAACAAGAGATTAGGATAAATAATTGGGCATATGGAGCTAAGCTCTATGAAGTAGAGAAGATTAAATGATGCATCTTCATACAAAAAAAAAGAAAAGAAAAGAAAATTATTTTAATAAACATTGTGCAAATACTTTAATAGGTCTTATTTATTTATTTTTTAGAACAAGTCTAGTAGTTTTACTAAGTAATAAATACACTCCGCGAGGAGGAGGTCTTAAGAAGCACATTGATAGGCTTCTTGGTTCACGGCATTTTTTTCGTGGTCAGATTTTCACAACTTGTAAAATGGCTTGTTTAACCAGATTTTCAATTCCACACAACTATTGTAAAATCACAATCAAATCATATACTACGATTTTACAATTAAAAGAAAAATATCAATGTGTTTTTTGAATGATAGACTGCTTGTTGCGCTTTATTTTCTTTTCTTTTTTTTCTTTGACTTCACATTCACATTTCTTGTCATGTAAATTGGTTCAATAAAGGCAAGATCTATATAGCTGTGAAAAGAAATAGGGCAACAATGTAATTTAAAAGTGATGTTAGAAAAATATTATGCAGAATATAATAGTTGTTCTCAATTATACAATTTAAATTACAATTATCTCTTCCCAAATGGATACAAATATAAAGTTCTTTATTGCATCACCAGCAAAGATCTTCAACATTAGATGTAACACTCTCCATCTGTAAGCGGGAAAGGTATATGTAAGCAAGAAAATGCCAAAATATATATACACTAATTTTAGCTAGCATATAGGACAAACTTAAATAAGATAAAGCTAAATCACAACAACACATTATATTGTGTTAGCTCTAAGTTAAACTTCATAATTCATATGTCATTAAATACTAGGGTTTTGACAACACTTATTTTTTTTTTAATCAGATTCTAAGAACACTAATTAAGAAATCAAAGATAAAAACTCTTTTAGTGGAGAGTAAAGTTTTTGAATTTTCAATGCATTGAATTTTTTGAAAACTTGAAAAAATATACATTTTTAGTTCCTAAGCAAGAGCAATTAGCAAAGCCTTAAATACCAATTAAAAAGATTAAGCATTACATAACAATGTTACAGGTTTATGGAAGACTTAAAACCCAATTCACTCTATGTCATCTTCCGTAAAAACCAAAATAATTACTAAACGACTACATTTTGATTCATTTTCGTTGTATCCAACCAAAACGTTTCCCGAATTTTGTAGATGGATAGATTGTGTTGCACATGATAAAAATGTTTGTTATATTTTTTTGGAGCCTTGTGAAATCTAGTTGATGAACAAAGACAATTAGAGATGTTACCTTCATATTTAAGATCGGATCCTTTGCAGTTTGACTATTTCAATTGCTACCAGTACATATAACTTATCATATACATCACTCCAAAACTTGAAATAATTAAGCATATCTCCATGATTTCTTCAAAATTAATGAGAAACAAATCCCTCAAAATCCTATGATAAACCCAATTGCCAAGGCAATGTAAAACCCTTCATTAAAAATTATTCAACAACATGAGCATCGAATAGGGCAAGTTTGGTTAAGGGGAGCACCACAAAGTTTTGGATTTCTTATATAAGCAGACGCATCTCTAGCTTGAAGTTGGGTGCTATGAACACCCAATTTTTTCGGCCCATTAAAATTAAAACCCAAAAATTTGCATAATTCATAATTTAGATTAATTTCCTTTATAGTTTTTTTATTTAGTCCTTTAAAAAAAAATTTCTTCAACCCATTTCCATAAAAAAAAAAGAAATTTTCAACTTAAACCCGTTATATTTTGTAATATTAATAATAGTAATAATAAATAAAGGGACAAAAGAGTGACCAGAGTTGGTCACGGATAAACAAATTGGATGAGGGGAAGTATAAAAAATGGCAAAATACAATGATGAGATTCCTCTCCATTTTGTTTGCAAAATGATGATGTTCCCCTCCTACTTTCTGGATGAGCTGTATCTCTACAACAAAAGGACAGAGGAGCGGGGTCACGAGAGGTTGGAGGCATGAACAAAGGGGAGATGACCACTTCTAAAGGACCAGGGGGGAGCTTCCAAAAAAAAAACAATAGAGTTCCATTTTTGAACCTTGATGAAAACCAAAGCCAAAAGACAGCCATCACTCCCTCACTCCTATCATCATCACCACCTTCCATAGCCACCACCCTCAACACGCGAGCCTTCACCACTCTTTTCATCAGCCACCATCATCTCCCCCTTCAAAAACCATCCTCATTTTCCAAATCACAAAAGGGAATGACAACAAACAATCCTCAAAATCATAAATCAAGCAAACATCATTCCAGTTCAAATATAAACAAAACACACACCGAGAGAGAACCGCGAACCTCAACCCCTCCTTCTTTTAGTATATACACCCAGGGCCATCCATGATGAGGGGAGGAGCATCCATTGATAACCTCCTTCATCCACCCTCTTCCACCAAACACAACCTATCATTCATCACCACATATCATCATCTTCTTACACACACAATAACCATTACCACTGCTATCAATTTTTAAGACTATCAGCTTCCAAAAAAATCATACACAGATACAAGCCAAAATCATCAAAAATTAACAAGAGGAAAAGAGGAAGAGACCCGGTTCTCCTCCATCACCGTGGCCTCACATCATCATCATCCTCACAAAGTCATTCTCGCTCCCTCCTCTTCCACCACAATCCTCGCTTCGAATCTATCTTCCTCCGTCATCATCTTTACATCATCATCATCCTCCCATCATCATGCACCACCACTGCCTTCTTTCACTCCATCGCGGCCTTCCCCTCCAAAACCACTGTGAATCGCCCTCTTTCCCCTTTTGCCGCCATGGCTCCATGCACCCTTTCACCGCGCATGACCGCGCCCATCCACCCGCACCGCACCAGCCCCACGAGTTTCTCCTCCGCGCTGTGCCGTCTCCCTCAGCCATCGAGAACTAACCTTCCTCCTCCAGTCACGGCTGAAATCACTCACCTTTAGGATCTCCCTCAGCGCACCAAAGCACAACGTTCCTGAGGTTGCGAAGCCAGCATATTCCTTCTCTCCGCCCTTTATTTAGCATGCCACTCATCGCTCGCGAAGGGACAACCGGATCTCACGCCCCGGTACCACCCTCCTTCCTTCCCTTCACGACTGACACCATGAAGCGCTAGCAACCATGGAGTCTCTTGGATCTTCGCGATCCCCACCTCCGCTAGCCTCGCTCCGCCCGGATAGCCACCAACGAATAGAGTTCCGTTCGATGAAGCCGAGCCTCATCACCAGCACGCGATGCGAGGATCATCGAGATCAACGCTCTCTCCGTGAAACCCACGACCGAAACCAGCCGCGAGCTCTTCGTCTCCGCCACCACTCCTCCCCCTCGTGCGCGCACTCTCCCTCCGCCTCCTCTCTTGGCCACTCCAACCATCTCTCTCTCCTTTCTCTCTTGGTTTATCTTCTTCCATGTATGCGTGTGGGAATGTGTGAGTGGATTTGTACTATTGAATGTGTGTTAATGTGTGTGAGCATGTGTTTATGTTTTGTGTGTGTGTGTGTGTGTGTACTCATGTGTGTGACAGAGAGAATGGGGAAATGGGTAGAATTAGGTAAGTGAATTAAGTTAAGCTAGGTAAAATTGGGGTTAGAATAATAGGAAATTTTAGTTTTATTTTATTTTATTTCTATTTTAATGTTAGTGTTATTTTATTTTTGTTTTTGTTGGATTGGATTTTGGGTTCCTTCGTTGGATTCAGGTTTATTTGTTCGGTTAGTATTTATTTAATTTTTAGCTTTTAGACTTGTTTAGGTTTGGGTTAGTTTGGGTCTAAAATATCTAAAATAAAAAATATTTTATACAATTTGGGTTTAAATAAATACTAGAATAGCTTCCTCTACTAAAAAAGGATTTGAGTCAATTAATCGATAAATTGTGTTTTTTTTAATAAAATTAACTAGCCGTACGGCTTGTTAATCCTATATCTGGAATATTTTAGCTGCGATAGCTTGATATTCAAAATTTCTTTTCAAAATCAAAATAATCGATCAATCCACAAATATGTTCTAAAGGACTACGTGACTTTGAATTTCCCATTGCATCGGAGGATACGTAGGAGGCGTTTCATCCCTGTCAAGTCAAAATCTAATATTTATAATTTTTGTCTTAATTGTAATTTTTTTATGAGTTTTTTTTAGGAGATATTTTATTTCATTTAATTTTCATTTCTTTAGGAAATATTTTATTTCAAATAAAAAAGGTTAATTTAGCCGAGATGGCTTGTTAACTCAGGATTTTTGGACACTGAGTTGTGACAGCTTGGTGTTCCTCAATTTCTTTCTTTTGTAATTTTCTTGTAAATAAAAAATATAATAAAATGAATATTTTGAAAGGTTATTAATAATTTGCACAAATCAATTAAGGTACCGTCAAGGTGTATTAGGGGTGCGTAGGACTAAAATCTTACCATTTCCTATGCATAACCGACTCCGAGTCTTAGTTTCAAAGACCAATTTTTTTAATAAAACGGGTTTTTCCATGTTTTCCCAATTTAAATAAACTTGGTGGTGACTCCCAATTTTCAATCAAACTATTTTTAGCCGTCCGTCACGATCACGTTGAGGTGCCAAGTGGGATTTCACCCGATAAATTATTATATAATAAATCAAGAATACTGAGGGGTCTAATTGAGAAAGTTGTGAAGGAATCATTCCTTGACAATAGATTTCTAGATAGATCAAGAAAATTTAATGATTTTAGTTGTCCAATAGCCTTAGGGGTTTCTCCACTTAAAATATTTCTCGAGATGTTCAAAGAAACTAAGACAGCAAGATTCATGATCTCACATGGGATTTCTCCAACTAATTGATTGCTAGAGAAATCAATACTTCTCAACAACCCCAATGTACTTTTGTATTTTGACATTTTCCCTTTCCATATAAGTGATGCACTATCATCATAAACTTCGAAGTTATCAATTATACCACTAAAATCATCATAATATTCACCATAAGGATAGGAAATATCTACATTTGAACTTAGTTGACTAGCCATTGCAGAAAGATTGCCTACGCAATTAGGTATCTTCCCAGAGAGATTATTCAGAGAAAGGTCCAAGAGATGAAGTTCATCAAGATGGCATATGCTTAAGGGCATGCATCCATAAAATTTGTTAGAATGCAAGCTAAGTACAAGTCGAGATGGAATGTTATCACCAATCCAGCTCGGGAATGGCCCAGAGAAGTTGTTTTGTGCTGCATCAAAAACTTGTAGCTTTGTGCAATTAATCAAGGACAATGGTATTTCTCCTGAAAAACTGTTGCCACCCAAATGTAATGACTGAATCTGCCTTAATGATCCCATATATCTTGGTAGATTTGCATCAAAACAGTTATTAGACAAATCTAGGAAGCTCAATGATTGGGAATTTATCCAACATTCTGGAAGCTCTCCTTTGAGGCAATTGTTTGACAAATCTAGAAATTTCATGTTTATGGACCTGTTATCACATAGAAAACGATTTGCTGTTGAAAACATGTTATTTGATAGAAACAATAGTGATGAAATTGAAAGGAAAGATGGAATCGAGCCTTCAAATAAATTTGAGCTTAAATCAATTTGAAGGGCATCTCGAAGCACCACTGGTAAATTTTCAATTTTTCCTCTGATATGGTTGTGAGAAAGATTTAATTTATCCATCATAGGAAGGACTTTTTCCAAAACCAATTTGGAACCGAGTCAAATATTTCATTGCTAGAAATATCCAACCAATAAATATGATTTTGAGTTTGAAGCCATCCTGGAAAGTGAGGACCCAAATTGCAAGATGCCAAGTTAATGTTAACTAAATTGAACAGGGGGACCCATTCAGTGCTAACATTACAAGCCAATGAGTTATGAGACAAATCCAAAGTCGAAAGATTAGAAAGTCTCAAGAAATGAGCATCGGATATCAAACCTACCAACGAGTTATTTCAGCTTAACTGAACTAAATTGGATAGTTGTCCAATGGTTTCATCTATAGTTCCATTTAGCCCATTGTTATCAAGTCGCAACACTTGCATGGATGAAAATTGAGAAAGGTCAGGCACCGTCCCTGTAATTTCATTCCATCCCATATTCAATACCTCCAAGTGGTTATAAGCACAATGGGAAAATGCTTGAACAAACTCACGAAATAGCCCGATCAACCTATTTTCAGATAGGTCTAATTCACTCAAATTGCAAATATTAAAAAGTGATATAGGTATTTGGCCTTGATGCAAGTTATTTGCAAGATTCAAGTGCTCAAGGGAGCTCAAGTCTCCTATGGCTTCTGGTATGGTTCCTCTTAAACCATTATGATTCAACTTGAGCATAACAAGGCTATCGGTGGCATTCATTAACCATGGGAAAATTAAGGACGAGTTCATCAAATAGTTGTTGGAGAGATCCACAAAAGACCCTAAGTGGAGAAATTGGCAGTCGAGGAAGTGAAGGGAGGATGGAATCTAAAAGATTACAGCCACCAAAGTCCAAATATTGTAGATGAGAAAAACCACTTGCTTGCCTTTGCCAATTGTTTGCGCTGCTGAGATTAGTCCCATGAAGTGAAAGGTGCCCTAAAAATGAAAGATGAGATAACCATTGTAGATCAGATCTTAAAGACATTTTGTTGTTGGGGCTGAGGTCAAGATACAACAAATTCGAAATATTTATGAACTGATGAGGAATGATTCCGCTGAAGTAATTTTGGCTTAGATCCATATATTTCAAGGATACGAGACTTCCAATTAGCTCAGGGGGAAGTATTCCATTGAAGAAATTAGCACTAAGATCCATATGCCTCAGCAATGAAAGATTTTTCAGTTAAGAAGGGATTTTCCCTTCAAGAAGATTCCATCCAAGATCAAGATGCACTAGATTGGAGAGATCTGACAACTGATGAGGGATTTCTGCATTAAGAATATTATGTCCAAGATCAAGATACTCTAGAAAGGGCAAGTTCCCAAGTTCATGGGGTATTTTTCCTTGGAAACTACTATATGAAAGATTAAGGTGCCTTAAAAGGGTTAAAGTGCCAATGAATTCAGGGATGGATTTGGTCAGCATATAAGAAATGTCACTGAGGTCCAAATAGTTCAAATGCTGTAACTCACCAAGTGATGGGCTAATCGAGCTAACTGTGACATAATCATCAGCATGAAGATCAAGCATCAAGACATGACCTGTTCCGTAGCTACACCGAATGCCTTCCCAGTTACAACACTTTCTGATTCTCTCCATCTCCCCATGAAGAGAGCCAGTCCTTGTTGAGCTGAAAACCCTGTTTTAGAGACAGTAGTGCTTGCCTTTCCCTCTCTATGCACTTCACAGTGACATTATTGTCGGTCTCAGGGCTGAATGCATGAAGCTGTAACTGTGATATGTGCAAGAAAAGCGCATAAAGTAGATGCAAAACAAGTATGAACCTGGAATGCATGATGATTCTTGCTGCTAGCTAGAAGCAGATAAATTTGAAAAAGTATTACAAAGCAAAGGGAGAATATGGCTGTTTAATTTGTGGTGACGAAGGACATTAACGACTGATTAATATCCCGTAAGTCTATTCAAATTAGTAAGTGGTGTTAAGCTTAAGGATGAAGTGAATTGATGAGGGCGTTTTTAGATAAGAAAATTGACAATTCAACAAAGACTAGTAGAAATGAAAGATAATGCTGAACAGGGCTAGTAGGGTACGATGTTTTCATTCACGTCTTTTCCTTTGAATAGGATGAGCAGACCAATATAATGGGTGTTAATGCCTCCTGCGCAACTTTGATTGAATCGCTGCAAGTCATCAAAATCGCGTTTTCATTAGATAAGAAAATTGACAATTAGACTAACAGAAATGAAAGATAATGCTGAACAGGGCTAGTAGGGTACGATGTTTTCATTCACGTCTTTTCCTTTGAATAGGATGAGCAGACCAATATAATGGGTGTTAATGCCTCCTGCGCAACTTTGATTGAATCGCTGCAAGTCATCAAATCTCATCGCGTTTTCATTAGATAAGAAAATTGACAATTCAACAAAGACTAACAGAAATGAAAGATAATGCTGAACAGGGTTAGGCTACGATGTTTCATAATCATTCACTTTGAATAGGATGGGCAAACCAGGAAAAAGGTGGACGCCTACACGAAGAATGGGTGTAAATGCCCTGCGCAACTTTATTGAATCTCATCACATTTCTCCATCGACATAATTATATTATCTCGCCTCTTTAAACAATTCTAGTGTATAAATTGTAATCGACCCCACTCTAACAATTTTAATATTCAATTGTAATCTACATACAACAAAAAGATTACAATATACAATGTACACATGTATTCTTTTAAAAGCTAGTGTTTATATGATTAAATAATTATTAAAAATATAATGCCGAAATTTATTTTTATTGATCAATTAATTTACTATAATGTTTGATATTTATTTTTCTTTTTTAAAACAAGGTAGCTTGATATATTAAATTAATTTTTATTACTTATTTTCTTGTATATCTTGTGTATTCATGATTTAGTAATTATCTTTATGGTTTAATCACCCGTTCTATGCCACTTGGACTAGTCCTTTCTCTGACTGGGAAGTAATCAAAGACTCCATTATTGAACCAGAGACAAAGTGGACTCAAAATTAGAAGACGAAACAATTTTGAGGTATATTTCAATCTATATATTTCTGTAAAAGAGGGGTAATAGTAGGTGCTATTAATCCTTACTTGGTGATTAAGTTTTCCGCCTAAATAATTTTGTTAAGTGTTTGGATCTTATTGGATGACATATGCTAATAGGGGTTTTATAATAATAATAATAATTGTCCCATTATGTGTATTGTTTTGTTCCAATACATCTAAACCACCAATTAAATAGGTGGGAAAACTATCTATTCGATGATGTGTAGAAATTCAACTCTTGTATTTAATCTATTGTATTTCCCAACACTTAATTATAGAACTTCTCGAAACGTAGAACTGAATAGTCATTCTCTTTAATATAGTGTTCATTACATTATTATTATTATTATTATTATTATTATTATTATTATTATTATTATTATTATTATTTTAATATTTATACTGCGTTGTTTGGGGTATATTTAATTATTTCCTAATAGGTAGTTGGAATGATGCATTCCTACGTTTGTTATAAGTTTTACAAAATTTTCTCTGGTATTAATTATTCCATAAAAAAGATTTTCCTATAATTTAGTAAAATCTCATTCCCAAGTTGAAGGGTGGGGAAAAAAAATTTCCATGACTTGGGAATTACAATTATTAAGCACAATTACTAAATCATCCTTCAATTATTTGACTTTTTCTCTTTTTATGATTGTGTTAAGGCTATTTTAGCAATTATGACATATATTCTCAAGAATATAGATTATAAAATAAACAACTTTTAAATTTATTTTGAGGAATCTTAACAAATAATCAGGAATGTTTAATACTAAACAAATAATTTTTTAAACATATCCTGAATCATATTCCCAGGAATCTGGAAACCTAATTTCAAATCTTGAAACAAACGCCCCTTAATTATAGAAAACCAATCAAAGGTGAGAACTGAATGGTCATTCGTTTCCTATAATGCTCATTGTTATAGCAATAAAAAGGCCAACAAACGTTCACACAATCAACCTCCAAGTCCATTGAATGGACATCCTTAAGGAGCCATATATAAGGAGCCACTATTATTATCTATCTAATGGTCTCTTACAGTATAGAGGCTTGTCACTTGCAAGACAAATTTTAGTCATCCATGATAGTCAATTAAATAAATTTTTTTTTTATTCTCTCATTAAAGCATGCACATAATTGCCATCATTTTTTGCCGATCAGATTTCATATTTCTCTTCCAATTCAGCCACCCAAACTAGCCAATTAGGTGCATTCTTAAATTTCAAATTTTAAATTTCAAATTTTGAAAATTTTGCTCTTTTTGACATTATAATGTAAGAATAGATATATTTAATAATTGAAACACCTCCAACATTTCTTCATTTTCCAATTTGATTCATTTCTAATTCTTTCTTCTTCATTGGTATCTCATTCCCATCTTCCATTCCCGCCTTTCTCTCTCTCCCTCTCCCCAGCTCTCATCTCTCTAACATGCAAGGACCATCGCCATCACCTCCCCTGCCATTGGAAGAGGATACGGATCTTCTGCCATCTTTCAACCTTTCTTTTTAATCTCCACCCTCCAGTGAGCTACACCTTCCCTCTACCTCATCTCCTGTTCCCTCATCTCTCCCCCATTGCCTCCACCCAACCTCCACCTCCTTCCACTCCACCAGGTTTGAGTCCATGGGCCCAATTGTGTCCTTCAACCACCAAATCCAACTGCAACCTTTCAATGATGTTGAGATTTGTAACACAATGGGAAGAAAAACTTTAATATGGGGGAGTTTGGTCATTTGCTGGGCTAGTAAAAAAAAACAAAAAAGTGAGAAGTGGAGGTGGATTAAAACCACCTAACCCCTTCCTTCCTCAAACTCTCAGCTTTTCTCTCCCCTTTCGCTTCCATTTTTCTTCCTCTTCTTCTCCATTTTTTTTCATTTATTCCTCCACTTTCAACCACTCAATCACATAGTTGTTAATTTTTGTCATCAAAACTTGATAACCCACTAGCTCCTAAATTTTAAGGTAAGACTCCAATCTCAATCTCATCCTCTTTTTGGTTATTTTAGGGTGTATCTTAAGAACTAGTGAGCTCTCCAAAATGGTGAATGGGTATATGTTTAGTATTTTAAGTACAAATCTAGTAAGTTAGAAACTTTAATATTAATAGATTGTAATGGGTAGAGTCAATGCTTGATTTTTTTCTCTAATTCTTAGGAACCCTAGGTTCTATAATTTGGGGGTTTTGTTTAATGGACTCTCTAATTGATAAATCATTTTTGAAATAAATTATTTAAACTTGTCGAAATGCTTATGTTTGCTAAATTCCTTGACGCAGATAGCTACTCCCTCCTAAGCCTAAGAAGAGGTCAGTTGATCCCTTTGTACTTGAGGCTATTTACATAGTGGCGATGTTTTAAATTATTTTTATGGGAGAAGCAAATTTATTAGATTTGATAAAAATTTTACTTTGAGCTACTTGGATTAATTGGTTAGTTCGATTAGTTAATTTTCTCAAATATGATAGTTATTAATATGATTAGATGATTTGGCTAAAATTATTACTAGCTCTCTTTGTTGATTTTATAATGCCATGATTTTGCTATATGTTGTTTTAATGGGCATTGGAAAAGTTATGATATTTGGCACTTGCAAGGTTAGAATAATATGAAGATTGAATTTTAGTTTTATAGATTGTGTTTGAAAAAAAAATTTAAGAAAATCATTATGGGTTCTAAGATGAAATTACTGTCGTAGCGAAGAGATATAATGGCATTACTGTTGTCATAGCGAAGAGATATAATGGCAATCTGCTCGCCATAGTGAAGAGATATAATGACATTACCGCTTGCCATAGCGAAGAGATATAATAGCATTACCGCTCGCCCAAGTTTGTTAAGAAGAAGGATGGTTCACTCGTTTGTGTATTGATTATCGATGTTGAACAAAATAATAGTGAAGAATAAATATCCCTTCCTCGTATCGATGATTTATTTGATCAGCTTCAGGATCCCAACGTTTCTTAAAGATTGACTTGCGATCTGGATATCACCAGCTGAAGATAAGGGGTGAAGACATTTCCAAGACAGCTTTTCGTACTCATTATGTTCATTATGAATTCTTGGTTATGTCTTTTGGGCTTACCATGCACCAGCCTTTATGGATTTGATGAACCAAGTCTTCAAGCCATTCTTGGATCACTTTGTTATAGTCTTCATTGATGACATCTTAGTGTATTCCAAGAGTAAGGAAGAGCATGAACAACACTTGAGGTTGGCCTTGCAAACCTTAAGAGAACATAAGCTATATGCCAAGTTCTCTAAATGTGAATTTTGGTTGGACAATGTGATTTTCTTAGGTCATGTTGTTTCTAAAGAGGGGATAAGTGTTGATTCTAAAAGTGGAAGCAGTGTAGAATTGGCCAAGACCTTCCTCTGTAGAGATTCGCAATTTCCTTGGACTTGCAAGATATTATCATCGATTTATTAAGGATTTCTCTAAGCTAGCAGCACCTTTGACAAAGCTAACACAGAAGCAAGTTAAATTCTAGTGGAGTGATGTATGTGAATAAAGTTTTCAACAGTTGAAGAGTTGTCTGACATTCGCCCCGTGTTAGCATTACCTATTTCAGGTAGTGGTTATGCAGTTTACCGTGATGCTTCTAGAGTTGGCCTTGGTTGTGTGTTGATGCAACATGGGAGAGTGATTGCTTATGCATCTAGAGCTTCAAGCATGAGCAAAACTATCCCTCACATGATTTAGAGATGGCGCGGTAATATTTGCTCTCAAGATTTGGAGACATTATTTATATGGCGAGACATGTGAGATTTACACTGATCATAAAAGTCTTAAATATATTTTTCAGAAGAAGGACTTGAATTTAAGACAAAGAAGGTGAATGAAGCTCTTAAAAGACTATGATTGCACGATTATGTACCATCCAGGAAAGGCAAATGTGGTGGTTGCTGCCTTAAGTAGAAAGTCTATGGGAAGTTTTGCACATATAGCTGAAGTTAAAAAGCCAATGGTGAAGGAGTTCCAAGAACTTGTTGATAGGGGAGTAGTTTGAAGTCATAGGTGCACAATCACTTTTAGCTCATGTTCAAGTCCGTTCTTCCTTGTTGGATGATATTAAGGGTAATCAAGGAGAAGATCCCTTTTTGAAGAAGGTTATGGAAGAGGTCTAAGTAGGCAAAGCTTCAAAGTTTGTTGTTGATTCTGATGGCATTTTGCATCTTGGCAAACGCTTATGTGTTCCCAATGTGGTGAATCTGAAAAAGAAGATATTAGAGGAAGCGCATCATTCTTCTTATACCATTCATTCATGTTCTACAAAAATGTATCAAGACTTGAAAAAGTTCTATTGGTGGGAAGGAATGAAAAAGGAAATAGCTGAGTTTGTTTCTAAATGTTTAGTATGTCAAAAAGTGAAGGTTGAACATCAAAAGCCTGAGGATTGCTCCAACAGAATTGAAATACCCCAATGGAAGTGGGAGAAAATCATAATGGATTTTGTAACAGGATTGCCTAAAATCGTAAGAGGTTATAATTCAGCTTGGGTGATTGTAGATCGATTGACAAAGTCTGCACACTTTTTACTTATGAAGACTACCTACACATGCTCAATGCTAAGCTTTATTTGGAGAAGATTGTATCTCTACATGGGGTGTCAATATCTATTATATCTGATAAAGGGTCTCAATTCACTGTTCACTTTGGAAATCCTTTCAGACGGCATTGGGAACTAGGGTTGGACTTGAGCACTCTTTCACCCTCAAACAGGAGTACCTAAGAGGACAATACAAATCTTAGAGGATATGCTTCGTGCTTGTGTCTTAGATTTCAAAGGTAGTTGGGACCAATATCTCCCATTGATGGAGTTTGCTTACAATAACAATTATCAATCTAGTAACCAAATATTTCCATTTGAAGCTTTATATGGAAGACGTGCAGGTCACCTATTGGTTGGTTTGAGACTAAAGAGTCCAAATTGGTTAGCCTAGATTTAATTCAGGAAACCATTGAGAAGGTTCAATTAATTTGAGAATGCTTAGTGATAGCTCAAAGCAGGCAAAAATCTTATGCAGATCAAAGACATCGACCTTTAGAGTTTGGTGTAGGGGAACACGTGTTCTTACGAGTTTCTCCCATGAAAGGCTTGTTGAGATTTGGCAGGAGAGGAAGTTAAGCCCAAGGTTCATTGCACCTTTTTAGATATTGGAAAAAGTGGGGCAAGTAGCTTATCGCCTAGCTCTTCCACCAGACCTTTTAGGAGTTCATCCAGTTTTTCATGTTTCGATGCTTCGAAAATATGTCCAAGACCCTTCTCACATCATACAACATTAATCAATTGAGCTTGATGAGCACTTAAGCTATAATGAGCAACCAGGAGCAATAATAGACAAGCGAGTGAAACGCTTACGATCTAAGGATGTTGCATCTCAAAGGTTCTTTAGCATGGACAATCTGGTGAAAAAACCACATGAGAACCTGAAGCCATTATGCGAGAAAAATATCCACACCTTTTTGAAGCATAAGGTTAGTAAGCAATTGAAATTCGAGGACGAATTTCTTTTAAGGGGAGGTATTGTAACACAATGGGAAGAAAAACTTTAATATGGGGGCAATTTGGTCATTTGCTGTGCTAATTAAAAAACAAAGAGAGAGAGAAGGGGAGGTGGATTAAAACCACCTAACCCCTTCCTTCCTCAAACTCTCAACATCTCTCTCCCTCTCTCGCTTTCATTTCTTCTTCTTCTTCTTCTCCATTTTTTTTTTCATTTCTTCCTCCACTTTCAACCACTTAATCACATAGTTATTAATTTTTGTCATCAAAACTTGATACCCACTAGCTTCTAAATTTTAAGGTAAGTCTCCAATCTCAATCTCATTCTCTTTTTTGTTGTTTTAGGGTATATCTTAAGAACTAGTGAGCTCTCCAAAATGGTGTATGGGTATATGTTTGGTATTTTAAGTACAAATCTAGTAAGTTAGAAGTTTTAATATTAATAGATTGTAATGAGTAGAGTCAATGCTTGATTTTTTCTCTAATTCTTAGGAACCCTAGGTTCTATAATTTGGGGATTTTGTTTAATGGGCTCTCTAATTGATAAATCATTTTTGAAATAAATTATTTAAACTTGTCGAAATACTTAGGGTGTGTTTGCTTTGTTGTTTTTCAGTTTCAGTTTCCAGATTTGTGAAGGAAAAAAAAAACTGAAAACTCCCTTTGTGCTGTGAGTGGCTATTTACATAGTGGCAATGTTTAAAATTATTTATATGGGAGAAACTAATTTATTAGATTTGATAAAAATTTTACTTTGAACTACTTGGATTAATTGGTTAGTTTGATTAGTTAATTTTCTCAAATATGATAGTTATTAATATGACTAGATGATTTGGCTGAAATTATTACTAGCTCCCTTTGGTGATTTTATAATGCCATGATTTTGTTATATGTTGTTTTAATGTGCGTTGGAAAAGTTATGATATTTGGCACTTGCAAGGTTAGAATAATATGAAGATTGAATTTTAGATTTATGGATTGTGTTTGAAAAAAAAAAATTTAAGAAAACCATTATGGGTTCTAAGATGAAATTACCACTAGCCGTAGCGAAGAGATATAACGGCATTACCGCTTGCCATAGCGAAGAGATATAATGGCAATCCACTTGCCATAGCGAAGAGATATAATGGTATTACCACTCACCATAGCGAAGAGATATAATGGCATTACCGCTTGCCATAGGGAAGAGATGTAACGACCTATGTGCACATAGTTTCTCTTAATGAGATAAAGTTTGAAAGAACCTTATTTGAGTATTTGATGATAAAGTAAATTTTATGTAAGAATAAGGATTTGGAGAAAATAGTGATAAAGTGTGTTTAGTATTTTTTTTTTTTTTTGAGATTTTGGCTTAGAAATAAAATTTCGAAGAGTATTTAGTTTCAAATTACGAAGGAATATATAAAGTATGACCTATTATATTTTTTTATTATTGGCTTTTAGAAATGTGTATGATTTATAGCCTATCCCGTTTTTATCACATGCTCGTACGTTGATTGGTTTCTCCTTCTTGTCCACTTTGTTTATAGTCCTCACTAGATCTGTTGACTCACCCCTCCTTTTTCCTCCAGATTTTCAGGTAGCTAAGTAGGGTTCCTGCAATTGCTGTTTGCCCAGGATTTATTCTTTTTAGTAGGCCTCTGTTGTCAGTTAAGGCTTTTTGGTTATTGACTCCAATATTTTGCAACTATAGGACATAGGTTGGATATTTTGATTATGTGTATGAGTAAGAGTTTAATCAAGATTATTTTGTATAACTAGAAATCCTGGAATGTACTGGCTGTTGAATTTGGATTATGATACTATATTGTGTAACAAGTCAAACTTGATATATGGATTGTTTAGTTTTTAGAGGAGGTGCTGCCGATTTTTGGTGGCCAAATTACTTAAGTTTGCAATTTAATCTAGTGGGATAATATTTTTAGGCTTGCTGGGCTAGGTGAGTTCATCTAGCATGTGCGCGAGTCACAGCCTAAGATTGGGTCGTGACAAGATTCTCCTGCCCCGCGCCTTGAAGGTCGAGCTCGATTGAAGTCGTGTCTCTCGATCACCAAGTGCAACTCTGCCATGCCTAGGTAGTGATGATGTGGAGCGATTGGCTTTGTTTAAAAGATGGGTTCATGCAGGGTGTGGGCGATGAACATTCAGTGACAAGGAAGGGTAATGCTTGCAAGTGGTGACAAGATACGAGAAGCGGCATTTGTGGTGGTGATGGGATTCGAGGAGCATTTGGTCGCACGGCTTCATGACTTACGTGGAGCACAATGGTGAGTGTGACGTCAATAGATGAGCGATGCCTTAATGGTTGAAGGTTCTGTCTACGATGGTTGTTCCGTGGTGGTACTTGGCTTGCAGGTGGTGTCGCAGCTCACACATAGACAGAGGTGACAGCATGAGATCAAAGGTGATTGTCATGTGTTTTCCTTTTTATTTTTATTTTTATTTCTTTTTTGAAGGGATTTAATCTGTAATTAGGAATTTTGATTTTTTTTATTATAGAGCTGTTTATTTTGAGTTATTTGGGGTTTGATTAGATTGATTTTTATTGAACAAATGAATTTTTGTTTTGGGTTGGGGAACTTGGTTTTGTTTGATTTGATTTTGATCATGGAGGATGTAGACACAATCAGTCTTTCCTTTGATGACTAACATCAAGAATGGAAGATTTGAGTGATTTTTTATTTTTGTTGTTGTCCGATGTACGTGTTGTGGGTGTATGTTCTGCCTGGACGTGGAATTTGCGTGACTTCCTTTTTGTTTTGTTTGCTTTCTATCTATAAATTTAGATGGTACTTGAAATGAATAATAAAGCTTTTTCCTAGCATGATGAATTATGCATGTGTTCCTCTTTGATTCATTTTTTCTTCATCCTTACTTATTTTCAAAATACACATCGTGTAAATGGTAAATGTGAATGTGAAATTGTTGCTTAAGGAAGCATCTTTTGAGCTTGGGTTTGAAATACACGTCATGTACATACTAAATGGCATGCTAATGCTTTTATGAAGTTTCTTTTTTCCTTTTTTTTAACAGGGTTTGATGCCTTAGTTTAGTGACGGTACTGTAATCCCAATTTCTCAAGCTAAAAGTGATGCTACCAATTTGACACATTCAGAGGGTTTACAATGAGTTGGAGTCAATTCTTGATGGAAATAACTCCACAATCAAGCTTAAAGCATTGATTTGTCTAACTTCTACTAGAATTGGTAAGCTGTTAACCACCATAGAATGGATTTTCAACAACAAAAAATTAAATCAAACAATTTCAATATTATAGAATCTCATTCTCATTCTATAAGAAGTACTTTTAGCTTGCTCTAAATGCAAACCAAACAAGCATTACGCAACAAAAACAACATAAAACAAACCGCTGCCAAGCTAACATATTGACTAATGCCAAAATAAAGCACAAAATCTGCAAAATTACAAAATACAGCAGCATAAACGAGTAATTAATCACTCTATTACACATTATACACCATTCCAAATCTGCAAATGCTGTCATAGAGAATGAAATAGCAGGCAACAACAACAAAACTGCAAGACCCCGCGCACTCAACAAATGACATGTGGAAGCGAGCCTTGTACAGTGGAACCTAATCCAGCTCATCACCCTTCAATCCTTCACTGCCAAGGGATTATCCACAGAACTATTACAAAATCACAATCGAATCATATGTTACGATTTTACAATTAAAAGAAAAATTATCAATGTGTTTTTTGCAATGAGAAACTGCTTGCTGCACTTTATTTTCTATTCTTGACTTTGAACTCGCTTTTTTTCCATGTAAATTGGTTCAATGTATGCAAGATCTAAATAGTTTTGAAAGAATTTGGACAACAATGTGATTTAAAAGTGATGTGAAGGAATATTATGCAAAACATAATAATTGTCCTCAATTATATAATACAAATTAGTATGATTTTTTCCCACAACAAATGGATACAAATATAAAGTTCTTTATTGTGTCACCAGTAAACATCTTCAACACTAGATGTAACACTCTTAGTCTATAATTGGAAAAGGTATATATAAGCAAGAAAATGTCAAGAAAAGGTATATATATGTACACAAATTTTATCACATAGGAAGGCTAAACTATAATAACACAAATTATATTGTGTTAAGCTCTAAACTAAACTTTATATCATTAAATAATAGGATTTTGATAATCTGTTACTTAAGAACAATAACTAAAAAATTAAAGATAGAAACTTCCTTTTTTTATTGAAACACAAACCTTTTAAGTTTCAATGTATTGAATTTGTTGGAAACATTCTTTTTTTTTAAAATAAAAACCTATTTTTAGTTGCTTAGCCATAGCAATTAGCAAAGCCCGAAGTACTGATAAAGAAAGCTAAACATTACATAACAATGTTACTAGTTTGTGGAAGGCCAATATTAAACCCAATCCACTTTGCATCATCATCCTTGAAAACCAAAATAATTCCTAATGATTCATTTTCATTGTACCTAGCCAAAATGTTTCTCAAATTTTGTAGATGGATAGATTTTGTTGCACATGATAAAAACATTTTTTATATTCGTTTGATGCCTCATAAAATATAGTAAATAAACAAAGACAATAAGAGATGCTACCTTAATATTTAAGATCTGATCCTCTGGAATTTGGCTATATTAACTGTCAGTACATACAGCTTATCATATACATCACTCAAGAACTTAAAATAAGCATATCTCCATGATGTCTTCAAAATTAATGAGACACAAACTCCCCAAAATCCTATGACAAACCCAATTGCAATAGCGATGTAAAATCCCTTGGTGAAAAATTGTTCATCAACATGAGCATCATTTTTATTAATTTGATGACCATGAATTGGACAAGTTTTGTAGCGGAGCACCACAAAGTTTTGGATTTCCTATATAAGTTGAGGCATCTCTAGCTTGAAGTTGTGTGCCGAGTGGATTTCACCCGATAAATCATTATATGATAAATCGAGAACACTAAGAAAGTCTAGTTGAGAAAGTTGTGAAGAAATCATTCCTACAATTGATTTTTGAACATATCAAGAAAATCTAGTGGTCTCAGTTGTCCAATAGTTGAAGGGATTTCCCCACTTAACATGTTTCTTGAAATGTTAAGAGAAACCAAGCCAACAAGAGTGGTGATCTCAGTTGGAATTTCTCCAATAAGCCAATTGCTGGACAGATCAATACTTCTCAACAATCCTAGTGTACTTCCATATTTTAACATTTTCCCTTTCCATACGAGTGATGCACTATCATTATAAACTCCGAAGTCAGTATAACAAGAACGATCATAAGCATTACATCCTGAATGATAATAATGGCTAATAGTTGCATTTGAATTTTCTTTAGTGGCCATAGCAGAAAAGTTCCTCATGCATTTATGTATATTGTCAGAGAGATTTTTCTGAGAGAGGTCCAAAACTTGTAGTTCATTGAGATTACATATGCTTAACAGGATGCTCCCATAAAATTTATTAGAATGGAGACTAAGTATAAGTAGCTTTGGAATATTGTCCCCGATCCAGGTTGGCAATAGCCCGGACAAATAATTTTGTGCAACAACAAAAACTTCAAGTTTTGTACAATTAATCAAGGATAATGGTATTTTTCCCGAAAAACTATTGGCACCCAAATGTAAGGACAGGATATTCCGTAACGATCCCATAGATCTTGGAACATTTCCATCAAGATAATTATTAGACAAATCTAGTGTGATCAATGTTTCCAAATCCATCCAACATTCTGGAAGCTCTCCTCTTCGGTTGTTGTGTGACAAATCTAGAAATCTTATGCTTTTTGATGTGTTTGCACATAGAAGAAGATCTACCGAAGAGAATGTGTTGTTGGAAAGAAACAATTGTGTTGCACTTGAAAGGAATGCTGGAATTGGGCCTTCAAACAAATTTGAGCTCAAATCGATTTGAAGAGGAGGTTGTAGTTGAACTGACAAATTTTCAATTTTTCCTCTAATATGGTTGTGAGAAAGATTCAATTCCACCATCGTGGGAAGGAGTTCCCAAAACCAATTCGGAACAGTGCTAGATATCTTGGCTTGAGAGATATCCAACTGACCAATGTGTTTCTGAGTTTGAAGCCATCTAGGAAAATCAGGGCCCAAATTGCAAGATGCCAAGTTAATGTCACTTAAATTGAATGGGGGAAACCATTTGCTGTCAACCTTAAAGACCAATGCATTACCAGACAAATCCAAAGCGTCAAGATCTGAAAGTCTCGAGAAGTGAGCTTCTGATATCAAACGTTCCAATTTGTTATTTGCAAAGCTAAGCTCAATTAAATTGGATAGTTGCCCAATGCTTTCATGTATTGTTCCATTTAATCCATTGTTATCAAGTCGCAACACTTGCAAAGATGAAAGTTGAGAAAGGTCAGGCACCATCCCTGTAATTTCATTCCATCCCATATTCAAAATTCGTAAAGGTTTATGAGCACAAGGAGAATATGCTTGAATAAACTCATGAAACTCCCCTGTCAACCTGTTTTTAGATAGGTCAAGCTCTTTCAAATTGCAACTATGAAACAGGGATACAGGTATTTGGCCATTGAGCATGTTATTTGCAAGATCTAACTCCTCAATAGAGCTCATGTCCCCAAATGCCTCTGGCATGATTCCCTTTAAACTATTATTATTCATCCTGAGAACAGAGAGAGTACTGGTGGGATATATTAACCATGGAAATATTAAGGACGAATTCATCAAATAATTTTCAGAGATATCCACAAATGACAGGGAAGTGGAGAAATTAGCAGCGGAGGAGAGTGAAGAGGAGATGGAATCTAGAAGATTACAACCGTTGTAGATGAGAAAGACCACTCACTTGTCGCTGCCAATTGTTTGCACTGCTGAGGTCAGCACCACTGAGCGAAAGATACCTTAAGGATGAAAGATGAGATACCCATTGTAAATCAGAACTTAAATACCCTTTGTCATAGTAGCTGAGGTCAAGATATTGCAAATTGGAAAGATTTCCAAAATGATGAGGAATTGTTCCAGTGAAGTTATTTTCACTTAGATCTAGATATTCCAAGGATAAGAGATTTCCAAGCTGAGGAGGCAGTATTCCGCTAAAGTAATTATTATTAAGATCCATGTACCTCAATAATGACATATTTGTTAGTACTTGAGGAGGGATGTTTCCATCTAGATAATTCCAAGCAAGATCAAGGAAAACTAAATGGGGGAGATTTGAAAACTGAGAAGGGATTTGTCCTTGGAAACCACAGGATGAAAGATTGAGGTGTCTCAAATGGGTTAAAGAGCCAATAACATCTGGGAGGGATGAGTTGGCATTAGAAGAAACTTGAATGCCGCTGAAATCCAAATAATTCAAACGACGTAACTCACCAAGTGAAGGGCTGATCGAGCTGACCTCCACATAATCAAGGGCACCGCCATGAAGATCGAGCATCAAGACGTGACCTGTTTCGTTGCTACACTGAACGCCTTGCCAGTTACAGCACTCCTTGTTCTCTCCATCTCCCCACGAAGGAAGCCAATCCCTTTCGAGCTGAAAACCCTGTTCAAGAGAAAGCAGTGCTTGCCTTTCCCTCTCGATGCATTTCACAGTGGTAACATCGCCACTCTCCTCCGGGTTGAATGCAAGTAGATGCACCACTGATATGTGCATGAAGAGAACATACTAAAGTACAAGAAACCCGGAATTCATGATAATTGTGGCAGCAGGAAACAGATAATAATTACGAAAAGTGTGTTACTCAGAGCAAAGGTCGATTATTATTCAATAGAAAAGGAGAACAAGCTAAGGTTGTTTGTGTGTGGTGCAGACGGACGCTAACTAGCAGCACATAAAAATAAAGTAAATTAGCAGCACATAAAAATAGGGGACTTCTTACATGAGGATGACCATATAGTTATTGAATCACATCCCCTTAAAAATAGAATAAATGATTGAGATTAACTAATATTAAAAATAATATTTATATTGAGATTTAAAATAATTTTTCTTACAATTATTTTACCCATTTAGCCTTATGTTACTAGCTCCCCTGTCATTCATGCTGCCTGTGTCCTTACAGCGCCTCCATCATTGCAGCATAGCATCATCAGAGCCACTCACATCAAGATTGGTTCGGTTCGTACGCCGTGCACTATGGCATTAGGCATGCTGCAGCATGGTGGTGGTGGTGTTAGAGCATAGTGACGTGGATGGATATGAGTTTTGATCTTGATGAGTTTCTTGTGCTTGTGTTCTCAAAGTAAATTAATTATATGACCTTCACCAGCAAAGATTGGATTTAAGACTCTTAAATTCCAGAAGGAATTTAAGGTGATATACGTGGATCAATTCAACCACCATATGGACCTTTCAAATATTTTATGATTTTAACATATGCATCTATGAAATGGTTATATGTGTGTTCATTATGATTTCGCAACCTGAAACTTGCAATATTAATTGTACAAATTATTAAGAGCACAATTTCTTGATAATCCAATCAGAACAGTTTATCTTGATGATTCTGGTGAATTTATTTCTTAAGCTTTTAGTGCTTGTAAGCCAATGTTATAAATGTTTGAACATCTAATTATTTATGTTCATATATAGGAAAAGTTGGCTAGCATAATTAACTCATAAAAGACCTCCAGTTAATTGCTAGATTGTTTGCTCATGAGAACAAATCTCCCAATTTCTAGTTGGGCGCATATTACAGCATTTATTTCTATTAGGCTAACACATTGTCAATAATTCTCTCCCCTACAATTACTTTGCCCTGCCAAAAGGTTCCCATTTAAGAACTTCAAAGTGCAGTATATGTCCTAACTGTCATTTCTTTTCAAATGGGACTCCAAAAAAAATTGGAGATATATGTTGGATATGATTCTCCTTTTATGGTCAAATACATTGAAATACAAATGGGAGATGTTTTAAGTCTCATTTTGTGAGATATAATGTTTCCAACATCAGGGGAAAAAGTAGAAAGCTGGAAAAGAAAAGAAATTAGAATGCATGAATATTCTATTTAGATCCTCACACAAGGCAATGTGAACTAGAAGTTCAAATTATTATACATTTGCAAAGAATAGCAATGAATTGCTAGATGCATTTTCTTATAATACAAAAGGATAACTAAATCCTATATACCAGTTGAAAATGCCCCCATTTGAATTGATGTCCCTGTTGGGCAATTGGTCAATGTAAAAATTGCACGCCAGAAGCGTGGTAGACCAGTCGATTCCAAAAATAAAAATCCTTGAAAAGGAAGTGGGGCAAAGAGGCCAAATGATGTTATGGAGACAAATGATACTCTTTCTAAAAGAGAATAGAGACATAGTAAGAACATTGTTGCAATCCAAAAAAACTTGATATATTTGAAACGCAGAAGCGTTTAGGTACCTGAAAATAATCATTGAAAATGATGAGATCTCAATAGACTATGTCTCTATAAGGAAAAAGGATGGAATTGACAAAGTAGTAATTGTCGACAATATATTTGCATATAATATAGCGCTAAATATTATGCAAGAAAATGAGGATCTTGAGCCAAGAATCATTAAAAAATGTCTACATAGAAATGATTGGCCGAAAATGGAAGAAGTCATCTAGGCTGAATTGGATCACTTCCAAAAAACGTGAGGTCTTTGGCCTATAGTCCAAACACCAGAAGGTGTGAAACCAGTGGGATACAAATGGGTATTTGTGAGAAAAAGAAATAAGAAAAATGAAATTATACGCTATAGGTTCTATTTGTAGCACAAGGTTTCTCACAAAAAACCTAGTATAGATTATGGCAAAACGTATTCCCCAATAGTTGATACAACAATATTTCGATATTTGATTAGCTTATCTATACATAATAAGCTAAATGTGCATCTGATAGATATTGTCACAGCCTATCTATATAGTTTATTAGATAATGATATTTATATGAAAAGTCCCTGAAGGATTAAAGACATCATCTAATGAATGTCCCCTGGATATGTACTTAATCAAATTGCAAAGATCTATATATGGTCAAAAGCAATATGGACGGATGTGGTATAACGTCTCAATGATATTTAATTCAGATGGGGTTTACAAATGATGTCATTTGCCCCTACGTTTATATTTGAATAGATGTGTATGTTGATGACTTGAATATCATTGGAACTCCTAAAGAAGTTTCCGTAGTCATAAAAGATCTAGCAGAAGAGTTTGACATGAAAGATATTGGAAAGACAAAATTCTATCTCGGCCTATAGTCGAGCTTTTAACAAACAAAATGTTTATTTGTCAATCAATTTACACAGAGATAACTCTTATGAAGTTTTATATGGATAAATCACATATTTTCTTCAGGTGTATTATAGGATATTTATCAAATCTGCATAAAGACAGATATCAACAGGTTCCTTTCACTTATGGAGACATGATCATATCCTGGAAATACACAAGATAAACTGTAGTCACTATTTCTTCAAATCAGAGAAATTAGTACAATATACAAAGCTCGTGAATTTTCTGGCTAAAAGCAATGGATTAACATGTTATTCAAACTATCATGTAGATTCTCTTAAAAGAAAGTTGCACAACTTTACATGAGGACAACATGGTTTAGATAGTTCAACTAAAGAGAGGAGCTGATGTCTAATTTGTTCAAGTGATAGAGTTACTTCATATTTCTTCTTTGTAGAAGTGGTGCACAAAATTAATATACACTGATTATAAGATTTTAAGTGATACTTTAAAGAGGGGGAGAAATATTGTACTCTTTTTTCCTTGATTAAGATTTTTATCCTATTGGGTTTTTCCTTGATAAGGTTTTTAAGGAAGTTCTACATTCCCACTATGAGGATATTGTCTTTTTTCTTCACTAAGATTTTTTTCCCATTGGGTTTTTCTTAGTAAAGTTTTAATGAGGCATATCCCCAATGAACATCCAAGGGGGAGTGTTATGAAATATTATTCATTTATGGATGTCTATATCTTTAACTGATTCAGTTAAGATTTGATTAGATTAGAATCTGTTATGATTTGATGTGATATTATCTCTCTTCCTTTAGCTATAAATAGCCCTTTGGTATTTGAGACAATCAATAAGACTATTCTTTTCTTCTTCTCCATTATTCTCTCCATTATTATTGTTTTACAACAATATAGACATGTGTAGAGATTAATTTATCAATTTTAGAGGGAGATTAGGAACCTCCTTGAGGTCATTTATAATTACACTTACTTTCTTCTAGATTTTAAAAAATCATCCACCTCTTTTATTTAATTTAAAACTATTACACTTATACTCTTTATATTATTTGTCCATCCATAATAACAAAAACTACAACTGAATTCACAAAATTTACCCCCACCACATCCACCACCATCACCACCCAGGTAACCCATCCCACCAACCCAGTCATTCCCATTTATACTTTCCCATTGTTGTCATCATCATCAATAACATTATCATCATCATCATCATCATCCTGAAGCTTCAATAACAGCATGACTCGCACGTAATCGAACCAATCTTCAGTTTTACCTCCTCCCATTCCCGCACCACCTCCATCTGATACTTGTCATCGTCATGTCACCGTTCAATCCCTAACGCTCACCTATACATTGGCACCCACTCAGCACACTCTTCTCCTTTCCATTACCTTCAACATCATCATCGCCAATCCGGCATCCAATGTCTTTAGAAACAATAGCAACAATGGCGCAACACACTCTCTTCCTTAGAATGTATTCGTCAGCAATTCGCTGATAGAATCGATTTCCATTCTTGTTGCCTTGGGAAAGATTTTGGTTCTCTAATGGGTCATTATTTTTTACGGATTTTAATTAACAGACCATGCTACAAGGATGAGTTTTGGATTGTTATGAGGAGGTTGACATGTAGCGAGTCTAAGAGATTCAAGGGTTTTGATTGGTGCAAAGAGTGATAAGGATGTTAGTGGGTCTTTGGTGGTTTTTAAAGAGATTCAGTTTTGGTTAGGGTTATCAATGTCTTGGTGGTAACGCCCCAATTTTTACTTAATTTTTACTATCATTAGGAATTACGAATTACCGTAGGTAAATATTATATAAAATTTGAGACCAAACAATCCTTAATAAAGGAATATAACGTTAGAAGAGAAGTTAGGAGCAATTCGTGCAAGTATTGCAAACCCCAATTTTCTGTACGTAAAATGACCAAAATGCCCTGAGGTTATTTTACTCTCAAAAATGAGGATCGTGGGCCCCACCCATCCTCAAGGGGATGTTTTGATGTTAATAAGGGATTGTTTGTGTTATGTGTGTTAATAGAGGAGAAGAATCCTAATTTTGAGCTTTGACGCGAAATGACCAAAACGCCCTTACGCGTTTTAACTCCGATTTGCGTGCCGACTTAGCCGAACCTCACTAAAATGTGTTAAAAGGTGTTTTTAAGCCATGATTAACCATTGGTTAAGCTCGGGTGGTTGGGCAATTTTTAAGTAAAATGACCGTTTTGCCCGTCTTTGTAGTTTTACAAATTTTGAGATTTTTGATTGTCTAACGAAACCTAAGCAATATTAGGCTCAAATTAAAGCTTATTAAATTCTAATTACTAATCTAGAGTCAAAATTATTTATTTAGATTGATTAGAACCTAAAATTGCTTAAAACACCCAAATTGCTTAGTAATTCACTTAAACCCTTAACCGTAAATTCTCTAAATTGCATGAATACCTTGCCTACACCTAAAAAATACATGGAACACACAAAATCCTCTTCCACAAGGCTGTAATGCACGAAATTATTGAGTAATAAGTCAGAAAATTATTACACAAAAATCCAAAGAATGAAAACAAAGAATCATGAAAACATGGAAACATGATTCCATGTTTTAAGCCACCAAACAAAATGATTTTTCTTCCTTATTTTTTTTCCTCTAATTTTTGGTCAGATTTCTTTCCTTCCTTTGTCCATTTATGAGCTGCAAAATCTCTATAAATAGGCATGCTTGAAGATAGTTTAGATGCTTAGTTCATAACTTACACAAATTCTAGTCTTAGGAGCACCAAAAGCTTTATTTCTTTCTTTCTCTTGGTTGAATTCTCCCTTCAGCTTTTCAAGGATATTTTGCTTCATTTCACTCAAGGAAACCAAGTTCTCTTCCTTTCTTTCAAATCAAATTAGGTAGGGAGGTGTTTCTAAGTTCATTTTATGCTAAGACAAGTTATGTTCTAGCTCAAAAATGATGTTTTCATGAGCTTTCTTTTAAGTTTTCATTTTCAGTTTCTTCTTCCTTTCTTTTTAAAGTATTTTGGCCATATGGCCTAGCTTATGATGAGACCATGGTTTGATGATGAGATTCTTGAGTGTTGGTTGCAAAGCTTTCACAAGTTAGATCTCTAAAACTTGAAGGTTTCACTAGTTTCCAAAGCTTCTAAAATTTCAGTTTTTCTTTCCTTATTTTCCTTTCATGGTTTCAGCCAAATGGCCTAGGAAGGAATGAAATGATGGCTTGATGATGAGGACCTTGAATATGGGTTGTAAATCCATCACAAGTTAGGCCTCTAAAGCTTGAACATTCCATTTAATGCAAAACTTTAAAGAATAATGTTTTTATCTTGAGGTTTGAATATGAAATATGTATTTTTACTTTGTCTTGCTAAGATACATATATTGGGTTGAAAACATAATTCTCTTAAAGTCTTGAAGGAGCTCTAGTAAAGAGATCAAGTGAACTTGCATCCACGTTTAAGTTTATGCCTTGCACCATATTTATTTTATGTCATAACTAAATTCTCAAGAATAAATAAATGAACTTGCATATCTCATGTTTAAATTTCAAGTTGTCACTTAATCTCTAAAGATAATAAAGAAGTTGCATCTCATATTTATTTTATGCTCTCACTTTATTTTATAATGGCTAAAGAGTCAATGCATGACATGTTTATTTTATGTCATCACCTAAAAATCCTAGAGCTCAAAGACTTGCCTATGAATCATAAGCGAAGAAATGAGATAATTGGAGTTAAAGAATTTATTCTTTAAGAAGTCTTGAGAATTGGAGTTAAAAAAAATGTAATTCTCTTCTCCCTCACCGGTCCTATGCGGACTACCACGCTCCCTTGCTTAAGATTCTCTTCTCCCTCCTGGTCCTGCGGATTACCGCCTCCAGTTTCTTGCATCATGTTTATATTACAAGTTCTTGCATCATGTTTAATTTTCAAGTTATCACCTTAAATCTTAAAGATAAAGAAATGGAATTGCATATCATGTTTATAATTCCAAGCTATCACCTTATAAAGATAAGATTAAAATAAGGTTGCATAGCATGGTAATAATTCAAAGATGTCACCTAAATCTCTAAAGCTCAAGACTTGCTCCTTTTATCTTAAGTGAAATATTTAATTATGAACATTCTTTCAAGTTATAAATCGGTCCCATGGTTAAGTTAGGCCTAAAGTCCTATGACTTCTTTCAAGTTTAACAAAAAGAATTAGTTCTAAAAGAGTTTTAAAACTTTGTAAGAATTTTATGGGAAGCTAGTAATTTATGTGTACTTAAAATATGATTTGATGCTTATTAAGAATTTGGTGTCATTGATTGATTCCCTGGTTTGTATGTTATAGTTGCTGTTGCAAACAATGAAAACTTATGCATGAAATAAAGACATATTCTTCCTGGAAGAAAGTGTATTCCTGTAAGAGTGCAATTTGGAAAGATTCTGGCTAAGGAAAGATTTGGTATTTAAGCGTGTCCATTGTGACCCACCTCTCTTTCCTGGGAATCTCCAGATGCATGATTACAGTTGGTATATATTATTTCGGCATAAGACTATAAATGAGAAAATGTTATGATGATTATGAATGAAGAATTGTATTATGATATAACATGCAAAGACTTAAAGGTGACTCAAAAAATATGAGGAAATGATCCTTTGGACCAATCAAACTATAGGCGGTGAAAGGTGATTCTTGCCCCTAGTCTGTTCTCTCAAAAGGGTAGAGACGAAATTTTTACTTATCAAAAGGGATAAGTATATGCTGATGACGACTAGCAAGGTATGAGCTCATAACCTAGATTACTCCCAAAAGGGTGGAGTATAGGGTGGCCCAGGAAAATGATGATGAAAGTAACTTTAAGTCACCTAAGAAACTAAGTAAATGCATTATGTGAATATGATGTTTTGCTATGCATAGTATTTATGAGACGATGATGAGAAATATGATATTCTGCTATGCATAGTATTATGAAATGATGATGAGGAATATGATGTGATTTTATGCATAACTATGTTATTATATATGAAAGGAAAAGTTCATTATAAACATGACATGCTAAGTTTATGATGCATTATAAGACGCATGATTAAAAGGGACGAATTCGGTAAAGTATATTTTCGAACTTAATAAATCAATCTTAGCATGCTCACTATTTCATAATAACCCAAGGTTCCTGGGGACGATGATGATGACACAATGCATCATGAGGTGAGTACCCTACTGAGATTCTTTTTATAAGTTTCTCACTCCCTCTATTTTTCTTTCCATCTCGTCTTCAGAAAAGAAGGAAGCGTTCGTGAATCACATTGAGGCTGCCGGTAGTGAACTTGAATCCTGCTAGTTTCACTCGTATATTTCAGATATCTATCCTTATCCCTGGAGTGTTATTACTAGGTGCCATTAATGGATGTCATTCCATCCATATATTATTTATGTTTTATTAGATTGCCTACACTTAGTCTTATTGGTAGGCAAAATATCTATATGATATGTAATTATGGATGCTGTATGATGGAGCCAATATATTATGATGTGATGTTTGTAAATTCCTATGTGTCTTTTAAATTTTGCTAAATCATTCACGTTAAGCGCTCACGTTTTCAATTATGTTTAAAAAAAATTGGCTCGTAATTTCACTAAGTATTTTCAAAGCATGATTAAGGAACTGAAGCAAAGAGTAAAGTCTAGTAATTAATCATGCCTAGGTGTATTGGGTTAATTATTAGGGTGTTACATGGCTCTTGATGATTCAATTATTGTTAGGACGAATGGCTATAGCTTGATTTCAAGTGTAATTGGCAGATTGGATTCTTTGGAGAGGTTTCTTCTATGTGGTGATTATGAGAGATGGCGGGATTGGGTTGTATCATATGAAAAAATGGGGCGGTGTTCTGGTGGTGTTGTTTGGAAGCGAAGGAACTAGGCCTTGTATGGCTCCAACGAGGGAGATAGGGTGGGTGGTGGTGGTGGTGGTGGTGGTGGTGGTGGTGGTGGTGAGGTGGGGTGGGGGTAATTTTGTGAATTCAATTGAATTTTTTGTTATTATGGATGGACAAATAACATAAAAGGTGTAAGTGTAATGGTTTTAAATTAGCTAAGGGAGATGGGTGATTTTTTGAAATCTAAAAGGAGATAAGAATAACTATGAATGACCTCAAGGGAGATCCTTGTAATTTTCCCTTTTAACATTGTGATAGACCAATAAAAAAATTTCAAATCTTGCAAATTAATTTATCCCCCTTGTTGCAATTGCGATCGCGACAAGGAGACAAAAAATATTTTTATGTCGCAATCAACATTACGACGAGGTGGCCAAAATATTTTCTAAAAAATATTTTTATGGAGTCGCCACAAAGGCTTATTAAGGAAAATTGTTAGGAAAACCTTTTTGTAAAAATATTTTAAACCAGTCTAAAAGAGAGTTAGATCCTAAGTCTTTTTATGCAGGGGAAGGTGGAGACTAAACTCGATAGCGCCCTTATACATCCGTTCTAAAATGGTTATCCAAAAGTTAATTGTGCAAATTAGAATAACTTAAAGCATATAAAATTTACCCAAAAAGATAAACAAATATAATATTTACAAATAAATAAAAAAATCAAATTAAAATATTTACAAATAGAAGAAATAAAATAACAATAATTAGGGACAAAATTATGAAAATTTAAAGTTTAGCATGACAGGAATGTATGCTCCTACATATCCTCTGGTACAATGAGAAACTCAAAACCACGTAGTTCTTTATAAAAATAATTATGGGTTGATCGATTTTTATTTAATTAAAAAAAAAATTGGTAAAGGAATATTTTTCTTTGAAAACAAAATCTGCTTTGTGTAGGATTAACCCTTCTGATTCAACAATGATGAAGATAACATTCGCTACTCAATCACCATCATTAATCATTGTGCAGATTAAAAATAAAAAATACAATGAAATAACATTAAAAGATTATTTTTTTAATTTTGATTAAAAAGAAAAGACTTTTTTTTTGTTGTTTTTTCAATAAGCCTTAATTATAATATAAAAGGAACGAAACAAAGTGATAAACAAGACAAACACACAAGTAACATTTTTTTTATATATTACAAATAAGAAAGATTGCATTACAATCAACAAACAAACACATTTTTTTTTAGTTCAAGATATGATTCAACACCCAAAGCAAATGACCCACAAAAGACATTAGTTTCAAACCAAAATAATTTTTTTCAACCAATTATTATAAAAAGAGAGTCCAATGCAGCCCAAAACAAGCCCAATGGTAACAAAAATAAAATGACAACAAGTTGCACAACCATCAACATCAAAACAACCCAATGACCAAACCTACTAGTTTTAAATATTAAAACATTTTTTAAAAAAAAAAAAAAAAGAAATAATCAAACAAAAGAGAAATCAGTAAATACAAACAAAGGGAACAAGGTTAGGGATTTCATTCTCAAAATGGTGTGGGACACAACAGAGAAAGAGAGAGAGAATGAGGTCCATGCAGGAAGGGGATGCCCGTTTGGGAAAGACGGCGAAGGGGCACGAGTGCGGAGGAAGGTGCGACAGCGGAGGCACGAGTGGGTTGTGCGTTTAGCTTCCCGCGAGCTTGCGGAGGAGGAGCGAAGCTCCGCGGTTGGTGGTGGTGGGTTACAAGGAAGCGTGGGGAGGGCGAAGGGTGCGCGGCGTGCGCGCTGCCCAGGCGCGCGGGAGCGGGATGGTGGTGGCATGAGGCGACGCTAATGGATGGGAGAGGTAACTTCACGATTGCTGAATGGCGAGAGAGGCGTTGTTGGTTCTATTATTGGGTTATGGGTGTCATGGGTTGTGTGTGTGTGGGTTGAGGGTGAAATGAAACGAAATAGGATGATTTAGTTGTTAATGATGCAGGTGGAGATCGCCTGATAAGGGTGATGGACCGCGAGCTACAAGGCTCAAGATTGCCCAACACATGCCAACGATTCAGTGATCGCGGTACATGCAATGTCACCGCGAAGGGATTGGCAGCGACCGCACGAGAACAGGGAAGGGAAGAGAGGGTGGCAGTGGCCGATCTCGTGGTGTTTGGGTGGTTGTCGTGGCTCATTGCGCGACGCCAGCTAAGGCAGCGACGGTGGCGTCAACCACATGGCGTAGATGATGGTGACAGTGGTATGATTCAATGTCCCTTCTTTTCCCTTTTTTTTTTTTACTGAGTCTAATTGTGTTGTTTGTGCTTTTGAGATTGAGTTTGTTTCTTTGATTCTAATGGTTATGGAGGATTTTTGTGGTTTGAGATTGACAATTGATGATAATGGGTTTAGGTTTGGTCTGGATGGGTTTGTGGTCTTCTAAATGTAGTATTTGTCTGGGTGATGAAATGGGTTTGTTTACAGGGGACCTTGAAATAACTTGGCTTAAAAAAAATAATAATAGATGAATCAACGCCAAATAGTTTACATGTGTTTATCTCTCTCTCTTTTCTTAGTCTCCTGACTTTGCTCCAACTCTATTAAAATCACAAAACAAAAGAGCTCTCCCTTTCCGCTTTAGAAAATGAAGATGGCTATCAGGAATCTGAATATTCCCCCTTTTTGTTTCTATTGTTGTTGATGGGTTTTTAAATGGTTTAAGCCATGAATTTTTTTTTCATTATCCTTCACTTTTACAGGTTGCACGGCATGCTTGAAAGCACGGAGCCCATTCCGTCCATTAGCTGGTGCAGGAAGTGGAGATGACAACCCAGCGACGCATCGCACCTTATTGGAGTTGCTACTCTGGACTTTATCTTTTCATTTTATCTTTTTTTTTAATTCGAAAATGACATGCCACTGGTTGGCTTGCTGGTTTTTTTTTCTTTTTCTTTTTTTTTTCAATTGTTCTGCCCATTTTAAGCAACTTGATTTTTTTTGTTTATATGAAAACTAAAATAAAACAAAATCTCCAGAAATGGAGTTATGAGACCACAAAACATAATGTTAACAATGATTAAACATGGCATTCAAAATTAAATCAAAAAATGAAATAAAGTTAAATTAATTATTATTATTATTTTTAAAAACTTAGTAAAAATTGGATGCTACAATAGCCCCCTTGATTGACCTTTTAGTTAAAAGGATAATCAAACTAAAAAACAACCAATTTTTTGTTAAAGTTAAGTTTTATTTGAAGCAAAGATGAAAATAAAGAAAATTTAAGACATGTTACAAAACCAAAAAAGAAAGAAAGAAGCAGACCTCACAATACCTATAAAAAGAAACCAAGCTTCACAATACTTGGAACAAGGAAAGTAGGAGTCACAATACCTACAAAGATAAACCAGGCTTCACGATCTTAGAAAAAAAAGTAGGCGTCTTAATGCCTACAAAGATAAATCAGGCCTCAAAATATCTAAAAAGATAAATCATGCCTCATAATACCTAGAAAAGAAAAGTAAGCGTTTCAATATCTACCAAGATAAACAAAGCTTCACAATACCCAAAAAAGAAAAGTAGACGTCACAATACCTATAAAGATAAATCATGCCTCACAATACCTAAGAAAAGAAAAGTAAGCGTTTCAATACCTACAAAGATAAACCAAGCGTCACAATACTTGGAAAGAAAAGTAGGCTTCACAATACCTACAAAGATAAATCAGGCCTCACAATACCTTAGAAAAAAAAGTAGGCTTCACAATACCTACAAAGATAAATTAGGCCTCACAATACCTTAGAAAGAAAAGTAGGCGTCTCAATACCTACAAAGATAAATCAAGCCCCACAATACCTGAAAAAGATAAATCATGCCTCATAATATCTAAGAAAGAAAAATAGGCGTCTCAATACCTACCAAGATAAACCAAGCTTCACAATACCGAGAAAGAAAAGTAGACGTCACAATACCTATAAAGATAAATCAGGCCTCACAATACCTAAGAAAGAAAAGTAGGCATTTCAATACCTACAAAGACAAACTGGGCGTCAAAATACTTGGAAAAGAAAAGTAGGCTTCACAATACCTACAAAGATAAATCAGGCTCACAATACCTTAGAAAGAAAAGTAGACGTCACAATATTTATAAAGATAAATAAGGTACCTATAAAGATAAATAAGGCCTCACAATACCTAAAAAAGAAAAAGTAGGTGTCTCAATACCTACAAAGATAAATCAGGCCTCACAATACCTTAGAAAAGAAAATTAGGCGTCTCAATATCTACCAAGATAAACCAGGCGTCATAATACCCTGAAAGAAAGTAGGCTTCACAATACCTACACTTACAAAGATAAATTAGGCATCATAATACCTAAGAAAAGAAAAGTAGGCGTCTCAATACCTACAAAGATAAGCTAGGCGTCACAATACCTGGAAAAGAAAAGTAGGCTTCACAATACCTACAAAATAAATCAGGCCTCACAATACCTAGAAAGAAAAAATAGGCGTCTCAATACCTACAAAGATAAATCAGGCCTCACAATACCTAAGAAAAGAAAGTAGGCGTCTCAATACCTACAAAGATAAATCAGGCGTCTCAATACCTACAAAGATAAACCAAACATCAGATCTTGGAAGGAAAAGTAGGGAAAACTAGGCTTCTTAGTACCTACAAAGATAAACAGGCATCACGATACCCGAGAAGGAAAAGTAGGAAAACTTGGGCTTTCAATACCCAGAAATGATGTATAAACTGATGCAAATTATTTGTGAATGAAAATATACAATGCAAAGTTGAAAGCTCAAACTTGAAGTTTTTCTTTTTGATTTTTCAAAAGATAGTTGTCGCTTAAACAAAGTCATTGAAGAATTCAAATAAAGTTGCATTCCAAATTGAAGTATTAAGAAGCATTCACCATTATGCCTGTTACAACGTCCGGAAAGCACCATAACAAAATGACAACAAATAAAGATTTATTCCTAAAAGAAATAAATTCTCCAATGGAGTTGCCAGAGTTACAACGTCCTCTGAGGGCACCATAACAAAATGACAACAAATAAAGATTTATTCCTAAAAGAAATAAATTCTAAAAATGGAGTCGCCACCAATTTTAATTTTGGTTAAAATTAGAAAGCCATTTGATTTGGCAAAATTGGTCTTTTGAAAAATTTGAGTTGGAATCTAATTATGATTAGGGAATGGTGAAAACTTAATTACACTACACCCCTAATATATCCATATAAATACGGTTACCCTAGAGTTCATTATGTAAATTAATTTATAACTTTAATAATATTTATTTTTTCCCAAAATTATAATCAGAATTATATACAAAAATAAAGAAAACAAAATATAATGAAATAAGAACAAAATTTAAAGGAAAATTAATTTTGGCTTGATAGTTGTTGGCTACGGACGTATCCTCTGATGCAATGAGGAACTCAAAGCCACGTCGTTCTTGTAGAAATAATTGTGTGTTTGATGGATTTTAATTAAAAGAAGAAAATAAAAAGAGTGTGTTGATTGATTTTAGTTGTGAAAATAATTTTTATGAAGAAATTAAAACCCACTTTTGCATAGGATTTAGGATAGTATGAACTATACAATAAACCCTTACATTCTTGTGAAACTTGAGGATGATAAATCATACATCAAAATCACAAGTTGTTGCATGAATTTGAAAATCACTAAATTGTTATTTATTACTTTCTTATTTACAAAAACAAAAGGAAAATAAATGCATTATGATGACCAAAACATGGAAAACCACTATACCTAGACTATAAAAACAATACGACCATAAAAACAAAAAAAGACTAAAAAAATAATAATAAATGATGGATTAAATGAAACATGTGGACCAGATGCTAAAAAAGCAAATTAAAAAAGAGGCTAAGGATGCATGAATACACTAAACAAAAAGTGTCAACAGCATATTGATATCAAAGAATGAGAATAAGGAAGTGTGTCTTGTGGCCATAATTGAGCGAGCGCACAACCACGTACGATGGTTATAGTCAAGCTTTGTGATGGCGAATGGGAGCAAGTGAAGGATTGAGGGCAAGGGCAAAGGCAAATTGCAGGAGTGGTGGATCAGTGAGTGACTTTTACTTCTCCGTTTTTTCCGTCCTCCTTTTGTTACAATGCGTCATTATTATATAGAGATTAGATTAGAGAGATTTTGGAGTCAGTGAGGTTAGGTCAGTAAGATTTTGATTTGATTTGATTTTTGTTGAATCAGTTAATATTTTGATTTGATTTTAATTTTGATTTGATTGTTTTTTTAGTCAGCTGAAATTAAATTTAAATTCAAATGCACAACAAAAAAATGAAAAAAAGAATAAATAAATAAATAAATTGAAGACAAAAATATGGTGTTCACAATGCCACAACTTAATTTTGTTTGCACGAGGACGATGTGTATGGAAAGGAAATATCATGGTGCTTTACGAAGGTGGTTAGAAAGGATTGGGATGAGTTTTCCAAGTTGACCATTGTTTTGAGCAAATAGCGATTCAACACTTTTTAAATCCTTCCATTGAATAACCTTAACAAGCCCCCAAGTTCAAACTCCTAGATTCTGGATGTTCTTCAAATCTTGCTTTTTTGCTCAAAACTTTTGCTTCCACTATTAAAGTGTATCTACATTTTTCTTTTTTTTCGTTCTCATTTTTTTTTTAACCTTTGGTTTCAAAATTAAGTTCATCAAAACAAGAGCAATCAATCATTGATCAGAATGAACTTTATTAGACTTGTAACGTGGCTAAGGTTAAAAGTTTAAGAACAAAATGATATTAATGGCTCAAACAAATGTTTAAAGGGTTAATTGTGACAAAGGATCAATTTTAGCACGATGATGTGCCCCACCAACAACAATGAAAATCATGAACAGAGTAAGATAACTCATTCATTTTGAACCAAAATCTTTCATGATCTTCTTTTTTCTCTTTTTTTTATTTCTCTCTTCTTTTTCTTCTTTTTTTTTTTTTTGTTTACAAAGAAGAAATTCATAAACAAGCAACCTTCATTGCATATTAGCCCCTAGTGTTTGGTGATCCTTGTCAAGGTTACTAGAAGAGAACAATTAAGCTCAAACAGGGAGCAAGGGATACCATTTTTTATTTTTTATTTATTTTTTTTAAATGATAAAGAAACATGACCAAACTTCATTTAAAATTATGATTGCTTATTTTCACAAATTTAATGCTAAAACAACATTTTTTTTTGTTCAAAGTAAAGGAGGTCTAAGATTGTAACACATGAATAAAAGGTACTTTCATTACTATGAAGGAAATTACATCAAGTCTTTTCAAATAGAAACATAAGCAACACATAGCAAAAATAAACAAAATTTAGCCCTCCACAAGATATCTAATTTCAAATCTCAAGCTCCATGTGTGGGAAGTGGATTGGTCCCGATGTTTGATCTTGGTGATTGTTCTTCTTCAAAAGATAGCTTTCCAATATCCCTTAGCCTTTGCACATGAATCTTAAAGGATATGCACCTTTCAATGGAATGACCAGATGCTCCCATATGGTATTTACAAGTCTCATTAGCATTATACCATTTTGGGATAGGATTCGGTAGGCTTGGGCACTTCCTGAGCTACCAAGTTTTGCTTAGCAAGGCATCGCAAATGTCACCGTAAGTGGCTGGTACTAGGTCAATCTTTATCCTATCTCTTCCAAGTTGATTTGGTGAAGCACTAGAGGGTTGTTTATAGGTTATTGGCGAAAGACACATTGTTCACATGCAAAGGAATTTGGGGCTCAAATTGTGATGGTTCGGAAGGAAATTAGGTGGGGCAATTTGGAGGGTAAGGTAAGTATGGATATGGGTGTAAAAGTGATGTGGGGTGTGGAGAGGGTTGGTAAGTAGGTTGGTAGGATTTATTTCTAGGTGAGTGGCTTCCGCTATGTATCATGTGGACCTCTCCTTCTTTTTTTGTAAAGATAGGTTTTTTAAACTTATCAATTGACCCACTCAACTTGCCTTCTCAATAGCATCCTCTACTTGTTCTCCAGCTACAACCACATCTAAAACCGATTAGTGACACAACCTAACAATTTTTCAAAGTAAGCTCCATCTAATGTCTTGACAAAAAGTCTAACAATTTCTTTTTCACTCAAAGGTGGCTGGACTTGGAAAGCTTTTTCTCTCACCATTGCACATATTACCTAAAGGTTTCTCTACCAGCCTTTTTCATTCTTTGAAGTTCAAACCTATCACGAGCGATACCAAGTGACAAATTGGTATTGCTTTACAAACAGCTTCGCCAAACTATGCTAGCTTCTCATTTGACTTTTATCAAGTTGCAAAAATCAAGTTAAAGCTTCATCAACATGCTGGAAACAATGAACCATCACTTCTCATTCTTATGGTATGCTGTCATACTTTGAGTGTACATGATCAAATGGACCATAAGATCAGTTCTTCCTTAAAACTTTTCAAAGTCTGGGACCTTAAATTTTGCAGGTATCTCCATATCAGGGAACAAACAGAAATCCTGCATGTCAATCTCCCATAAGCTTCAACTCCTTGCATTGCCCTTATTTTTTCTTCTAACATCTCCATTTTGCTCAACATCAGGGCATCTTCTTCCCTAATTTTCTCATTAAGACCCATAGTGCCATGGCTGCTCCCGCCTCCTTGATCATGCTTGGAGTGGTTATCACAACCTTAGCCGAATGTTTTTCATTTGGTTGAATAACGTGGTCTTCATCCCCATTATTGGCATCATCACTCTCAATAACTGGGATAGAGTTATGACTTGAATTGCCATTGGGATTGCTTCCCTTGTTCAAGGTTATCTTTTTTAGTAAGCTTAGTATCTGCTTATAATTCCCTTCCATTTTTTCCCTTCTTTACTCTAATGTAGGTTTAGGGTTACTGGTGTTCTCAATCTAGTTAGCCATTAGGGAAGGTTCAATGTTTAGCTGTTGTTGGGAACGGAACGAGTTTGGATTGGACTTCGAATCAGCAAACTTGCGCCATGGTTCAATGGTGAAGAATCTAGCAATTTGAAAAGAGTTAATAAGGAAATGCTAACTTAACATCTGAATTCTCCACATTTTTAAAGGAAGTAAAACCATTGACATTTTCAAGAATGAATAACATGAATTTTAAAAGGATGTACTCCATAAAATGTTTTTTCTTTTCTTGATTTTGATTTTTTTTATTGACCAAAATGCATGACTAACTTTTTTTGTTTTTGAAAAATCGATGCAAATGATTTTTTTATTTTTTTTGTTTAAAGCTAGAATGCAAGGCTTGAATTTTAAATATGAATTTACAGAGTGCAAGACTAAAAGGATTTTTTTTTTAACATTTTTTTATGAAGAAAACAATGTATCAAGATGTGAAATTATGAAATAAATTTTTATTATCATTTTCAATTGAAAGGCATGAATAAAGAAAAGGAGAGTTGAAAGAAAATGATTATTCACAAAAGGCTAACTTTATAATCAAAGGCCATTCGACAACAAAAAAATGACACAAGCCCCCAAATTTTTCAACAAAAGCCCACCATAGGATTGGAACATGACTTTCTTCTTGACCTAAATTCTACCTAAGTTCTATTAGTGGATGGTTAGTGAGATAGATCTAGACTTTCAAAGGTTATGGTCCCGGTTGCCTTTACCAACTAGATAAAGATCTAGTTCCATGAGTTAAACCAGGGACATAAAAGTCACAATATGGCAACCCATAGTCCTAGTAACAACCTAAACGGGTGAGTTAATGACTTCAGGGAAGCATAAGTCTCACAATAACAATGTCAAAACCCTTATTGCCCAATGGTTTTCCAAGGCTCAAGTATAGAGCCCGAATTGTGTGTGAGGTACAATACGTTCTAAATGCCTAGTTGGAAAGTATTATCCTAGAGTTCTATGGATTTTTTCTAATTTGTGAACCTCCCTTGGATAGTTCTATAGTTCTAGGCATTTGGGCCTCTAGAGTTAAGGACACATTTCAAAATGCTATCCACAACGCAGGTGAACCGTAGGTGTAGGACATTCATGAAAGAGTCACACTCTAGACGAGATTTTCGTGATAACCAAACAGGATGTACATCCAAAATGGCTACCACTACACAATCTCTTATCTATCTCAAGTTGCATTCAGTCTCGGGTATAGGGCCCCACTCATAAGTGTGCGATTAATGTGTAAGTGTTGTAAACGACTAGTAATGCTACAAATCAATCACATGAATACAAAGAAAAGTTAACACACAAATAAGACAACTGTCATCTACCCTAAGGTTCACATATATAGTAACAAAATTCAGTAGATCAAATGCTACACAAATAATGGGTGAATAAAATATGCTCTAAATTATAAAATTTGCACAATTAACTTTTTAATGGGTTTGACTCACTGATTTCCCCAATGGAGTCGTCATCTGTCGCAATTGGGATCGTGACGTGGCGGCAAAAAATATTTTTATGTCGCAATGGAAACAAGGGCAATGAAAAATATTTTTTAAAAATATTTTTATAGAGTCGCCACCAAGGTTTATTAAGGAAAACCTTTTTGTAAAAATATTTTAAACCAGTTTAAAATAAGTTAGATCCGGAGTCTGTTTATGCATAGAGAAAGGTGGAGATTAAACCCCACAACACCCCTGATATATCCGTCCTAAAACTTTATCCAAAATTTAATTATGCAAATTAGAATAACTTAAAACATATAAAATTTACCTGAAAAGATAAACAAATATAATATTTACAAATAAATTAAAAAATCAAATTAAAATATTTACAAATAGAGGAAATAAAATAAAAATAATTAGGAACAAAATTATGAAAATTTAAAGTTTGGCTTGACAAGGAATGTCTCCTACATATCCTCTGGTACAATAAGAAACTCAAAACCACGTAGTTCTTTATAAAAATGATTCTATGTTGATCAATTTTTATTTAATTAAAAACATTTTTCCTGGTAAAGGAATATTTTTCTTTGAAAACAAAATTTGCTCTTGTGTAGGATTAACCCTTGTGATTCAATAATGATGAAGATAACATTTGTTACTCAATCACCATCATTAATCATTGTGAGGATAAAAAAAATAAAAAGTACAATAAAATAACATTAAAAAAGAGAGTCCAATGAGCCCAAAATAAGCCCAATGGTAACAATAATAAAATGACAACAAGCTGCACAACCATCAACATCAAAATACCCAATGACCAAACCTATTGGTTTTAAATATTAAAAAAAATTTAAAAAAAGAAAAAAGAAATAAGCAAACAGAAAGAAATCAGTAAATGCAAACAAAGGGAACAAGGTTAGGGATTTCATTCTCAAAATGTTGTAGGATAGCAAACAGAGAAAGAGTAGAGCAAGATGAGGTCCCTGAGGATAGGGATGCCAGTGGTTTGGGAAAGACGCGAACGCGCACAAGCGCAGAGGAAGGCGCGACAGCGGAGGCACGAGCAGGTTGTGCAGTTGAGCTTCTGAGCTGTGCGAGGAGGAGCGAAGCTCCACGACTGGTGGTGGTGGGTTACAAGGAAAGCGCGAAAGGGGGAAGGGTGCGCGAGGTGCAGCGTGGGCGAGACCCGCTGGCCGTGCAGGGAGTAGGATGGTTGTGGCATGAAGCGGTGCTAATGGATGGGAGAGGTAACTTCACGATTCCTGAATGGCGGAGAGAGGCGTTGTTGGTTCTATTCCTGGGTTATGGGTATCATGGGTTGTGTGTGTGGGTTGAGGGTGAAATGAAACAAAATGGGATGATTTAGTTGTTAATGATGCAGGTGGAGGTCGCGGCTATGATGAGGGTGATGGAGAAGCTGCAAGGCTCAAGGTCACCCAACACACATCGGCAGTTGGTCTTCCGAGCACGCACAGCGTCACCGTGAAGGGGTGGCAACGACCACATGAGAACAGGGAAAGGAATAGAGGATGGCGGCCGATCTCACGGTGTTTGGGTGGTTGTTCGTGGCTAATTGCGCGACGTGCGAGCTAAGGCAACAACAGTGGCATCAACCACGCGGCGTAGATGATGGTGAGGTGGTATGATTCAATGTCCTTTCTTTTCCCTTTTTTTACTACAGCCATTGAATTGTGTTGTTTGTGCTTTTGAGATTGAGTTTGTTTCTTTGATTCTGAATGGTTATGGAGGATTTTTGTGGTTTGAGATTGACAATTGATGATAATGGGTTTAGGTTTGGTCTGCATGGGTTTGTGGTCTTCTAAATGTAGTATTTGTCGGGTGATGAAATGGGTTTGTTTCAGGGGACCTTGGAATAACTTGGCTTAAAAAAAATAATAATAGGAGATGAATCAACGCCAAATAGTTTACATGTGTTTATCTCTCTCTCTTTCTTAGTCTCTGACTTTGCTCCAACTCTATTAAAATCACAAAACAAAAGAGCTCTCCCTTTCTGCTTTAGAAATGAAGATGGCTATCAAGAGAACTGAATACTCCCCTTTTTTCTATTGTTGCTCATGGGTTTTTAAATGGTTTAAGCCATGAATTTTTTTCATTATCCTTCACTTTTACAGGTTGTACGTCATGCTGGAAAGCACAGAGCCCATTTCATCCATTAGCCAGAAAAGTGGAGATGAAGGCAGACGACACATCACACCTTGTTGCTTAGTTGCTACTTTGGACTTTATCTTTTCATATTTTTTTTATTGTTTTAATTGGAAACTGACATGCCACTGGTTGGCTATTGCTGGTTTTTTTTTCTTTTTTTTTTTCAATTGTACCGCCCATTTTAAGCAACTTGATTTTTTTTTATATGAAAACTAAAATAAAACAAAATGTCCAAAATGGGAGTTATGAGATCACAAAACATAATGTTGACAATGATTAAACATAACATTCAAAATTAAATCAAAAGACGAAATAAAATTAAATTAATTATTATTTTTTTAAAACTTAGTCAAAAATTGGGTGCTGACACCCTAATATATCCCTAAACCCTAAAATAAAAGTTGATTAAACAGGATTGAAAGGAAAAGTAACATTGACATGAAAGTGCAAAAAATGTTAATACAAACTTGAGTTTATAGTAAATCCTACACGTGACATAATCTCAATTACCGTTTTTATAATATCTATATATTTATGTTTTTAAATTATTTTTAAATAATTGATATGTTGCCGTGTATAGAATTTATCTTGAATGTTAAGCTTTTTGTAACTATTTTTTATTAATACTAGCGATTTGCTAGGCATTGCCGTGTCTCTCAAGTCATTTTTTTTATCCTTTAGAAAAAAATCATAAATTATGTATGACTTTTACCTATTTTATCTTAATATCATCAAATTAGTCAAAATAAGAATTTCTTTTTCTTTTGTAATATTTTTCTATCTCATCTTAATTTAAATTGAGAATGAATTTCTTATCTCATGAAATTTATATATAACCAGGCCATATAAAATTTAATATGTGTCTATCAAGTCACAATTTTAATATGCCTATATTGTAATTTGTCATAGTTTAATATAATCGATAATTTTATATCAATATCTACAATAAAAATACGAATAGATATAATACGTCTTATATTATATTGGAAATATTGTTATAATAATGAACATAAATAAAAATAGATAACCTTTAAAAAAAAAGTACAACTTGCTACACAATTTTTATTCCAAATATCAAACCCGAATTGCAAAATAAATTCAATAGAATGAAATTCTAAATCTAGGAAGAATTAGAGATGCTAAAGGGATGGTATTGTCAGGAAGGAGACGTGGCATACCGCTTTCCATTCCCACAATTTTTAGATAGAACAAGTTTCATCCTTTCTTTATGTCATGTCACCGTTGATAAAGGGATCATGTCATGATTAGTTACTGCTAATTCCATTTTCAACCACTACTGCATGATCTATAACTAATTCAAAAGAAATAATAACTTTCTGAACTTCCATATATTTTATACATAGTAACTTTCATATTATGTTATGACAAATTACAAAAAAAAAAAAGAACTTCATGAATATAGTGCCAAATATATTAATCATGGTCATGCATTTATACACTTTGAACATGAGATTGAGCCAATTGGAGTAAAATGGAAAAAAGAAAATTGCATATTAAGTAAAAAGGAAAAATAAAATGAAAAGAAAATAAAAAATTAGATGCAAAAGAAAAAAATACCTACAATTCAAAACATGTATGAAACTCTCTTATATTGGTCGTTGTGAAAAAGTTGAACCAAGTTTATAATGAAAGACAATGTACTCATAAAATTTCTCTTGCTAACTGGGCATAGAATAGGAGATTCATGGTGGATGCTGTATTTTGGGTGGTTGAAAGATAATTAAATATGATAACCACTTAGCCACTCACACCATTTACCCAAGCAATTACAGACATGAAATTTGAAAGAACATGTGTATAAACATATATGAATAGTTGTGGTGAAATAGTGGTTGCTTTCAATGACAATATGAATAGGTCTTTCTCTTGATGTTGGTCTTTGAGTGTTCGATTTCATGATGGTCTTTCTATTGAAGAGTACCAGTGAGTATTTAACATTTAAGGGGTACACCTTCAGAATAGTGGATCACTAAAATAAATTTAAAAAAACTAAATATAAACCATTTTGATACGATTAGAATTTTGTCATGGTCCTGATTGTCAATGGATGATATGATGACAAGTGAAAACTGCATTGGATAGGGGACAAATAATCCAAAACTCATTAATCTTACTAATGTGGTATAATGGTAATAAACAAACAGAAAAGCAAATATAGTTGAAGGTGATGAGTATAGTTGGTGTGCCGTTCGACCACGTAGATGCTTTAGAGTTGGACTGTGGAGGATTGAGAGTTGAGAAATTTTGGATTTGAAGGAGGAATAACAAAAATGAATGAGATTGAGTTATCAATCACATTCAACGTAGAGGTCAAGGGATTGAAGTGAGAAGCGGTTATTGAAAATGGGAATGGGATGAAAAATTGAAATGGGGTAGTTAACAAGAATTACGTGAATTTACTTTTCTATCCAAGTCTTAAGTTATTAAATAGTTTGATTGAAAGGGTAAACTTGAGATGAAAAGTTGGACACCAAAAATCAGTTACCGTCCAAGTATTCCCTTTATTATTGTGTATAGATAATTTATGTTTGAATATATTTTTAATCCTTCAAAAATAAATGAATTTTGGGTTTGAACAATGAAATTTTTTTTATTGTTTCCTCAAACATTTTTAAATAAGTTTGATTTTTGTCCTTGTCACATATGATTGTTGGGTGGTATGTAAAATTGATTGACCTTCTTATACTCCATTAATCAATTAATCAATTCGGGATTCAATATATATAAACAATCTAGTGACAGAAATTAAAACCAATCAGTTTTATAAATGTTTGGGTCAAAATGAAAGAAAATATTTTTTTAGGAGTAAATGTTTAGTTTGATTCCTGAAATTATTTGCGTGATTCACTTTAATTCCTAAAATTAAGAAAGTATCACTTTAGTTTTGAAATTGTAAAAAAGTGATTCAAATTAGTCTTTATATAACTATTCATGTGAACTAACTTAAATCACCAAAATTATCAAGTTGAATAACTTTTTATAATTTTAAGAATTAAATTGATAATTTTTAATTTCAGGGATTAAAGTGAATTACACATATAATTTCAAGGACCAAAGTGAATTTTTACTCATTTTTTAGGGACCAAAATAAAAATTTACTTATTTTCAAGTACCCAAAACATATTTAAACCTATAATTTAGTATATTTGTAAGTCTATCTCACTGAAATTGAAAAAGTACAGTAAAATGAGATGTTTGGTAACACTGTTGGTATTTTAATTCTCATTCCATTCAATAAAAAGACTTCCAGCAAAACTAAATGATACGTTACTTTTCATTGTGAGTTGATGGCTGAAAATGCATATTTAATTTTATGACCTTTATTATTTACTTTATTCAAAATATGTTAATTTATATTAGAATCATATAATGTTCTTTTCGATAATTATGCTCTTAAAAATAATTTTATTTTATCTTATTCAAACAAAAATAGTTTTATTACACTTACTTTTAAAATATCTAATAAAACATAAATACACTTCTTTTCAAAAGTAATTTTTTAAACTTTATTATCCAAAAGTAATTTCTTCAAACATTAAACCAAAGGAGCACTTAGAAAGCTAAAGAAAACTTGACAGAACAAGGCTGATTAGCAAATCAATATAGGAACCCCAACCAAATTAGCTTTAAATTAAAACGAAATAAGAGCTGAAAGGGAGAGAGAGAGAAGGGTGGGAGTGGAAAAGGGAAACACTCATGATACGATTGTGCTGGCACTGGTAGCTAGACGTTGGAGGTTATGACACTGCTGCAGGTGCTGCTTACACGGTGGTCCCTTATTAAGGCAGCAGGGTTAAACTTGTGCTTTGCTTTGATAAATGAACAGAATAACAGGGCATATGGAGCCAAATCCTTTGAAGTATGCGATGAATTACAAAAGATTAAAAGATGCTTATTCATAGCAACAATAATAATAAAAACTTAAATCATTTTAACAAAGTGACAAAACATTGTGCATAAATTGACTATAGTTGTTCTTATTTTACTGTCCGAAGTAGGAAAGATGGTTCTATGAATGCAAGATCTACATAGTTGTGCAAGAATCAGGAGCAACTATATAATGTAAAACAGTAAAAGTAATGCGAAAGAAAAGCATGTGCAAACATAATGCTTATACTCAATTATATAATGCAAATTAAATTACATTCATCTCTGTCCAAATGGATACAAATATAAAGATTCTTATTGCAACCAGCAAAGTTCTCTCTCAACATAAGCTGTGGTACTCTTCATCTGTAACTGAGAAAAGTATAAATCAGCAGAAGGTCAAGATATGCACGTTTTCTTCTTCAAGCTCTTGTAAAGATACTTATTCATAATACGTGAATAAAAAAAGACTTAGAAATTGAGCTCAATTCAAGGTGGTATTTCGAAAAGCCCAACGGGTGAGCCAGCCCCATTAATTTTAGTTTAGAGGACAAGTTTGAAGGACTGAAAATTGAACCCCTAATGACATATATATTTGACCGTCTTGCAGCACTAAGCTAAATTTGCTATCATTAAGTATTAATAAGAAAAAGAGTAAATTATGACCTCCCTTATGTTAAAAAAAAAATTACACATGATTCCATTCAATTTGTCACCCCTGCAACATCTCTTATAGAGGTATTCAGTGTCATATTTACATGGATATTTACATACAATCAAAATTAAAGGGTACTGGGTGTATATATTCTTAATATCATCAGAGAGATGATTGTATGGTTGTGCAAATTGAGAGGTAGCTTGTGTAATTTACCAAAACAAAAAAATGGTCACCAAGTTTACTTACAATTTAAGAGTGACTTCACATAACATTACAACCACTTCACATACAAGAATTACATAACAATATTAAATGGTTATGGAAGGCCAACGTTAAAACTCAATTTGCTCTACATCATCGTCCTTAAAAACCAAAATAATTACTAAACCACTACATTTTGATTCATTTTCATTGTATCCAACCAAAATGTTTGTCAAATTTTATAGATGGATCGATTTTGTTGCACGTGATAAAAATTTTTGTCTTATTTTTTGGTGCCTCATAAAATATAATTAATAAACAGAGACAATAAGAGATGTTACCTTCATATTTAAGATGTGATCCTCTGCAATTTCGCTACCTTAATAGCTGCCCGTACATACAGCTTGTCATATACATCATTCAAGAACTTGAAATAAGCATATCTCCATGATTTTTTGAAAATTAATGAGAAACAAACACCCCAAAATCCTATGACAAATCCGATTGCCATAGCAATGTAAAATCCTTCGGTCAAAACTGTTCATCAACGTTATGAGCATCATTTTTATGGTTTGCTGACCATGAACAGGACAAGTTTTGTTGAGGGAGCACCACACAGTTTTGGATTTTCTATATAGGCGAGGCATCCTAGCTTGAAGTTGTGTGCCAAGTGGTATTTCACCCGACAAATCATTATATGATAAGTCGAGAACACTGAACGGTCTCACTAGAAAGTTGTAAAGGAATCTTCCTGACAATTGATTTCTAGATAGATCAAGAAAATCTATTGATTTTAGTTGTCCAATAGTTGGTGGGATTTCCCCACTTAACATGTTTCTTGAAATATTCAAAGAAACCAAGCCAACAAGACTCATCATCTCACTTGGAATTTCCCCAACTAACCGGTTGCCGGATAGATCAATACTTCTCAAAAATCCTAGTGTACTTCCATATGTTGACATTTGCCCTTTCCATATGAGTGATGCGCTGTCATTATAGGCTTCGAAGTTCTCATAACATTCAAAAAGACGAGCAAAACGATCAAAACATTGTTGTTTTTCTGCAAAAACATGCCTAATAGTTGCATTTAAATTTTGTTGAGTGGCCATAGCAGAAAGATTGCTCATGCACTTAGGTATATTCCCAGAAAGATTATTTTGTGAGAGGTCAAAAACACGAAGTTCATTGAGATTACATATGCTTAACGGCATGCTCCCATGAAATTTATTGGAATGCAGGCTAAGTACAAGTAAATTTGGAATATTGTCCCCAATCCAGCCCGGTAATAATCCCGACAAATGATTCTGTGCAGCAACAAAAACTTCTAGTTGTGTGCAATTAATCAAGGAATATGGTATTTCCCCTGAAAAATTGTTGCCGCCCAAATGTAAAGATCGGATATTCCGTAATGATCCCATAGATCTTGGCACATTTCCATCAAGATGATTATCAGACAAATCTAGTGTGATCAATGTTTCAAAATCCATCCAACATTCAGGAAGCTCTCCTCTTAGGTCGTTGTGTGACAGATCAAGAAATCTTATGCTTTTGGGCTGGTTTACACATATAAGAAGATCTACCGAAGAAAACATGTTGTTGGAAAGAAACACTTGTGAGGGAGTTGAAAGGAATGCTGGAACTGGGCCTTCAAACAAATTTGAGCTCAAATCAATATGAAGAGTATGTTGATTTTGTATTGGTAAATTTTCAATTTTTCCTGTAATGTGGTTGTGAGAAAGATTCAATTCCACCATCATGGAAGGAGTTCCCAAAACCAATTTGGAACAGTGCTAGATATTTTAGCTTGAGAGATATCCAACCGACTAATGTGGTTTTGAGTTTGAAGCCATCTAGGAAAACCAGGGCCCAAATTGCAAGATGCCAAGTTAATGTCAGTTAAATTGAATGGGGGAACCCATGTACTGCTAACATTAAAGACCAATGCATTACGAGACAAGTTCAAAGTTGAAAGATTGGAAAGTCTCGAGAAGTGAGCTTCTGATATCAAACCTTCCAATTTGTTATTTGCAAGGCTAAGCTCAATTAATTTGGATAGTTGTCCAATGCTTTCATGTATAGTTCCATTCAATCCATTGTTATCAAGTCGCAACACTTGCAAAGATGGAAGTTGAGAAAGGTCAGGCACCATACCCATAATTTCATTCCACCCCATATTCAAAGTTTGCAAGGGTTTATGAGCACAACGAGAATATACTTGAACAAACTCTTGAAACTGCCCTGTCAACCTATTTTTGGATAGGTTTAGTTCTCTCAGATTACAGCTATGAAACAAGGATACAGGTAATGTTCCCTTCAGACTATTACCATTCATCCTAAGAATAGAAAGGCTATGGGTGGAATTCCTTAACCATGGAAATATTGAGGACAAGTTCATCAAATAATTGTCAGAGACATCCACAACCGAGAGAGAAGTGGAAAAATTAGCAGTGGAGGAAAGTGAGAAGGGAGTGGAATCTAGTAGATCACAACCACTGAAGTTCAAATATTGTAGATGAGAAAGACCACTGACTAGCTGCTGCCAATTATGTGCACTACTGAGGTTAACAGTAGAGAGGGAAAGATACCTTAATGATGAAAGATTAGACAACCATTGCAAATCAGAACTCAAATTCATTTTGTCATTTTCACTCAAATTCAGATACTCCAAGGATAAGAGATTTCCAAGGGAAAGAGGCAGTGTTCCAGCAAAGTTATTGCCACTAAGATCCATATACCTCAATAATGACATATTTGTTACTACTTGAGGAGGGATTTCTCCCTAGAGCATTCCAACTAAGGTCGAGGTACACTAAATGAGAGAGATTTGCAAACTGAGAAGGGATTTCTCCTACAAGCTCATTATTTTGAAGATCAAGATATTCCAGAAAAAGAAGATTCCCCAGCTCATTGGGTATCTCTCCTCGATACAAACAATGTGATAAATTGAAATGCCTCAAAAGGGTTAAAGATCCAACGAAATCAAAGAGAGGAGGGGGTGCCAGGTTAAAATTATTATAACTAAGGTCCAAATAGTTCAAACTATGTAACTCACCAAGTGATGGGCTGATTTGGCTATTTATTGTCCCAAAAGCAGCATGAAGATCAAGCTTCAAAACATGACCTGTTTCGTTGCTACACTGAACGCGTTCCCAGTTACAACACTCCTTCTGGTTCTCTCCATCTCCCCACGAAGAAAGCCATCCCTCACTGCCCCAGAAAGCCTGTTTCAGAGAAAGCAGTGCTTGCCTTTCCCTCTCGATGCACCTCACAGTGGTAACATTGATGCCTGTCCCCGTGTTGAATGCAAGTAACTGTACCAGGGATATGTGCAAGAAAAACACATAATAAAGTACAGGAACAAAGAAAGAAACCTGGAACTCGTGACCATTGTCGCAACTGGAAGCAGATGAACTCAACAAGGGGAACAAGGCTTCCTGTTTGTGTGGTGAACATGGACATTAACAACTTTATATGAAGTAAGTTTGAGTCAACGTGGTGCGGTGTGGCGCGAAGGATGGAGTGAAATTATTGATCAACGCGTTTTTATACGAAAAAAGAAGGATTGCGTTTGCCAAAAAAAAAAAAAAAAAAAAAGAGGTCTAGTACTACTTAGTCAGAGAGTATTATATTCCCTCTTGCCAGAAACATGTGAAGTTGGTCAACGCGTTTTAGTCATCAGAAATATTAATAACAATTGAGGAAGGGTGTATTAGCCCTGTCAAAGAAATATGTCTGTGACATATGTTTATGGCAAATTATAAGGTACGTTTGGGCTACCATAAACATCTTATTATTAATTATTAAATAATTATTATTTTTATTAGATAATTTAATTTAATAGTTTATGATAACTAAATATAAAAGGTTTACCATAAAATCCACCATATTTGATTCACATCCTCATCCTTTTGTCAAAATATCATTTATTTGTGTAATGAATGTTGGCAAATTATAAGGTAGATCTCAAATTTTTATATATATCATGGATCTCTTATTATTAATCATTGAATGATTACTATTTTTATTGAATGATTTGATCAAATTACTAATAATAGAGTTCATGATGACCAAAAAATAAGAGGTCTCCAATAAATGCAACCATGAATGTTGGTATGGCCGCGTGGAACGGAGTGGGTCAATCCAACGAAAAAAATATGCCTTATTAGATACCACATTTCTTTTTAGAACCAATCTTATCACTTGTTATTTTTTTCTGGCAACATAATTCCCTCGCATGAACTCCTGAATAAATGAATGACTTTCTACGAAATACGTTTCATTTCCATGAATGAAGATCAATCAACTATATAATTAAGGGACAAGTTACTACCATCACACCATAATTATCTTATCACTTGTTATTGTAACAAATGAAATATCATCAACATTACTTTGGTAAAATTATCTTTTTATTTATAAACCATTATAATTAACTCGAATTTTAATTAAAAATAAGTTAACATATAATAAAATGGCATATATCAGATGCAACTTTTTGTGGTTAATTGTATTAAATATAACACTTAGATTTCATTTTTGCCCATTTATATCACGACTGGAAACGCTACGGATTAACAAATTTATAAAGTATAGAATTGCCATTCAAAGTTTATCCACAAAACTACACATTATACAAACAAATTTAAAAGGCGTGGACTTTTCAAGCCCTTTCGGTATGCCATGTGTGTCCTCCAGAAGATGGCATCAGCGGAAGGGCCTGGTGAGTTTGTGGTTGTTCCTAAACAACCCATTAACGTGAACCCACAAGCCCAACTCAAAGGGCTACTAAATTGAAAAATTAGAAGAAAAAGGGTACAAAGCCCAAACTTTTTTGGTGAAAAATAACTCCCGAAGCGATCGACATTCGACAACAGCTACTAAATCAGTAAATTGTAACCTGAAGTTAATCCAAGTGACATCAGCTTGAATTAAATCAAATTATAAGCCACTAAAATTGATATAATGGTGACTGATTTAGATAATATATATGAGATCCTAAATATAAATTTCATTGTAAATAATATAATTTTTAAAGTAAAAAAATTTAATAAAAAATCAAATTATAGAGCAGTGTCATTGACAAAGTTGACACCTAATGGCACCTAGGTGCAATTATCGCGCACTAATGATGATTCACTCCCTCAATAACTTTTTCTCTTCTCTATCTTATGATTATTGGTGGTTGGAACCGTTAGCGAGACTTAGGGGTAGGTGCCAATTGTTATCAGATTCTGGTATGTGACATAATAAATAACAAACTATTCAATTTCCGAATGCTTGGTGGGGTTTTGGAATATTTAGAATTCCTTTCATAAAAATTATTATATGTGTTATTCATATAATAATTTAGATTTTACGTGTCATTTATATAGTATTTAGACCCCACCTTTTCCAATCTTTATATTTAAAGATTTTTTTGAACTTAATTTATAATTTACTTATTAATTATTTTTCATATGAAATAAAATAAAAAATTATAATCATTAAAGAATCAAATACTACGATCATTAAAAATTACAATTTGTACTAAAAGATGACCCATGTCAATATAATTATGATTTACAATTAAAATTAAGAATTATTAATAGTCTCGCATTATGATGTTAATATAAAAAGTTAAAAAGAAAATATTTACTATGCTAATATTTCAATTCCTTTCCAGGAAACTATTAGACATGTCATTCACATAGTGATTTAGATTTCACGTGTTATTCATACAGTGATTTAGGCCACACCTTTCTTAATCTTTATATCTAAAGATTTTTTTAAACTTAATTTACAATTTACTTATTAATTATTTTTCATATGAAATAAAATCAAATATAACAATCATTAAATATTACAATTTGCACTAAGAAAATATCCATGTTAATATAATTATGATTTACAATTAAAATAAAGAATCTTTAATAGCCTCGCATTATGAGGGTAATATAAAAAATTAGAAAGGAAATATTTCCAAAATAAATAACCTTTAAGATCAGCATATTTTTTTGCTATAAAGAAAACGGCAGGTCAAATTATTAATGAATTGTTAATAGATTGATTTTGATATAATAATAATTCTAAATTCAATTTATACCAAATTTATTCTTAATCAAATATTTAAGACTCATAATATACTAATATGATAATGTATTCTTAATCAAATATGATAATAATTGATATAATACTAATATTTAAGACTCATTACATGAAAATTCTTCCATGTATTATTCATAGAAAAAATTATGCCCATTATTTTCATAATCTTAATATTTAAAGTAAGATTTTGAATTTAATTTATCTTCTAATTATTAATTATGTTTTTCAATTATACCTTCATATCTCTTCACCATTAGCAAAAATAATATAAAAAATAACATAAAAAAATTATAATTGAAGGTATTATACCATAAAAATTTTATATATATAATTATAGTATTAATGATAACAAAGCTATTATAATTATGTTACAAAAAAATATTACAATTAACAATAAATATTTTGATTATATTTATTATAATTAAGAATTATAATGATAGGATTAATTATAACAAAACTATTATAATTATGATAATTAATGATAACAAGAAAACCTTATCACACCTTTATTTGTTTAAGTATCTTTATTTGATTTGTATTATATATGGTTTTTCATTTTTAATTTGAATTATGTTGCATTAATAGTATTTATTATTATGGATATTTATATTTTGGATTTCAAAGTATTTTTAAAATTTTTTCTTTTTGAAATTTTTTTAATAAACCCATAAATATCAGTAGAGATTCAAATTTCCATGTGAAATGAGGAATGGGACCTATGGGGATGAGGATGGGGATGAAGACAAAATTCTAAATGAGGATTGAATTAGGGAAAAGTTTCTAATTTTAAATATATAATTTTTGAAAATCATAACCAAAAAAATTATCTATCTATGTTATGACCCTACTTGAGCACGTAAGGGCGCGTGGAATCCTTATCCTCACGTTAGCCTCGTAAGCTCTAAGTCTCTATATGCATATTTTAATATTAAATCCATTTATAAAACATTATTTCCATCTCTAATAAACCTTTGGCTCTTTGAAGATATAATCATCATAAAAAAATATCATAATCAACTCTAGCATAGTTCTCTAAAGTTAGAAAACAAATCATTTCTCAATCTTTGAACATATCTCTGACTCAAAATATGAGTTGCTCTCTATACAAAATATACATAAAAACTAGAATCATATAAATACAAAATAATCATGATAAATCAATGCACTCTATCTCTATGGTTTGAGACCCCCCGTCATGTACATTGGAGCACTTATCTGTAATCAAAATGCAAAGAGTACTTCACCCAGAAGTGAAGTTCACCAACTGAAACTTTCTAATGCTTGGAGAGGAAGTGGATGAGAAGGACCTGTAGCAATTAACGTATCTGTAAAAAGGGAGAGGGGTGAGTTTTATCTAAAACTAATGAGTAGACCCTTACCCATAATCCTCTCATGGGACAACCAAGAGAATAAATAATCATACATATATAAATCCATCAAAACCAGTTAATGCAATTTCTCTTAAAGCGTTTTATTACATGTACATAATAGTTCTTAAATCAATTATTCTCTGAAAGACATCAATAATTTGTGGAAAACATAAATAACGGTCTACTAAGAAACGGGATCTCCTGGTTATGCCTTGTATAACAAAATATAATTTCTCTAGTTATGCATGTTAACCATGTCTTAATGAGTTCTCTGCTCTATGATTCCTTAGGATCTAAATTGGGTCCTCTTGGGATAACTTAGTACCAAGGTTAACGATCGGGTTCCAACCGTTAATTTATTAACTGTTTCTCTATGACTATCATCAAATCTCTAAATCATGAAATCATATCATTTCTCTAAAACTCTCTTGTGGGGATAAAACATTATAATATATAAATACTCTCTCTTGAAATCATCATAGAAATTTCTAAAAAATCTCTAAATCAAGTCATAATCATACTCTAGCTCTTTAATAAATCATTTAGCAATAATGGTCCCATGAGTTTGCATTAAAACATAAATTCCATGCTCTGGTGGAAATCATCATTTCGTTAAATATAGCAAAACAATCAGGATCTCTAATCTCTTCGAAACATTTTCTAAAATCATGCAATCATGTCATAATTTAAGAAATTAACTCTAATGACCAACATAAGGGTCATAGGTTTCGAACCCTCTCACCTAGAGGGGAGGAAGGAGGGGCGTCAACACCCACAACCTTCTGGGAGTAGAAATTACACCAATATCTGCCATTAAGCCATAAAACTCAAGATTGGACTCTAACAACCTCCAGATTGCTCAAACATAACCTTAACACATTGGGGACACCCCACTAACAACAATGAAGACAAACAACAACCCATTCATCAGAATATGAAATGGGAAGGAAAGGATCAACAAAAACCCATAAAATCTCACCTTTAATCACTTGGGAGGAGGAAGGATGAAGTGGATTTGAGTGAGAAAGGAGTAGAAGAGTGTTTGGGAGTGATAGGGTTCGGAATGATGGAGAGGAACCCGAGTTTAGGGTGTTTAAAAAAGGGATAGGGCTCACTAAAATGAAACTGTGTCGTTTTGCACTATGCTAACATCGAGCCTGCGTGGTAAGCCTTCTCCAGCACACACTCATTGGCGAATTCTTCTTGCTAGCGAGCACCTTGGCCCACCCTCTCGCTTAACGAGTCTGTCTCAGAATTCTGAGCAACGCACTCAACATATACTCTAAGACTCTTCGCCCTTCGGGCTTCCCGACAATATGGGTGGGTCCAGGGGACCAGGGCGTACGGAACTTATCCACTGTCACGTACACACCATGTATCACAATCTACCTATCTCACTATATTCTATTTAGTTTTTTTTTTAACTTGAACATTCTAATCTATCAATTTCATAATTTTTTTCATACTAATTTTTTTGCAAAAAAAATTTAATTTTCCACCATTAAAATATTTTAAAAAATCAATTTCACAATTTACAATTCTTTGATAATGATACTAAATATTTATTAATTTTTAAGAAATTAAATAATCATATTTCTTTTATTGAAAATAGTATTGTAATTGATATACCTAATAATTGAGATGATATAAATTAGGATTATATATAATTTTTTACTAATTATTACACATTAATTATAGCATATATGTTAAATTTGATATTTCAATTGATTAAAATGATGTACAAGGAAATGACGTGTAATTGAAATCACATAAATTAAATTTATTCATTATTTTTATTAATTAGAAAATATACTTTTATGTTTTTATAAATTAAATATTTTAATTTACTAAAAAGATATAAATGGCTAACGATGATAAAAGAAAAATTTGAAAGTATGTACATGAGGGAATTAACCACAACGGGACGAGAATATGAACATATTTTGTCTTCATACGGATGATTGATGGGGCAAAGTCCCTGTTTGTTAAATGGGATAGCACGGGGATAGTATATCTTCATTTTTTTTTCAATTATCTTTTTTGGATTTATATTATGTATGCATTTTTTATTTCAATTTGAATTATGTTGCATTAATAGTATTTGTTATTATGTATATTTATGTTTCAAATTGTAAAATATTTTTAAAGTTTTTCTCTTTTTGAAATTTGTTAATAAACCCTTGAATCCGTATGGATTTAAAATCCTCAGGAATGAGAAATGGGGACCCATAATGAGGATGAGGATGGAACGAGAGGCAAAATTCTAAACGACGACGAGAGGTGTAGGACATGTCTCCTTTCTCATAGATACTCATTGTTATCCTATAAATAACTCATGATATAATAAAATCATCCACTTATTCTCTTTCTTTATTCAACAATTTCAACTTTCGAAATATGCAAAATTTTCATAAAATAGATTTTTTATTGTTAGCTATAAGTCATCTATTGAGATTTTTCAACGTTATAATCATGATATTCAAAATAAGATATAAAATAAAAGGATAAATTTATATTTTGTCCATTTATTTAATTATTTAACTATTAATTTACTTTTAAAATAAATTTATATATTTAATTTTCTATAAGATGTATTTAAATAAATTATCATTTATTTTCAATAATGACTAATAAACTATTTTTTATTATCTCCCATGTATCGGTTAAACGACTAGTGTGTGTGTGTGTGTATATATATATATATATATATATATATATATATATATATAGTGCGTTTTCAATACATTAATATCTATATATTTATAATTTTTAAAATCACATAGTTTTAATTATTAATCACTAATCACAAGTTTAAGAATGCTGATAACAATTGGTATTATTTGTGCAAGTAATCGAAACTTCCACCAAATTGATATATGCATTCACATTTTCTTATGTAGAAAGGTTTCCTTGCACCAAAATATAACCAGGAATTATGATGTTCAGTAAATATTAGCTTTCCTTAATAATAAAAAGAAATATAAACACTCAGCTATACCAAACTAGTGCTTTGTTGTCCCAATAACAATGTTATTGTTTGACTCACTAATTCCCTTTGAGTTTGATCCGAGGGACGAGGAAACAGAGATTCTTGCATGTATATACATAAAAGTTTAATACATTATTCTTACATATACTTATAATAAAAATAAGTCTTATAAATTTTATTCAATATTTATTCACTTATCTATAGATTTTATTAATTTTTGTATGAGTGTGTCTAATTATATATTATTATATTAAAATGATTTAATTATTTATTATTTTAAAAATCTTATAAATAAAAATATATGAATGAATTGATTAAGTAATGGATTTAGGAGTTGTCAGTAGCGGCTCTAGGCCCCCAAGATTACTCGCAATTTATATATATGAAAATTAATATTAATATGTATATTAATATTATGTAATTATGTGAAAAGATATTATGGAAATGTTTTGTAATAAAAAAATTGCAGTGAAAAAATTAAAAAGTAAGGTGCAGGTTGAATTATTGAATGTTGTAAATTATTACAATATGATGGTACCTCTTTTCCTAAAACACCTAAGATTCCTCTCTTAGTTTCTAATTAAACTTAGGATAATAAAAATATCTTATTCAGTCGTTAAAGCTACTAAAAACTGAACTAATAGTAATTACAACATTATAGAAAGTCCCTAACTACAATAACAATCAAGGCCAAGAAACAACGGGTTGTTTTGGCAGTTTTTAAAACGTTTTGTGTTTTTAAAAACAAAAAACTCAAAGAAGTTGTTTGACAACTTGTTTTCTTAATGTTAGTTTTAAAAACTAAAAAACACATTTTGAGTTTTAAAAACTGAAAACAAAAAACAATTTTTAGGTGTTTTACAAAACAAAAAACAAAACTTTGTTCATCTCTCAAGCATTGTTGCCACCATGACTAGTTATCTCGTCCATCGCGGCTAGCTCTGGTGCCACCACGGCTGGACCGGCGACCACCGCGAGGAGAAAATCGACGCAAGCCCAACGGACCAAATCCGCGCAACTGCAAGCAAGAGAAGATCGATGACCCAGAGGACCAGACCCCACCTCGCGCGAATGTCAACTTGTGCAACTTGCAGGAGAAGACCGACATAGACTAGATCTTGGCCTTCCACGCGCGCGACACCAGACCCTCGCATGAACGCTGACCCCATGTGCCCACAGAGCGCGCGACCAAACGACCAGATCTCCCTTTTCCTCAGTGTGTTGGTGGTTTTGAGAAGGTGGGTTTTTGTTTTTAAAAATGAGTATCCAAAAGATGTGTTGTGTTTTACTACTAAAACTGTTTCTAAACTTGATTTTTAAAATAGTTTTAAAAAACAAAAACAAAAAATTGTTCCAAACAAGCCCAACATTTTTAAACCGTAGTTGTTAAAAAAAATGATAGAAAGTCCCTAACTGCAATAACAATCAAGGCCAAAAAACAACATTTTTAAACCATAGTTGTTAAAAAAAAACGGTTACTCTTACTCCCAAAGTTTTTATAATTTTGGCTCCTCATTAGTTGAATCCTGAATCCGTCCCTAGATCGGTAGTATTTTATTTTTATATTGTTAACATATGAAATTAAACTATAGTTAATTAAGTGAATCAATCTATATATCTGTATAATAGAACTGAGAAAAATATGCATGTGTTTTAATAATCCAATTCATATAGTAGAAATTGATATTTGACCTGACTTTCATGGAATATTAGGATAAGGGAACCCACGTCGCTTGGTCAGTAGTCACCCTATAGCTTGAACTTTAATTTTGTGGTGCGTGCCAAAAGTCCATCGAACAGACAAAACAATAAAAAATCTTCCCTTTTTTTTTGTTTGACGTAACAAAATATTCGCATTGGATTGGCATCATCCAGCGAACAAGTTCCATTTTCTTTCCAACACCATTTTCAAAATTCATCACCACGTGAGTTGAATGCAAGCAAAATTAATTATTTTTCTACACATTTTGTATGTATCTAATTGACTGACAAGCGATATCTAGAAGAATCATAAATGTCTTTCATATTAGATAGGAAAATATACAATTACAATAAACAATAATTGCCCAACATAATAATCACAGTATGAATATCAAAGATAAGAAAATTCCTACTCAGTTAAGATATTGGATAGCGAAAGTAAGAGAAGTATAAATAAAAACAAATTCTCTCTTACTAGATGAAAGAACACAAGAAGAAAAATTATATAAAAGCGATAAAATTTAACGTGATTCAATCATAACTTCGCTTACATAACCTCTATAAAAGATTTTAAATTTTTTATTATCTGGAACTTTTGAACCTAAAGTTATAAATTATTCCTATAAATATTTTATTATATCGATAACTCTAAGACTATCCATATAGATCACTCCCACTTTTACAGGATGCTTAACCTAAACAAACAAACTCATTTATAGATCAAAATACTAGCAAAGTTTCTACTTCTTTCTAATATGAAATTTTGGATTAAATCCTAATAAATTAACTATTTCCAATTCAACATCATTAGTTTTAAGATAAAAAAAGGTGAAAAGAAATAGAAGGGAGTAAAAGAAGAGCCACTGGGGTTGATTCTAGGACATATTGGGCCTATACCTAGAGTCAATCCTTGTTAAATTTAGAATCCTCTCAGTTGCTGCACATGAGGCGCAACTCAGATGGTTATACCTTCTGCCTCTAGGTGAAGTGCTCCTTGGATGCCCTTAATGAAAGGGAGTTTTGCTATGTCAACATCTAAATAATATCATTTTATCACTTAGATGTGATGGGTAAATAAAATAAGTGACAACCATCACATTCAACAATGATAAAATGAGTATTCCAATAGACACACTTTGGAGTGTTGAAATAGTAGTAAAACTCTAATAAAAGGGTGGACCAAAACTCTTCAATCTTATTATGATACTTGATTGAGTAATTCTATTTTAACACGCATATGGGTATGTGGGTCCTATATGGATATGAGATGAATAATAGAGAGAAAATAATTTGGGAGAAAAAAATAAATAATAAAACTTATATTTTATGAGTTGAATGTTTGGGTGTTTAAGAAAATGAATGCTAAAATGATAAAGTTATACTTAATTTGTATTGCAAAATATTAATGTACGACTGAAGATGAGTGAGATCGAGATAGAAACAGATAGATATTAGAAAGGGGCTAGTGGATTTATTTATTTATGAAAAAAACTATATGTCACTTAAACTTAACTCATTTGAACAAATGAGTTAAACCTAAGACTTATTAGGTTTGAATTGTTTAAAAATCTGAATTTCAACTCAAACATCACTAGCGTCAATATATTAAAGAAAATTTATTAAATATCTTTATGTTAAAAAATAAATAAGAAGGAAGTTAAAAGAAAAACACTCTTTAAAATTTAGGTTGCGTAAATATTAAATTAACTTACTATAAAAATGGTATCAAGAAGAAGACTCTTGCTGCAGGAGCAGAGGTGCAGGAAAGGAGAACAACGTGAAAGAATTGTGATTGCTATTCAGCCAACTAACTCACTTAGAGTGAATACGTGTTCTTATATACATTGTGGAATAACAAACTACTCATAACAAACTACTAACCACCCTTCTCCAATTGAGATTAACTAACTTCTTTCTCCTGTGACACCCCCCGCAAGCTGGGCGATGGATGTCAACCATGGCCAGCTTGGAATGATTAACAGAAAAAGGGCCTGGAGCTAAGTGCTTGGTGAGGATGTCCGCGACCTAAAGATTAGTGGAAATGGGGAGTGGGTGAATAACTCCTTCTTGAACTTTATCTCGAACAACATGGCAATCAATCTTTATGTGTTTTGTGCGTTCATGGAACACAGGGTTCCTTGCAATGTGTATAGCAGAGTGGTTGTCACAGAAGATTGGGACCGGCTTGTTGGTCATGATTCCAAAGTCCTTGAGTAAGCAGGTAAGCCATTGTGCTTCACACGTGCCCAAGGCTAGTAACCTGTATTCAGCTTCTGCTGAAGAGCAAGCTACTGTTGGTTGTTTCTTGCTTTTCCATGAGACCAGTGAGTTGCCTAGGAAGAAGCAATATGCTAAAATGGACTTGCGAGTATCACTACATGCACCCCAGTCAGCATCAGTAAAACCAGTCAAGGTTAAATCAGAGGAGGTGGGGAAAAAAGGACCAAGTGCGGGGGAACCTTTGAGGTATCGAAGAACTCTGAAGGCTGTTTGTTGGTGTAGGCTTGTGGGGCAGTCAAGGAATTGACTTAGTCTACCTACTGCATAACAGATGTCAGGTCGTGTATGAGACAAGTATAATAAGCGGCCAACTAGGCGCCTGTAACCAGTGGGGTCTGCCAAGGGTGATCCAGAGGTTTTGGAGAGTTTCAAATGATAATCCATGGGGGTAGAAACGGGCTTTGCAGCCAACATTCCATAGTCTTTAAGGAGATCAAGGGTGTATTTTCTTTGGTACAGGGCAATGCCCTTTGATGAGCGAGCCACTTCCATTCCAAGGAAAAATTTCATTTGACCCAGGTCCTTGATCTTGAATAAGTTGTCCAGCAACTGCTTCATTCTCTGGATTTCAGACATATCATTTCTTGATAGAACAAGGTCATCCACATAGACCAATATAGTAGTAAAGGAATTAGCGTTTGCTTTGACAAATAAAGAGTTATCTGATTTAGATTGAGTGTAACCCGATCCAATGAGGACAGAAGTAAGCTTGGCATTCCACTATCTGCTTGCTTGTTTTAGACCATACAGAGACTTTTCCAGTTTGCATACTAGTCCTTTGTCAGCAATATCAAGGCCAAGGAGCAGCTTCATGTAAACTTCTTCTGCTAATTCACCATGCAGGAAGGCAGTGTTGACATCTAGCTGGTGTAAGTGCCAGCCTCTTGTGGGTGCAATGGAGAGTAACACCCTTAATGTTGTCATTTTAACTACTAGGCTGAAAGTCTCCAAGTAGTCTATACCAGTAGTTTGGGTGAAACCTTTTGCAACTAATCTGGCCTTGTGCCTTTCAATCGAACCATCTAGTTTGAACTTTACTTTAAACACCCATTTGCAGCCAATGGTCTTCTTTCCAGGAGGAAGGGGAACAAGTTTCCAGGTCTTGTTTAACTCCAAAGCTGCCAACTCAGTAGACATGGCTTCTCTCCAACATGCTTGAGTTACAGCCTCATTGTATGATTGTGGTTCAGGGTTGGCAAATATGGCTAGTGAGAAGTGTCTGTGGTGTGTGGACAGTGTGTTATATGACAGGACTTGAGATATGGGATACCTGCAGATGGAGAAGATTGTTCAGCTGAGCTTGTTGATAATGTGCACTGGAAATCCTGCAAATGTGGAGGTGGTTTTCTGGTTCTATTTGATCTTCTCAATGGGGGGTTGGAACTCATGAGATGTGGTTCGGATTGTGAGTTAGGTAGGTGGTTGTTAGTGGTTACATGGTTTGGTTTTGTTGCAGGTATGTCTGGTTGGTCACTTAGGGAGGATATGATGTCAAACTGGTTTTGAATTGGTATGTTTGGGATTGTGTTTGTGTTTGTGTGTGATTGGGTTGATGTAGGAAGGCTAGTTGGGAGTAGGATAGGTTCTGGCATTGTGTTATAGCTAAAAGGGTCAATTGCATGTGGTGTATAAGGTGTGGCAGGTTCTGCAGATGTTGCAACCATGAATGGAAATATGTTTTCATAGAAGATGACATTCCTAGATATGAAAATGTTGTTTGTATGCAAGTCAAGTAAGACAAAACCTTTGGTCCCATTTTTGAATCCTAAGAAGGCACATTTCTTGGCTCAGGGATCCAATTTCTTCCTATTTGCTGAGAGTGTGGAAGCAAATGCTAAACAACCAAACACCTTTAAGTTTTCAATATCAGGAAGCTTTAAAAATAGGAGCTGATATGGTGAGTGGTTGTTTAGTGTTGAGCTTGGTATTCTGTTAATGAGATGGACTGCATGGCTCACTGCTAGGTGCCAAAATACTTTGGGGAGGTTGGATTGAAAGATTAGTGCTCTAGTTACTTGAAGGATGTGTTGATGTTTTCTCTCCACCACCCCATTTTGTTGGAGAGTTTCAACACAAGTGGTGTGGTGTAGGATTCCCTTTGATGCATAAAAGGATTGTAGTTTGAACTCAGGTCCATTATCACTTCTAATACATTTGACTTTGGTATTGAACTGTGTTTCAACAAGATTCACAAAGGACTGAACTAGCAAAGGTGCTTCAGATCTTAATTTCATGAAGTAGGTCCAAGTGAATCTAGTTTTGTCATCTACCATAGTCAAAAAATATTTGTGTCCATTAACAAATACAGTAGATATAGGTCCCCAAATGTCAATGTGTATGAGATCAAAAGCCTTTATTAATTCAGTATTGCTTACAGAGAAGACTAGCCTTTTTTGTTTGGCCAAGTGACAAGTGTCACAAGGTAAAGAATCATTATTACAGTCAATAAATGGGAAAAAATTCTTCATTACATGTATCCTAGATATAGGAATGTGACCTAATCTATGATGCCACAGTGCAGAACCTTTGTGTGTACTGGTGTGGATTGAGTTGGTAGCTGCTAAGGTGAAGACTTGGGTTTGGGGTTGGGAATTTGCAAAAGGTTCCAGCACATACAAGCCTTGTCTCAGTTCAGTTGCACCAATCATCTTCAAACTGGGTTTGTCTTATTTCTTGCAATCATCATTAGAAAAACAGAATATGCAGTTTAAGGCTGAAACAACTTTTGAAACTGAAATTAGATTAAATGTGAAGTTTGGTATATAAAGGACATTGGTTAAGTAGAAGTCTTTTGAGAAAACTATAGTACCAGAAATATTTGATGTTGTATGTGAGCCATCAGGTAATTTAATTATGATGGGCTTTATTTTTGTGTATTGTTGAAAATTGTCGAGGGAATAACATACATGGTCGGTTGCACTTGTACCTATTACCCAAGACCTCGAGTTTGTTATAGTACATGCTAAAGCTGTGTTAACTGTGTAGGAAAGTATGTGAGTTGTACCTGGTATTTCTTGTGTAGTGGAGGGGTAAGTTGTGATTTGGTTGGTGGAATGAGGCAGCAACTCTTGCTGTTGAATGAGAGCCAGCAAAGCTTTGTGTTGCTCAGGAATGAAACCAAAAACTGAATTCTCAGACCCCCTCCTTCAGGTTAGAAGCCTCGGGACTAATATCATCAATATCACCATCAGTCATAATGTTGTGTGCAGATCCTTGTGTGGAACTTGTCTTGGATTTGAGATAATGAGGGATTCCATGCTTCTTATAACATGAGTCAACAAGTTGTCCTTGTTTCCCACAGAATGAGCACACTTTCACACTGGATTGATTTCTACCAAAGGTATTTCTCCCACTAGTGTTAGAGTAGTGGCCTCTTCCATTTCTTCCTCTTCCACGACCTGTGCCACCAGTGTTATTGGTTTCTGATGTGCTCAAGAAGACAGCAGAATCAATAGCGGAGCTGGTACTAGTCATTTGTTCCTCCTGTTGATGGAGCAGTGAGAGTGTGGTATCAATGTCTGGAAGGGGCTTCAAAAGCAGTATTTGGGATCTGACACGAGTGTATTGCTCATTCAATCCTTGCAGAAATCTCACCACATGGTCACTTCTTCTATATTCCCTCATTACTCCTAAACCACAGTTGCATGTGCCAATGCAAGCACAACTGGGAATTGGTCTGAAATTCTCAAACTCTTCCCATAAAGACTTCAGCTTGGTGAAGTATGAGCTAATGCTCAACTCACCTTGCTTGGTCGTGACAAGTTCCTCATTCAAGACAACTATTCTTATAAGATCCCCTTGGTGATACCTCTTCTTGATATCCCTCCATAGATCGACTGCATTCTCTATGTACAATACACTTTGCAAGATCTCCTTACTTAGTGAAAGATTGATCCAAGACACTACGAACATGTTACACTTGTCCCAAGCAAAGAAAAATGGATCACTTTCATTTGGCTTGGGAATGGTGCCATCGATAAAAGGTAGTTTATTCTTGGATTTTAGGACAAACCTCATCGTTCTTGCCCATGCATGATAATTCTGAGGAGTAAGGACAATAGAAGCAAGAGCCATACTCGGATTCTCACTTGGGTGGAGGTAGAAGGGGCTCATAGGATCTGCTATTGGATTTTGCATATGATACATCATCGGAATTTGATATTGTTGGTGAAGTGGAAATTGTTGATTTGGCGAGATCTGATTCATCATGAACGCTTGATTTGCCATCGAATTCATCAATGGTACTTGATTTGCTGGTGGAACCTGATTTCCAGCAGAATCTTGAGTTACAGGGATCTGGCCCTCTACATTGGCCATGGAAGCTTGAGTTTGATCATGATCCGCCATGGTAGAGTCGCACAGTAGAGCTCCTAGCGAACTAAAGCTCTGATACCATGTAAAAATGGTATCAAGAAGAAGACTCTTGCTGCAAGAGCAGAGGTGCGGGAAAGGAGAACAACGTGAAAGAATTGTGATTGCTATTAAGCCAACTAACTCACTTCGAGTGAATACGTGTTTTTATATACATTGTGGAATAACAAACTACTAACCACCCTTCTCTACCTGAGATTAACTAACTTCTTTCTCCTATGACACTTACAATAATTTTATAATTCAAAGTTCGGATTTGACTTATTTATATAATCGAGTTAAACTCACATTTCATTTAACAAATTGAATTATGGACTGAAATAATTAATAAATAACTAAACTCGTTTATACCACCATAATAAAATATTATGGAGGTATTTATAATAATTTCGTTTGTGGTTGAATACAAGCGGCGATGTCTTGCTATGAGGCCCTTCTATTTTAGATGCTTTTATTATTTATATAAGTTTAAGAATTTATTCTTAAATGTATTTAAAAATTAAGAAAATTAATGAAATTTATAAATATATATATATCAAATAAAATTAATGGAACCCATATTTCTATAAGTGTCCATGTTAGACCTGTGCCAATAAACAATCTTTCTTTTCTTATTGATCGATTATTATAAATGTATTAGACATATACGTATTATTGTGTATTATTATACTAAGATGTAGGTAAAGTATCAAATTACGACGTGGGCTTAAGTAGATATTCATAAATATTATTTAAATATTTAAAAAGTAGTTGTCTAGGATAATTATTTAATAATCATTAAATATGATATTAAATCTCACATACTACACCCATCGTATTATATCCAATGATTATCACGTTTAATATATAACAAAATGTGTCTTGTGAATTTATTATTCAATTTTGTTGTTAGATAACATTACTCTTTGGAGAAAGATGATACTGTACGCATCCTTTCATCCTAATCTCTAAAATGATGAGATTGTTTCATCATCAGGCACATCATCTACCTCAAACTCTCTTTTCGTTCTTGTTCAAAGCATCATAAGCCATGAAAGTAGTGGAAGTGGTCAGAGTGGCCCCCTCTTTAGGATCAGAAAATCTATCCTCTTCTCCAACATCCCTTCCCCTCACTTTCTTTGACATACTCTGGCTAAGGCTTCCACCTGTTCAACGCATTTTCCTCTATGAATTCCCTCACCCAACCGCACTCTTCTTCGACAATGTTCTTCCCAAACTCAAGGACTCTCTTGCTCTAGCACTTGGCTACTACTTTCCCCTTGCTGGCAAACTCACTTGGCCTCATGATTCCAAAAAACCCATCATCAAGTATAACACAGGTGACACTTTGTCTCTCACTGTAGCTGAATCTGATGCTGATTTCAACCATCTATCAGGTACTGATCTTTGTCAAGCCATAGAAAGCCTCCACCTTCTACCCCCATTGACCATATCCCATGAACAATCCACTGTGTTGGCCTTGCAAGTAACCCTTTTCCCAAACTCTGGTTTTTCCATTGGAATCACCTCACACCATGCTGTTCTAGATGGCAAAACTTCAACATCGTTTGTAAAATCTTGGGCTTATCTATGTAACAATCTTGGAGAATCAAGCTGTTCTTGGCCAACAGAACTGAGTCCTTTCTTTGACAGGGTAGTTGTCAAGGACCCGAATGGATTTGATGCAAAATATGTCAGTGATTGGTTGAAGCAAGGTGGACCAAACAACAGAAGCCTAATGGTTTGGGATCTCCAAGTACCACAGGATGCGACAAGGGGCATATTTCAATTGTCTAAATCAAACATTGAAAAGCTGAAACAATTTGTAGTGTCCAAGCAGAAGAAAGGGAATCTTCATTTGTCAACTTTTGTGTTGTCTCTTGCCTATTCTTTGGTTTGCAGGGTGAAAGCTGATGAGGAAATCGGGAGCATTAAAAGAGTTGGTGTGGCTCTGAATATTGATTGCAGGCCTCGGTTGGATCCACCTGTTCCTCCAACTTATTTTGGAAACTGTGTTGGTGGAAAATTTGCATTTGCTGAGTCAAAGGAGTTGTTGGGGGAAAATGGACTAATTGTAGCTGTGGAAGCAATTACTGCTGCTTTGGAGACACTGAAGGATGGGGTGCTGAGTGGAGCAGAAAAATGGTCATCAATGTTGCATGATGGTTTGCACACTGATGAGAAGTTAATTGGTGCTGCTGGGTCACCAAGGTTTGAGGTTTATAGCAGTGATTTTGGGTGGGGAAGACCAAAGAAAGTGGAGATGACATCTATAGACAGAACTGGAGCATTTTGTCTTTCAGATAGCAGGAATGGTGATGGTGTTGAGATTGGTTTTGTATCCAAGAAAGAAGCAATGGAGGCCTTTGCTTCTCTCTTTGTCAAAGGCCTTGTATCCTGAAGCCTTCTGTGTATTGGTGTTTGGGTTGGTTCTGTTACTTTATTAGGTAAAAGTGTTCTTGCTTTATGATTTTTAATTGATGGTTACTTATTTGGGATGTTTTCTTCTGGATCTTGGATTATTATGTTTATGATAAATGGCATCTGGTACGGAATTTAGCTGTATGCCAGATTGAATAACTGATGCTCTGATGATGTAACAATGGTTTCAACTTCTCTATTTTTTTTTTATCTATTTCTTTATTTTCATTTACTGCCTTTTCTCTTCCTTGATTTCCAATTAAAAAACTCATGTATATGCATAATTTATTTTTAGGCATATTCATAAAATTTAAAAAATAAGCAATCTATAAATAATTGAGTAGATGTTACATAAAGCCAGTGAAACCTAATTTTACGTCTTTTTTTTTACTATGAGTTTAAATAAAGTAGATAAAGTTCAATTTAAAGCAAGCCTGAATATAAAGAATTATCCGTTCCTATTTTCATGGAAATGAGACATTTTATTCAAGTAAAAGACTGCTTACAATGTTGAAATTACAGATGCAGGATTCACACAAGCAAATTTAACCAGTTCATGAGGTACGGACCTTATTCTCTTTCTCTTAAGATGGCTGAAACAACATAGAGCAAACGTATACTACCAATAAGAAAGGAATTAATTATGTTATTTTGTAATGATTGCTGGGGTTATGGCTAGTGATGACTGGATGAGGCACAGAATTATCTTTGCTTTAATCTGAATTCCAGAACTTTCAGAATCATTTTAGATTAGATTTTTTTTTTTTGTTTCTTTTTCAATGCTGTTGTTTATACATTTATTTTTTGCACAAGCATTCTAGCTATTTCTATAGTTCTCTCTCTCACTGTTATTATTCATCAGCGTCAAATTTTATATATAAGGTCTGTGCAGAGCATTTAATCAAACAGAAAAGGAAAGAAAAACGAAATGCATGACGATATCATGTGTCCACGTTGAGACGCGTTAATTCCGTGGAACAAACTATATATGCCTATCTCAAGAATTGTTCTGCTTTTCTGTCTGAAATTACTTCATTATAGAGAAACGTAAGCATTTGAATATTTTTTGTTAAAGCATTTCTTTTTGGAATATACCACCCTATTCAATAAAGACAATAATTTCTAATCTAACCCAAGCAAATTATACATTTATACATCTAAAGGTATCCGTACAATCTGACCAAAATGGGAAAAAAAAAAATTTACTCCACCTCCCTGCTTTTTTCTTTATGCATATAGAGGAGGTCGGTGTCTGCATTTTTGGCAATTTCAAACCCCACAAAATAGTTTATCAAATGTTAGCAAGAGAACAGAATTGGAGGAAATGAATTATAGGCATATATTGATCCAGAAATCGTGATTCTAGCCGCAGAGTGGAGATCGACGACATAGGTGTCTAAATGTACATGTAAAGATTATATCGAGTGGCCGGTTTTTGTCATGTTCTGAGATCTTACTTCTATGGCTTTATTAAATATACATGGTGCCCACTCCCCTACAGTTGGAAGCCAATGCTATTATTTACAGTTATTTTTAACCACATTTCTCAAATGTGGTTAAATGCAGAAAAAAGTGTGGCCAAACATACAAAAATGTTGTTAAACGCAGATAAAAGTGTTGTCAAACACAATTTATAGCACTGTAGCTTGAACTCAAAAGTCCGAATTCAGTTCAAGCTACAGTGCCTTGTATTGTGTGTTTGGCCACACTTTTATCTGCGTTTAACCACATTTGAGAAATGTGGTTAAACATAAATAGTGTGGCAAGTTACAATTAACCACATTTTTAAAATGTGGTTAAATGAAATTAAAACACTCTACCTATAAACAATGTGGCCAAACGCATCTCCCTCCTACACCTCCAGTTCTCCACCTTCACTCCCCCATCTTAGTTGTAACCCTCCCATCTTAGCCCAGGCACTCACCCAGTGCAGATGATATTCATGTTTGCATTTTGCAACTTGTAATCTGGAGTTGAAAAAGAAATATGTCAATAAATATTCAGTTTTTAGAATTGGATTTAGATTTTAATTCTTCAACCACATATAGACTTAAAAATGGGTTGAGTGAGTCCAGAGTTTGACACATGAACTCTCATGGATGAAAACATTTAACACTCATGGGTTTCATCAACCTTAATCTTCAAATAACCATCTAGATCAAGAGGTTAAATTAAACACAATTGCATCGCAAAACTTCCAGCATTTGCATCAGAGAAGACACTGAAAAAGGATCCATGCAAGTATCTTCAAACAATTAAAACAAAGTAAAAGCTTACATTTTTCTAAAAGTTCTCCAAACATGTAAGTGAAAAATGTGCATCTAATTCCCAAACCAAGCGCACTATGATACCAATCTCTCTCTTTTCTTTTTTGCTACATGATACCAATCTCTTGAAACTACAGAACACTAATCCATCGAAACACACACCCAAGACCTTATTGAATAACACAACAAGACGGGAAACTTTTTAAGAATCAGAACAAGAACTACATACATTACTAACAACAGTATTGCAGCAAAACTATGAGTTCAACATAGACAAGTTCATCTCTAGAATGTTATATGAAATTTGAAAAACGCTAGAGCCAACAAGCCAACAAAGGGTCAGGCGAGACTTAACGGAGCGAGTGGAGTGCCCATGACATCCAACGGGCCTCAGATCAGACCTTTTGTACGACATTGAAGACAGAAGGGGCACGTGAGGCTACCCCTTCATCTAGTTCCCAATCAAACAAACCCACTTTGAATCCCCGCATTCTGCCCATGGGTCGGGTCCTTCCATGAGAGGTGTCAGGGTCTCCCATAACGGCCTCAGGCTCCGGATCTCGCTATGGCAAAGAAGGCGTCGAAGGTGGCAGTGGCGGAGGCATGCTTCTTCCTCTGGAGCAGCCTGAAATGGGGAACCGGTTCGAGAAAGGCTCCTAGCCCGAGATCGTGAAGGGAGAAGCCGCGAACCACTTCTTCTTTGAGCGCAGAGAAGAATCCTTGTTTATTTTCCATTTGTGAAGAGGATCAAATTTGTAAGAGTTGTTTGAGAAAGAGAGAGGTAGACTGATGAGAATGAATGGGAAGAGTGAGCTCTAAGAAGCGAGTGAAGAAGAGGATGAGATGATGAAGAAGACAGGGGAGTAAACTTCATAGATGCAGAGGAAGAAAGAGAATGTGAAAGAGAGAGAAGAAAAATGATTTGAAGAGAAAGTGTATGTGAACAAGGGAAGGGAGGTGGGGGAAGGAGGAGCAAAGAGTGTGTGTGTGTGGCTATTTAGCCACACATTTGACTCCATTTAACCACATTTTAGAAATGTGGTTAATTTCAAATGCAGCAGAGGGCATTGACTATCAACTGTATGTGAGAACCCACCAATATACATTAATGGAATACTGTTATCACAAATACCGACAAGTACCACTCTGACAATACCTTCGTTTAGAAATCAACTAAGATCATCTCCGAGGATTTGACATAAACCCAAAGGACTAAAATGGTTACCAAACCCCAACTCTTGAGAATGACCAATATTAGCCAAGTACTCTGCAGCTCTATTTGCTTCATGGATATGACATGAGATTCTATGACCTCCCATTCCCTGCTCATCAACAGATTTTGCGCCTAATTATGAATTAGGTTTGCGTAAGGGATGAGACGGTTCTTGATAACACCTTTTCCTCTATACCCGTTTCAACAAAATTTTAAACTCCAAATTGGGTACTTTTGGTGAGTAGAAAATCAACATCTTCCAATAATTGGAATTAGGTTTCTCATTTAGATACGATCAAACAACATTGTCATTCTTTGTCATAATAATGATTTTATAAAATATTCAAATTAATGATATGAGTTTAATTATAAGACTATTTTACCCAAAAAAAATCTTATTTACGGATATTCATCCAATATGATATTATTTATCAATATACACTACTTTTTGGAATATAACAAAAAGGCTAATAATGAAATGAAATACCAAATTAAAATGTTTGATTGCCAAACCAAATATAGTACTTGTCAATACAAAAAATGACTAGTTGTGCACCAAAATATGTCTGCAACACGACCAACATGCAGTCGAATTAGAGGCACTGCAGCAGTTGCAGCGTGTGCAGCTTTGCAGGTGTGATACGGCCAACATGCAGCCGAATTAGAGGAGCCCTCTGCAGGCGAGGCAGAAAGAAGTTGATGTTTATTAAGAGTACCAAATTACACAAGTCGTAGTACCTGGATGTTTCCACCTCAGTAATTTTAATTGATTATCTAATCTATGTGATTAACTAAATTATTTTAGACTATAACCTCTATCTGTTATTTGAATTTAGCAATGCGCATATAGTACTTTATGATATTTACGGTTACTATTCTAAACACTGGGCAAGTATAGTTAGTATTTTTGTTAGACTAATTAGAACTATTCACACACCTTATTATATGATGTTTTGTTTAATTATTCTAAAATACCTTTCTATGAAACAGAATAACTTATATTAGGTAAAAAATAATTTTAAAATGAACAAATAAATTGCAATATGCAGCATATATATACTTAAGGGTTTTTCATCATGCGTTTACGTTTTTAGTTACTATTATATTTTGTAGATAATTATTATATATTGAAAAATTTTAATTAATTTAATATTTATTCTATGGCATTATACTAAATAAATTAATTAAAAATACATAGAATATATCATGTCCAAATAAAAAAAAATAAGAATACTTTTAAGAAAAATGAAATCAAAATTATTAAAAGTTTTAAATTTAATTGATTATCATTGGTAAAATAATACCTGTGAAAAATGCTACCCACATTGGTAGTATTATACTTTAAATAAAAAAAATTTATTTTGATTTCTTATATTAAAAATTATAATATTATAATGTATTAATTTTAATTAATTCCACAATATTATTAGTTAAATTAATTTGTATTTTTATATTATGATAATAAATCACGCAATGCATGGACCATTATGTTTTTTGTTAACAATATTTTAAGTAAATCTTCTTTTAATATATGCTGCTTTGTGTTTCTATTTCTTTTATTTTGTGAAAAAGTTCATAATAATTTTATACAATTTTTTATTATTAAATTTTAAAACTTTTTAATATTGATTTTGTTTTTTAAGTAAGTGACTTGTTTCAATTGAAAAAAAAATTCGTTTACTGCATAGTTCCGCAAGAGGTGGACTTGTGAAAACCGATTGGTCCAAGGTACCCTTTACAGCATACTACCGCAACTTCAAAGCCACATAGTTATCATCCATGTCTTCCAAAAACCACACTCAAGTGATGAAAAATGCAATTCGGCTACCTGTTGGCCGAAATACGTGCTGCCACGCCTGCAAAGCTGCACAGCCTCCAACTGCTGCAGCGCCTCTAATTCGGCGGAATGTTGGCCGTACTGCAGACATAATACGGTGCACAATTAACCGTTTTTTTATATTGACAAGTATTATATTTCATTTGGCAATCAAACGTTTTAGTTTGGTATTTTGTTTTATTGTTAGCCATTTTGTAATATTTCAAAAAATAATACATATTGGTAAATAATATCATACTGGATGGATATCTGTAAATAAGATTTTATTTTTTTGATAAAAAAGCCTAATTATGATGTACTGAAACTTTCATCCCATAAAATCTTTATTTATTTAATGCCCTTTTAAGTAATGAGTATGAAAGTCAATTACTATAGTTGATATAATAATATATGATTAGATAAATGTGTAAAAAAAATTTATACTGTCAATTTATAAAAATTAAATCTTAAAAATAGGAAGATATGTTTGGTTTCAATTTTTTTTTAATTTTTACTTTGTGTTTAATGTTTTCAGAATTTTATAAAAAAATAATAAAAAAATTAAAATTAAAAACCAGATTTTATGATTTTTATTATTTTTTTATAAAATTTTAAAAAATAAAAAATTAATTAAAAACATAAAATGAAGGCTGAAAAACTCTCTTCTAGAACCGAACGGACCTTTATTGTTTCTCGCACATTTTCTTAGAATGGATGGTGGGGTTGAACCGACTTTAATGTTAATTTGAGGTACCGTAGAAGCTAAGGAAGAGAAAAATTTTAGACTAATTCTTGATGATACAACTGTCGGTACAGCATATTGCCTATCATAGGCTAAACCATTATTTAAAAAAATAAAAATAAAAAACTAGAACTAAAACTATTGCTTCATGATGAGGAAATCAGCAGGAAAGTGGACGGCGGTGGTGCTGGTACCTTCGCGTATATATTTTTCAATGCAAATTAATCATCTAACTCGTGCTACGGCGGTGCTACCGACGTTTGTTATTCACTACAAACTCAAACGTTTAGTTAGTATTACTCTTTTGTTATTCAATTAAAATAATAAAAATTATCAACAATGAAAGAAAAAAATTATTGCAAGTTCAAAGAGAAATCTTGTTTATTTGTGACAATAATAATAATAATAATAAAAAGAGCAGAAACCAATATGATCTGCTGCAAACGTGATTCAATGCAAACACAGCTCCAAAAGTCCAATCATTATTCAATCTTATTCGCATAGTCCTGCGTGAAATAAAGTTCTGAAGATATCCATCGCATGCTTGTTCAGAACAAGCCCAACTTCAACTCCACCTTTCCCACCATCCTTGTTCTCAGCCATGCTAATTGTCAAGCCTCTATCCACCGATGCTACCTCCACCTTGGTTGGTTTCCCCCAACCAAAATCAATCCCATATACACCAAACCTGTTTGAACCGGCCACTCCCATGGTTTCAACTCCCTCACTCATCAAAGCCTGAATCCTAGCAAGCCTTGACTCAGCTTCATTAAAAACCCCTTTATTCAATATTGTTTTTATCGGATTGTGAATGCCCTTAGTAACAAGGGCCACCCCATCTTCCTTTATAAAGTCGCTTGGTTCTGCATCTATGAAAAGGCCCCACACGCAATTGCCAAAATAGGCATCAGGTATTGGAGGCTCTAACCTGTTCCTACAATCCACTGTGAATGCAAAAGTGAATTTCTGTCTTTCATTTTGAACTCCTTGAATGGCCTTAGCCATGCAAACTAGCGCATAGCTACATGTGAGAACAAAGGTGGATAGAGTTGGTGGTGGCTTTGAAGAAGAATGGACTATTGATTCTTCTCCGTTATTATCCACCACCATGTCCCACTTTGATAACACCCTTTTCTTCACCTTCTCCAAATCTGCACGCGTGAGCTCGAACGTGGCTCGAACAGAGTTCTCCACTTTTGGCTCAAACGGTAGAATCTTCAAGCATCGACCGTCGCTGTTTTCATCGGGGAACATCTTGGAAAAAAATTCGGAAAAACTATCCATGAACGAAAGTCCAAGGTCTTTTGGGTTTTTGATGACATCCCTGTCAAAGAAAGGCTTCAACTCAGGCACCAAAGTTGGTGATTCTTCACTACTCTGACACAGTGAAGCCCATGCCTTGATGAACATGGTTGAAGATTTTCCATCAAGCACAGCATGGTGGGTGCTGATTCCGATGCTGAACCCACTGTTTGGGAAAAGTGTTATCTGAAGGGACAAAACAGAAGCATGGGAGTTCGATGACTCCAAGTGGGGTACGAAAGAACGAGATTCTGAGGCTTCACGGGGTGAATTGTTGGAGACAATACTGTTGAAGTCTGCATCGGATTCTGCTATGACAAGTGAAACACCATCACCAGGGTTGTATTGGATAACTGGTTTATCAGAATCAGAAGGCCAAACTATGCTCCCAGCAAGAGGGGGGAAGTGTTGGAGGGTGAGAGAGAGGGAAGTTTTGAGCTTTGGAACCACCTTGTCAAAGAAGAAAGACGGGGGAGAGTGAAGGGTGTAGAAGAAGATGCGCTCAACTGGGTGGAACCTGAGCCACATCAGGTCAAAGAAAGTTAGAGGGAGAGATACCTGTGTTGATGGTGGATCAGGAGCAACAGTGCCTTGCGCGTGGATTTTGATGGAGGTGGTGTCGTGAGGAGCCATATGTGAAACTTGAAGGCAAACTGTGCTGCTTGGCCTAGCACCTTAAAGAGAACGCTGTGTGTGGGGCCTGCCGGAGCGTTCATATTGGTCTGTGTAGAAATTGGTACAAAGTTGAAAAAGTCTAAATTATGTGGAAGAATAAAAGTTTTGTTTTGGCTTATTTTAATATGCCTGGAAATGGAAAATTGTCATACAGGAGATTGATGTGTAAATAAGAGGAGAGCTTGAGTGATAGCTGGCATCAACTACTTATCATCATTATATATATATATATATATGAGAGTTCTCCACTGATTTTAACATGACTTTTCAACGAATATAGCAAAAGGGTGGTTTAATTTTTCTATTGGACCAAAACATATTGTTTAGAATCTATGGGGGCAAACATGTATTGTCTGAACTTGGCTTGTCCGCTAACGATGATGTGAAATGAGGAGAAAGATGCTTTGATATGTTTTGTCAATTTATTAGTTTCATAATAAAGAATTAATTGAATAATAATAATATTTAAATATCTAAAAATATATTTAATTTAAATATCTATTTTATTATTATTAAATAATATAATACTTCACACTCATTCCATTTATATATTTCATTCAATAATAATAAACCAAATGTCTAAGTAGAACTATTGACCACCATACTTATTTTTGAATATTTAAATAATATTATTGGTTGAAATAGGAATGTAGAAGATTGTTTTGTTCCTTCCTAATTTTCATCTCCAACGGCGAATTATTCAAATTAAAGGATGGGAAGAAAACAGGTGTCAATAGTTGGTTCCAGAAGCATGGCTGCATAGGTTGGCGGCTACTGTGTCTTATGCACGTTCCTTCTTGTACATGCTCACGCGAGGTCCAAAAGTCCGAGCATGTTTGATTTTAGTTTTAGTTTTTATTTTTATTTTTAATTTTTTAAATTTTATAGAGGAAATATTAAAAAAATTTAAAATTATAAATTTCAATTTTTAGATTTTATTTTTAATTTTTAATTTTTTTTTTATAAATTTCTGAAAATTGAAAAACTGAAATCAAACGGATGCTTAATTTTTGTAATGATTTGATTTGATGAATGTTAAATAATCTACGCATGAATTTTTCTTACTAAAATTTCAATCTCAATTAGACTCATCTTTTCTAATATGGAACTTGGGTCGTTGTTATACAACACTGTGGAATTGAAAACATAGTTACATGAGTATTGCATTACAAATCTCGCATAGTGCAAAAATTTAGAAAGCAAATTTTAATTTTCAAAAATAAAAACTTGCAGAGTGTGAGATTTTCTAAACGAAATATTAAAATAGTGATAACAATAATAAAATAATACAAAAACATAAACTCCTTGCTTTTTTTTTTTATGTCCAAAGCTCACATTATACAAGATTTATAACTTCATAGTGGGTATAATTTTCTTTCAAATTTCATATTATTGTTATTCTTTTACTTAACCTCCATATTAAAATAATTTTCCCTCAATTAACTAGTTCTTTTATTTGACTTCTTATGACTTCAAATAATTTTTCAATCAGCCTACGGTAAAAATCAATGAATATAAAAAAAAAATTTAAGAAAGTATTGAATTTTATAAAAATTAATTCAAATTATTGAAAATATTGAAAAATAAACAATAAAAAAGTCTAATTTGCCCGTAACTGTACACAAAGCTGTTATCGAGCAATCGTAATGTTCAAAATTTCCAAAACATTAATCTCAAAAGTATATCTATTGGTACGTAGTTAATCAAACAGAACTAAATAACAACCTAGAATAACCTTATTTATAATGTCATAAATTTAAATTCTAAAATTATCACCTTAAAAATTATTTGATTACTATTCCAACTTAGAGATCTGTCTAACTTCTATGACGATTAAAGCTAGATTTAAAATTAAAATTACTTAACTACCATTCGAAATTTCCAATGATAGTCTGTTTCTATGACTGTATCAGTATGGCCGGCTTGAAGATTAGTCTAATTAACTTCTTTGACTGTAATGATAGAAAGTTTTAAATATCTTAATTTTATAATACGAAAAACAAGTTTGGTTGCATTATTTTTAATTCAACACATTCGCTTTGTGAAGTATGAGTATCTTCTATTTTTACTTTATTTTTAATATAATAACATTTTAAACTATGTAAGGAATATAAAAGTCACTTTTTTTTGGGGTACAAGAACATCACTTTTTTATTCCGATTAAGAAAATCAAAAGGTATGTTTCGGGAAATTTTTTTAAAGAAAAATGATATACTTTTATTCTTATCGTGAAATATATGGCTCTTAAAAGTTTAAATTATTAGATAATAATGATATTAAAATTATTTTAAATTTAACATGTCTAACATGAAACTATATTTTTTAAATTTAAAGCATGAACATCAATTTTAAAAAATAAAAAATAAAAAAAATTGAATTTCAACCTCTTGATTATAATAGCCCTGACGTCATCTCATAAACCATAAATATCTCTCCCAAAACATGGTCATAACATTTCTTTTCCCCTAAAATCTATCTAAACTTACTATGATAAATAATCTCTCCGATATTTGTATATCTAAGATTCTAATAGGTTCCTTTGAGTTGAGTAGTGAGTAGCGATTAATTTGTGCAAAATTTTTAGATGGTCTTAAAGTATGAAAAAATATTTACTTTATTCTATTTATTAATTAATAAGTTAGTTATTATATTAAAAATATAACTAAAATAATAGATAATAATAATCTATAAAATTGATATATTAATTAATAAATAAATTATAATAACTATTTTCTTTTATTCTCAACACACCACAGTATTTCTGTTAATTCGAAGCTGTGTCAAGCTTTGCTTGTGTAAACGATAGCGCCACATCAATTACATTGTCTAGAGACCGCGACCGTAATAGCCTTCTTCTTCAAAAAATAATATATTTAAAAAAAACTGTGACAGCGGTTCTTTTTTTTTTTTGGTTACAAGTGACAGCGGTTTTGCCGTTTGGGATGGCCGGATGGGATAAAACAAAAGGCCTCAGGGGCGGAACTAGCATCAATACTTAATAATTAATTTTTTATTATTATTTAAAATTTAAATAATATCATGATATATTAAAAAAAACAAAGGTTCAACAATCAAAACTCAAAAATAAAATTTTTTTTACAAAAATATATAAAATATATATCTCATCCAATAACAAATAAAATATAAATATCTCAAGTATAAATAATATTTTCCTTAAAAAAAAAATCAATTTTCTCGAACTATTTATTACACTGCTAATGTGACATTGGTGTCCGTAGGGTGGTCCATGTGGAACTGCATTTTGATTTGGCGGTTTCAGCACAAAATTCAGTTGATATCATCTCGTAACATTAGACTGAACCCGTCAATCACAATCAGCGGGTTTCAAATCTTTAATGAGGTATTAGAAATTAAATTTCATTAGGAAATAAATTAAATTATTGTGTTTAAAATAAATTAAAAAATTAAATTAAATTTTTTAATTTGAAATAAATCTAGAAATAAATTAATTTAATTATTTTTTTATTTTATTTTTTATTAATAGGTTAGGAATAAAATATTATATTCAAAGGAATTATTTTAATATTTTTATTTGCGAAAATTCAATGTCCACACCAAATTACATGATCTTATTTTAATTCTTTAGTTTTATTTGATTTCAATTCTTATGAATTTAATTCCTTCATAAGTTACTCTAAACATAAAATTCAATTCAATTCCTTGATAAAATTAAATCTCGTAAATTTTCAAACTGCCTAAAAGTCATTTATAGAAGGAAGTCAAGGAAATTCAATTCATATTACTTAACTATGGATTCATCAATAAATATTAAATTAAAATTGATATTATTTTATTAAAAATTTCCATGCTGGCCCGAAACTAAAGTCCCCTTCTCTTTTGGAGACTTTGCTCATTTGTCGCCTTTCAATTAGGCGGCTTTGCCTGCGGTTGGCCCTCCCGTTTGCCATCTCTATGTCAAAGCACCATTTAGTTTGGCGGCTTTGCGTCAATGTTGCCTTTTGATTTTGGCGAATTCCACATGGATACACCACCGAAAAAGAAGAGAGTGCCACTCTGGATAAAATTAAAGTGGAACAATTTGGTAAATAATTTTCCAAACAATGGTAGAATGGTGAAAACTAGCAACATCTAAAGAATCTTCTTTCACAATCTTACGTGATATTTTGTTTTAACGGGATTTTTTTTTATCCTATAAAATTTATTGATGCTGATACCTTTTACATAATTTATTGTTAAAAATTTATCATATGTCCTACTAATTAAATTTATTAATATTTTAAATACTCATAATTAAATAATAACTCTTGAATTTAAAAGGATCCGATATCACCAAATAAAAGTGAGCTAAGAACTTGGGCTTAATTGGGCCTTTATGTGATGATTATGATGTTGGGCTTCTGTTCCATAGAAGCGGAGTGATAACGGTTGCTACGGATGACAAGATCCGCTAGGAGAATGAGCCGTGTAAAAGGGGACGGTTATGTAAATGGAGCGCGTCTTGAGCCGTTCATTTGTTCTAGTTCAAATGTAAGGGAACGTTACGCAAGTTGTAAGAAGTCGTAGAGAAGGACGGTTATTTCCCATGAGAGTTGAACGCAACCGTGGTAGCCATACACGCTCCAAACGGTTAGTAAGGAGTCATGAGTCGTGCTAGTATTGATATAAAAGGTGAAAGAAGAAAGGAAAGAGGGAGGACGTCACATATACACAAGTTTCAATACTTTGTCTTAATTTTCACTTTTCTTTTCCTTGTAGGTGTAGTTCTATAAGTAGATTATCAACCTTGTAATTTCAGTTTCCATGTTCTTCATGTTGTTGTTGATGTTGTACCTTTAATCATCAATATCCAATCATATTTCCATTCTCAATCCTAAGTCCAAAGCTTATTGTTACTAGTATTTGGAGAACCCATAGCCAAGGGGAATTCCTATCCTTGGTGTAATTGCCTACGTGTTGGGATCAAATGTAAATTTTATTTCGTGGCTTTGTTTACCCATTTAACTTAACCGGAGTAAAATTTATGTTATCGCCAAAAAATGAGTAGATTGGCCCACATGTGGCTGATGATGTGCTCCATAAAAATGAGGTTTTATCTTAAGATTTCAACTACTAAAATAATGGGTAGATGAGTTTAAATGAAATAACCATGAAAAGGGGAATGGTTAATGCTCAAGCTACGTGGCTGGAGGTTAAGAGCAGTTGCTGAGACATGGAAGTTATCTCAACATGGGTTTCCATGTGGCGATTGAATGGTTCTTGCTAACTTGGTTATAATTAGCCGTGAAGTGGGCATGCATGTGCAAGTTGCAAGTGGCCACTTACATGTGGTACCTATGAGCATTAGAACGGCTACCAACGAATTAGTGGGCTTATGTGTCAAATGGAAAAGATGTAATTATTGCATGTTGGCCACATGTTGGAATGGTTATAATGGGGAATAGTCAAGTGCCATGCAATTAGCCATGGAACATTACCAATCAGCTATGGAACATTACCAATAAGCCGTGGCAATTAGGTGGAGTGGTTACCAAGCATTTGGGGGCAGTTTTATTCTAGACTAACATGTGTTAAAAGAAAACAAAACCGTCTTCATGATTATAAAAGGGCCTCAATAGAGTCTAAAAAGGCATCCCTGATCAATATAACACAACTTTACATTTTATCTTTTAGTTTTCTTCTTTTTTTTCCTTTCTTTTTAGTTTAGTTTAGATGTAGTTCATCTCCTTCATATCTTATTGTGATGCTTTGGTATTGAAGTGTTGTAATTACTTCTTGTTCATCAATAAAATCCTCTTTTCACATATTGCCATTGTCTGAAACCTGTTCTTCAAAGTAGTTTGAGAACCTATAACCAAGGGGTAGATTCCCTCCTTGGTGCAATCGCCTGCACTTTGGGATCAAAGCGTGAGTTTGCGTTCTTGGCTTTGTTTATTCTAATAGACTTAGTCGAGCCCACAAAATTCATGACAACATAAATTGGCACGCCTGGTGGGACATCTGAAGGCTTTGTGTGGAAAAATCAATTTAAGAAGACCATGGATATGAGTCCTAACAGTGCAACATCCGTTACGTCAAAGCAACACAATTGTGAGGATGAAGGCCGATTCAGAACGTACGCGGATGTACTGGAACACCCATCGGGGTGATGACCAGTAACGCAAACGATTACCATTTCCTCTAAGTGAAAAAATACATCTACTACGTCTGCCAATTCTGCTAAGAACATCCATGTTGATGAAGAAGAAAACGACTCGATTGTATGTCGACTTCTTTCATCCAACAACAAATTGAAATGGGTGTTGATGGCTTGATGGAGTGGTTGTCAAAACAGTTGTTAGATACTGTGAAATCGATGGTGCATGATGAATTGCAAAAAACTCAGCAAAGTTCCCCTATGTACATGTCACACGGTGATTTTAGTGGGAATAATATCAATTATAATGCTAGGGGCAATTATCTAATCAGTCGTTGAGTCTATAGTCTCAGCCGGAACTTGCAATCTCAGCCATGGGGTTTGCAATCTTAGCCATGGAGCCTCTAGCCTTAGTCATGGAGTCTGGGTTTAGCAGAACTTGCAATCCAGCCATGGAGCCTGGTCTCAACCGTGGAAGTTATAGCCCCAGTCGTGGAGCCTCCAGGTCAGCCTGGAGCCTGCGAGCGGTGGAGTTTGTAGCCTCAGCCATGGGATGCTCCTTGGGCTAATATAAGTTGTACGAATGATCTAAAAGGAGATACTCCACAATTGATAGATCCTAATGCACTTGCTGATGTTATGAAAAGGAATTTTGGGATTCAGTTGAAGCTATTGGAGAGGCCTATGTATTGCAAGCCATAACCTAATTGGGTGGATAGAGTTCCATTCCCTCATGGATTCAAGATTCCTAATTTCACTACTTTTTCTAGAGAAGATGAGAAATCCACAACAGAACACGTTAGTCGTTTCATTGCACAATGTGAAGAGGCAAAACGAGTTCTTAAGGATGCAATTATTTCCGTTATCATTAACTGGTTTGACCTTTACATGGTATTCAAATTTATTGCCAAATTTAGTACATACTTAGGCAGACATGGAACATGTATTCAATGATCGCTTTTATTAGCCACATCAAGAGGTTACTATAGCCGATCTTATGAACATTAAGCAACAAATCGGTGAGCCTGTGGTTAATTTTATGGAAATGTTTAGTAAGATGATGAGAAAATGTAATGTCAAATTACTAGAGACTGAGTTTGCCGCCATGGCTGTAGGAAATATGCTTCCACGGCTAAAGAAAAGGTTGATTTCTCTGAGTTTAGAGATTTTACTCAATTAACAATTAAAGCTTCCAGAATGGAGCAATTTGTTAATGAGAAAGAATCAAGGACAACCAAGGAAATAGAAGATGTAAGACCAGAGTCGGTCTCAGTTGAAGATTATGACTCGGCTAAATGAGAAATGATTGAAGAAAATGCCTTAATTTCGGATGATATGCTGCTAGTGACAGTTTTGAAGAAAGCTGTTAACGTTGCGTAAAACTTAGCCGGGAGCTTTATAGTTGATAGTAAATAGAGCATTTTGATAGTGGCTGATTTTAGGCTTTAATCGATTATTGATGGATAAGATATACTTCAGCTGTGAAGAATAGTGATATTAGCCATTAGCCGTGAGAATAACAAGCCTAGAGTTAGCCGTGGTAGTTTCATTTGTTTTTGGTTAAATGTCCAGATTATGGAGCAAAGGGCATAATACCAAAATTAATTTCAGTGATGATTATGACTCAATTGACTACAAGAGCAATGGCACGACTAGTGATAGTTAGCTGAGAACCATGGTAGATTATACTGGAGAGCCATGGACAATTGTTCTACCTCTATTGGATGATTAACATTTTTCTTGGAGGTATTAGCATTGGACGATTTTATTGCAAGAGCAGCCATGAGGTTATTTCCACTTCAAGCAATAAGTCGAACAAGGTATGTCACTTTATCTAGTTGGCCAATGGCTCAACATGTATTAAGTTGTTTTCATTGATCGAAGAAATTTCTTGAAGACCATGCATTCCACCCATTATAGAATCAGCTAAAAGTTGATAATCCTTGGTCTCCCACAATGCTAAAGCAATGGTAGTCATTGGATTAAATTTTCTTGGTGAGGCAACCGTTGTTTTAAAAGCTATAGGATCAAGAGTTTGTTGTTCATGAATACTTCACTTGGCTGTTGCAATTTTCTGGAAACTTGCCAATGTAGTGCTCAGCAATTTTGTTAGCCGTGGTGGCTATAGACATATCATTGGGATCAACTTGACTATATATATAGGCAAGATTTAGGCAAATTTAAGTATACCAAATTGAAGAGTATTTTAATGATTTGTCTTTAGCTTTTAGTGGATTAATTTTCTAGTGAAAACATGTTAGCTGTGAGGAAATATGGAGTTGAAATCCTTTTAAGTAAATGCATCACTTCACCTTTCTTCTTGTTCATCATAACTGAAGGATGCAGAGGGGCATATGTTATCACCAAAAAATGAGTGGATTGGCCCATACGTGGCTGATGATGTGCTCCATAAAATGAGCAGTTTTATCTTAAGATTTCAACCACTAGAATAATGGGTAGATGAGTTTAAATGAAATAACCATGGAAAAGGAGAATGGTTAATGCTCAAGCTACATGGCTGGAGGTTAAGAGCAGTTTGTTGAGACATGGAAGTTATCTCAACATGGGTTTCCATTTGGCGATTGAATAAAATTAGCCGTAAAGTGGGCATGCATGTGCAAGTTGCAAGTGGCCACTTACCTGTGGTACCCATGAGCATTGGAATGGCTACCAACGAATTAGTGGGCTTATGTGTCAAATGGAGAAGATGTAATTATTACATGTTGACCACGTGTTGGAATTGTTATAATGGGGAATAGTCAAGTGTCATGCAATTAAATGTGGAACATTACCAATCTGTGGAACATTACCAATCAGCGTGGCAATTAGCCATGGAGTGGTTACCAAGTATTTGTGGGTAGTTTTATTATAGACTAACATGTGCTAAAAGAAAAAAAATTCTCTTTATGATTATAAAAGGGCCTCAATAGAGTCTAAAAAGGCATCCAGGATCAACACAACACAACTTTACATTTTATCTTTTAGTTTTCTTCTCTTTTTTCCTTTTTTTTTAGTTTAGTTTGGATGTAGTTTATCTCCTTCATATCTTATTGTGATGTTTTGGTGTTGCAGTATTGTAACTACTTCTTGTTCATCAATAAAATCCTCTTTTCACATATTGTCTTTGTCCGAAACCTGTTCTTCAAAGTAGTTTGAAAACCCATAACCAAGGGGTAGATTCCCTCCTTGGTACAATCGCTGCACTTTGGGATCAAAGCGTGAGTTTGTGTTCTTGGCTTTGTTTATTCTAATAGACTTAACAAGCCCACAAAATTCACGACAACAGTACTAAAATAAAAATCTTATTTTAATTACAATTCAAAAATATATACTATATATAAAGGGAATTATTCTCTTTTGGAGTTGTATTTTAAATTTTCCAAAATACCCATAATATAGAAGTGAGGAGAAGTTAAAACAATTGAATGAAGTTATAAAAAGTTTGAAAAAGTTATAAATTTAAAAAAAGATATAATAAATAAATAAAAAATAATACATTTTAATTTTTTGAAAAAAATGTGAATTGGTAGACACGCAAGTGCCTATCAATTCAGGAGTATTGGTAATATGAATAGATTTTATATTATCACCTAATTATGCATAATAATTTTTGTTCATGTTATTAATTTTTACATTTATTAATTCAAAAATATTGAACAGAACAATGGACGATTAGTTCATTATATATATAAAAAAATTATACTAATAATCAGTTAAAATTGAATTATTTTCAATATTATTTTTGAACTCTACTTTCAGTTTATAAAACTATAAAAATACTTTTTTTTTAAATAAAGCAACGTAATTGTTTAATTAATTTTTCTTTTATACTTGAAAAGTGCTTAATTATTCCTGATGTGAATACAAATCTATAACACTTAGAGGGCATTTAGTGAATGAGATAATATTTTTGAGTTATTGATAATGTGATTTAAAATTGTCTAGATCTATTACATTATCATGTTTTGTTGGACCTCATTATGAGTAATTCAGATTAGATTATTACCAAGGCAATTCGACATTATCGTGAATTTCACCCATAGAGGTGTCTATGTGGATTACCATGTCCAATGATAGTCCTCCCAATGTTATTATTTTTATTATGAAAAATAATCTTTATAATAGTTAATTATTAATAGTAACTAGTAATAATATTTGTAAATTATAATTATTGTTAATGATTGATATTAATTAGAATTATTATATAATATTATCTTTAACTATTATCATAGTAAGTAATAATTAATTATAATTATTGATAATATTTATAAGTGATTATTATCATTAAAAATATCAATACTTATTCTATATTAATTAAAATTATTATATAATATTATATTTAATTATTTTAATAATAATATTAATAAAATTAATTAATTATCAATACTATTGATTATTATTAGTAATATTAATATTATTGTTATTATTATGATATTAGTAAAAATATATATTGCTTGGTAATTTTTTTATATACCAAATAGAATAATGTAAATTGTTAGTTATGAACATACCAAATTCTATGTTATAACATTTTCAGTTATTTAAAAAGTGAAAGAAAAATAGTATTGATTACCAATAATCTTCTTTAAGCAATATGCCAAACATCTCCTTAACCAGGGGTGTACAAAAGAAGGGTTGGTCAACTTACAAAATTTGACTGGGCTTGATTTGTAGGCCAAATCATTTTGGAAACCCAACATGAATGAATAATGATTATGGACCAAGTTGAGTTAGGTCAATGGACATTGAAATAATATATGAGAATTTAGACATTATACATGTAAAGTTATAAAATTTTACAAGTAGGAAATAAAATTTAAGAACTATTTTGTAATATATGTTTCAAAACAAATCATTTTAATATAAAAATAATATCAGATTACGTAAAATATATTTATTGAACTATCAAATCTTATAAGTTTTTACAAATTATTATATAAAAATATATCTCTAAAAGAATTTTTAACTTGATAAGGTTTCAACCCAATATATGATCTAATCGAACTCAAAAGTACACCAAATTATTTTTCAAGACATAAATCCGATCCAATGAGCTTCGGATTTGAGCGGAAGGCAGGGTCACAAGCAGCCTTATACTTGATGCAACCAAACCCATCACGCTTCAAAGCATCTAGCTGCGGCCACGCTTCACAGCCCTTCAACGGATATAAGCTGCCAAGCATTGCCTATGGTCCATGCATTATATTTTCTCTAATCTATCCATTTTCCTTTCACAAATGGCTTCTACAAACAACATCAAAATCCACGAGCACTGCCATGTTGCTCCTCGTTCTTCACCATCCCAATCGTCTCTCCCTCTCACCTTCTTCGACCTGATTTGGCTAAGGTTCCACCCCGTTGAACGCATCTTCTTCTATTCCCTTCCACAACACCAGGCTTCTCTCCTTCACGAAGTGGTTCCAAGGCTCAAAACCTCACTCTCACTCACCCTCCAACACTTTCTCCCATTAGCTGGTAACATCGTTTGGCCTTCAGATTCACACAAACCCATCGTCCGATACAACCCTGGTGATGGTGTTTCTTTAGTCATAGCCGAGTCTAATGAAGACTTCAACCACTTCCTTGAAAATTCACCAGGTGAGGCTTCACAATCTCGTTCCTTGGTACCCCACTTGGAATCATCGGATTCTAAAGCCTCAATTATATCCCTTCAGATCACAATTTTTCCAAATAGTGGGTTTAGCATAGGCATAAGTGCCCACCATGCTGTCCTTGATGGAAAATCATCAATCATGTTCATCAAGGCTTGGGCTTATCTGTGTTGCCCACAGGTAGTACCCGTTACGAATGCGGGTAAAGGTACGATAATTTTGTAAAAAGTGGGGTACGGGTACGCCAATATATATATAAAAAAAATTAAAAAAAATCATAAATTTCACATGATAAAACTAACAATTTCAACATAAAACAACTCTAAATTGTTCAACAATCAACATTACATTCCAAATTGAAATACTACAATACTCAAAACAATGTTAAACATAAGCACATATCAATCATTTAAACATAATTAACAATCAAACTCTAATAGTCTCAATCTCATCATTTCCTTCCTCATCGCAGTAAAAGAACAGTCTCTAAATTAGGCTCATCAAGTGAAAGACTAGCAACTTCAAGAATTCCAGCTCCATCAAATGGGTCCCATTCATCTCCACCAATATCCCACATTTTTGAGCTACCCTCATGATAGTTCTTATTCTTTCTTGAGAGGAGACGAAGATTAGTATGTATGAATACTAAATCTTCAGCTCTTTGGGATTCAACCTATTTCTTTTCAAAGAGTGAATAAAGGAATAAGTGCTCCAATTCCTTTCACAACAAGAGGAAGAACATGGCTGTGAAAGGAGCTTCAAGGCTATGTTCTGGAGTTTTGGGAGTGAAGATCCATGCATCACCCACCATTCCTTGGGTGACAGATCCCATCTATCTTGCAGGCTATCAAATTGTCCAAGCTCATCTTCACCACTTGAGAATTTCACAAACTCTCTGGTTGCCTGAAGTCTATCCCTTGATTCTGGAAAGTAATTCCTAAGACATTTGTTTCTTCCAATACAAATCTCATTGTCCTTATGAGGAGGAACTCTATTTGGAGCCTCATCAAGCCATTGTCTAAGTAATACCTAGTAAATAAAAGGCAATGCATTATTAATATAGTAATGCCTAGTAAATAAAAGGGAATGCATTTTAAACTTACTTTGGATTAAGTGAATGAGCTAGGCAATGAAGGGGTGTGTAACTTTTGGTCCATCTATCAATTAGAACACCATGCACCACATCATGAAAGGATGATTCTGCACTCAACTCTTTGTCTTCATGCTCATATATTGCCTTCTTCACTTGCTCAATCATGGAATCCCATTTCTCATAAACTAAATGGAGGGATGGCTTGTCGTGTCACAAGATCGCAACATGTCATAAATAGGCTTTGTAAAGCTCAAGATATAGTCAACTTTTTCCCACCAACTATCATTTAAAATTATCTCTTTCACATATGTTGCCCTTGGAATATCATCTTCTTTATAATGAGACCATTCTTCACTAATGACCATAGATTGGAGACCATGCTTAATGGTTCTCAACCTTTTAAGCATAATAATGATAGAAGCAAATCTAGTCTAGCAATGGCAAGTAGTTTCAGATGCACAAATTTATTAAACATGGCAAGTCTCATAGAATGGTTCATTATGAAATTCTTAATAAAGAAGGCATCATCAGCAACATTGGAAATCCAACTACACTCAGAATAAGCAACTTCATTGGCAGGTGTATTTTTAGGAGCACAAATATTTTTTAGAGCAAGGTTTAGAGTATGCACCACACATGGGGTCCAAAATATTTGATGCATTGATTCAACAATTGATCAGGCTTTAGCAGGTGCATTATCTAATAACTTGAACCACGTTTTGTGGTCCAACTTCATCAATGGTAGCCAAAATCAGATTGGCAATGTAATGCTTATCCTTGTATTCACCTGAGCCATCAATAGCTTTCAAGAACATAGGTCCTGAATCTGAAATAGCCATGAAGTTGATTAATGGTCTTCTTTGAGCATTATCCAACCATCAGTGACTATACTCACACCTTTCTCAGGCCAAGTGTCCTTGATTGGTTTTAGCAACTTCATTATATTAGCTTTCTCTTTTTGCAATAATGAAGTTCTAATGGCATTATAGCTAGGTGGAAGAAAGCCACTAATATTATTGTTAGCAGCATACGTAAATGCACTAACAAAATAAGGGTTTCTAGCAACATTGAAAGGCAAACCAGAGTAAAACAACCTAGCTATTTCACAATTCAAATGTTCTCTTGCCTCATTATTGAAAGCCTTATGTATAGGTCCCTCATGTACTTTTTTTCTCTTGTTTCCATCTATGGGTGGGTTCAAACTTGTAGTTCCAGGAGAAAAAGGAACTTGCACAGGTTGTGTCTTTTCAATATATTCCCTTTCTATTTGCTTAATCTCTTCAAGGTAATCATTATTCACTTCTGGACAAATAGCAATCCCATTTCCTCTTTCTCTAAGCAAATGAGATTTCACCCGAGAATAAGATCCCTTATAATTCCCACCACAAAAATTGCAGCGCCAACTAACATTCCCTCCTCCAGATTTCTTATCTTGCAACACATTTACATAAACCCAAAGGGGGCCATTGTTCTCAGACTTTCCAGGTAGCATATTCCTGGTCAAAGATAGAGGAAGTGGCATTATTACCACTTCCAGTCCCACTCACCACTAACAGACCCAGCTTGAACCTTGTGAAAACATCTGATAAGTGATTAAATAAACAATTTCAAAAGTTGTTCTTGTCCACAAGACCACAACATACAACAATGGCAGCAATAACACAATAAAAGAAGAAATGAATAAATGGAAACCACAATTAAAGGGACAAAGACACAGAGACAAAGACTTCCTGCCATCGATGGCCGAGAGAGCGCCGTCGTCGAGATAGAGCGCACTGGATCGAGGTTGAGAGAGCCGCCGGAGATCGTTCCTCGCGCGCACTGGCCGTTCCTCGCGCCTTGCTCGCCGCCTGTTGTCGCGTGCTCAGTGGTGGGGTGCTCCGCCTTCCGCCGTCGTCGCTGCAAGGTTGCGTTGCTCCGCGTCCTCCGCATCGCTCCAAGGTCGCTTGGGGTTGTAGATCGGGTGGTCTTCACGCACACCACTCCGCCTCCACCGCTTTGCGCACCGCTTCGCGCACACGCTCGCGCACGCCGTCGCTGTGGTGGGGCTCCGCCGTTTCGCGAGGAAGAAGAGAAGGGAGAGGCGATCCTAGGAGAGACCAGGGGCTGAAGTGTCACGGGAGTTTGGCTTCTAATTGGCCTTGGGTCAAAAAAATCAAATAAAATGAAACGGGTTTTTTTTGGGTTTTTTGGGTTTTTCCTTAAATGGCGTACCCAATCCGGACGCGTACCGTGCGTCCAAACGTCCAGACGTACCCAACTTTTTCCAAAAAATGAGGCATGGGTATGTCCACGCATCCACGCGTCCAGGTGCGTCCGTCCAGCGCGTCCCATACGGGTACTTTGGGCATTTGCCCGTACCCATGCTTCAGAGGGGCTTATCTATGCAGAACCAATGAAGATTTTCCTAATTTGGTTCCTGAATTGAAGCCTTTTTTAGGAAAGGAAGCAATTAAGGACCCAAATGGCCGTGACATTATGTTCATAAAAAACTGGACAGAAATCTCATCTCAATTAGACCCTACCGACGACGACAACAGCAACAAGGGGAGAACCCTCAAGATTATGTCCAACCCGTTTCCACCCCGATTGGACCACCCGGTTCGTGCCACGTTCGAGCTCACACGTGGAGATCTAGAGAAGATAAAGAAGGCGATCTTATCGATGTGGGACATTGTAGAAGATGTGGCGCCACAAACACAGGCAAATGAATCAACCGCTTGTTCTTCAAAGCCACAAACGTTGTCAACTTTTGTTCTCACATTTGCCTATGTTTCTGTCTGCATTGCAAAAAGCCATCGAAGAATCCGAGAACGGTAAAAAAGAGAAATTTGCTTTAGGATTCACTGTGGATTGCAGGGCTCGTTTGGACCCTCCCGTCCCTGAGAACTATTTTGGGAACTGTGTTTGTGGCCACATCGTTGATGCACTACAGCCAGAGGACTTAACAAAGGAACACGGGTTGGTCATTGTTGCTAAGAAGATTCACGGTAAGATAAGAAATTTGTGTCACGATGGAGCACTTGATGGAATAGAGACAGTGTTTCTTAGAGGCTTGAGTATGATGAAAGAAGGGATCAAATCAATAGGGGTTGCGGGTTCAACGAGGTTTGGTGTGTATGCTGTTGATTTTGGTTGGGGAAGGCCTGAAAAGGTTGAGATAACATCGGTGGATAGGAGCATAACTATTGGCATGGCAGAGAGCAAGGATGGTAAAGGTGGGGTTGAAGTGGGGCTTGTTCTGAACAAGCATCTGATGAGTCATTTTCATTCGTTGTTTCATGCAGGGCTATAAGCTTGTTTTGGTATAGCTAGTTAATAATGATGGAGCTATGTTTGGGTCAGCAATTTACTGCGACAAAAGAAATTAAGCTATAATATTGTAATGAGAGCTTTTGTTTTGTTTTTGTTGGTTTGCTGTGACCCTTCAATTATTGATATGTTCAAAACTATACCAACCAATCCTAAGAAGATTATCAACCATCCTGAATCTAAATTTTGGGTCATTTTAACAAGTCGGTCCTATGTTTTCGACCATTGTATGATCGATTCTTTTATATCATTAAATTTTATTTAGATGGTTGAGATTTTAAGATATAATAACTTAAAATAAAATAATAATTTTAAAAGTTGAAAAACATATTTTCTAAAAGACCCAACTACCCCCTCTTACTCTTCTAATTTTCACCACTTCTGCCACCCCCACCGTCTTCCACCAGGTTCTGACATCACTAGAGGCAATGAAAGATGGATTTTCTTTTATTTTGATAAGCAGAGGAAGCAGGCAACCTTAACAAATGAGGGCTAGATCAAATATACAAGAATGAAATCCAGACGGACTCAAATAATAAACTCTGATAAAGACCAAAATAACAAAACCTATTTCCAAACTGAATCAAAAACACCCAAATGCCGTGGTCTTTAAACACCAACCCCATGGCCATTTTGGCTTTTTTTTCCTGAACTCAGAGCAACTCCAGCGGCGTCCTGCACCCCGTCCCAGCCACTGTTCCTGTAAGAGACGTCCCTCTCTAGCCAATGGAGTAAAAACGTGGGACGCGGAGAGAGAAGGGCGAGTCCCGGTTTGGAGGAACGTCCCAATTCCCTTTTTCCAGCTATTGATATTTTTTTTTAACCGTTTAAGAAACGGTTATATTTTAAAAAAATATTATTTTTAATTTAAAAAATTATGTAGAAATATAATAAGGATCAAAATTAGTCCCTTCTATTGGAATAAAGGGAACACTCTTGGGACACTTTTTTGTTTTTGATAAATTGATTATGTGATGATAATGTGATAACAAATGGGTCACAAATGGGATTAATGGAAAGACACCATTCAAGATGCTCTTATTAACAGCAACAAAAACAACCCCCAATCTCAGTCGATGAAAGCCCAGACAAATTTATAGGCGTTCAGCAACAGTGTCGTGGCTGTAGCTCCGGGTGGTGTGCAGCACTTGAGCGTTGAAGGAAGACAATAGTGATGGTGCTGTATCTCTTTCCGTTGAGCGAGAAAAAATGTTAGAAGAGAGAGGGTTAGTGGCTTGATGTGAGAATTAAAAGGTAAAATAAGGATAGTTTGGTAATTTAGCAGTTAAAATTCAAGGACTATACAATAGTCCTGAACACATGGTGGACCAACTTAAAATGATTTCTAAATTTTAAAATCTGGAAATTGAAATTCTTAAAAATGCTCCCCCAGCCAGAATTGAGGAACTAAAGGATATGAAAAATGTGAGCTGCTTATCCTATTTTATTTTATAACATCAGTTCTTACTTTTCTTAGCATGCTTTTATATGTTTATACCCTTCTAATATTTGCTTTTGTCTGTAGGATGGAATATTTGTTGTGTTGGCTATTGTGAAACATATTAATAGTGGTTCTAATTGGTGGTACCTTCATGTAAGCGCAGCCATAGAGTCATATCAATTGAAGATGGAAATGTTTCAACCACTCAGAGGAAGACTAATAAAGTGGAAAAGAACTGAAGACTACTGAATAATTAGTGCCAGAGATGCAATTTCTCTTCTTATTTTGGGCTCTGTTTTATTTTGTTCACAAAATCAAATGGAAACTGTTTTTGCTAAGGACCATTGGGGTTTTGCATTTATGTTGTGTTAAGACTGCTTAATGAGTTGGACTTTTATTGGCCTTCACTGGCCTTTGCAAATTTTATCTTCTTTTTTTTTTTGCTTTTTTACTATCGTTGATATTTACATATCTATTCTCTCGTGTTTAAGTATATTGAAATGGTTAATGCTTTGCCTTATTACTATGCTGAATATTTGCACTTTCTGTCGAAAGTTTAACATAAGGATGGTGTTAGCACTATCCATATTGTAGCTTCTTACCCTCCGTAAAATATTTAATCTAACAAGCATCTTTTTGGTGTTAAGTCTACCATCAACACTAAACCAATTCACCTTGGGAGGAACAAGACCCTTAAAAATATATTTAACAGATGCAGTAAAAGGTTCATGACATGAACTAGATTCAGCCGCATAACTAATGGAAGATTGGACCTAGAAGGAACTAGAATTATTGATGAGTAAATTCTATTTTTTCTATTGTTTGATTTATATATAATTATGCTTATTCAGATTTTGATTTTAGAAAAAAATTATATTTAACGTGAAAAAAATAGCTTAAATAAGAGTGCTTTGGCCCAAAATTGTTTAATCATGCTATAGTTTTCTGCATGCAGGCCAATCTAAAACAACAAATTTTAGGATTAGGAACCATGTGATATGATACAACATGTCGTAAGAGAACGGCAAGATTTAATAGTATAGTAAGATTTGACAGTGTAATATCCGTTAAAATTTTAGTAGTATATAATATTTAATATGACATTATATATATTATTTTATATAATATAATATTATTGTCATGTTTTCAAAATATTCCCTAATTTTTAATCTATGGATCTTCTCCGGTGCCTTTTTTAAAGAAAGAAACTTGAACCTTGCCGTATCAAATGGAAAAAATGACATGGAATTATTTGGGAAGTTGTTCTTTGGTGCTCTTGGAGCGGGAGACCTCTGGCTCCACATCACATTTAAATCACTCACATACTTTTTTAATGTGCTTTCTCTTTCATACTTTTTTTAGCCAAGCAAGAGAAAAAAAAAACAAGGAAAAGAAAACATTGAATAGGTCAGGACACTGATTCAAAGGTTTAAAGATGTAACCTTATTCAATTAAACGTAACATTATAAAATATATATAAATATATACATAGTAGAGGAACAAATTAAATTATTGTAATAATTTCTAAAATATGACAAATGTGTGTTTAATTGGGTAGAATAAATATGTCAAATTAATAAAATTCAACCCAAGTATACTCTAAATAAATCCAAATACACCCTCCCTACCATCACATCACTCAACACCACCATTAAAAAATTAAAAAACTTCTCTCGATTTCTCTCTCCCTTTCCCTGTATCATCACATTAGACTACCTTTCAAGTTTCAACTCCTCTTTTTCCTTTTTCTAAAAGAAAGAAAAAGGAAACATGACCCTCCACCTCCAGCAGCGCGAAGCCTCCACCTCCAGCAGTGTGAAACAAAACAGTAGCGTGAAGCGAAATAGTGTGGATCAGAAGCACGAGCTGGCCAACCTTTCCAGAAGTTAGCGGAGCGGCATGGCGCACGCACATGGAGCAAGAGGAAGCAGGCGGCACAGCAAGGAGCAGCAGGTGGAGGTGCGACCAGAGGCGGTGAGCAATTCACTGTGTTCCTGGTTTTCCTGTTTTTTTCAAGTCAAATAATTAAGAACCTTAAAAATTAGACCAGTTTGGGTTTTGACCATTTGATCAGTTCTTGACCAATTCTAGTCCATCCATTTTAGGTACTCAACAGAACGGCCAGGTGACTGGTTCCTCTACCAGGTAAACCCAAATTTCTCTTCTATGGAAAAAAAGACTTGCTCTAAGTATTTTTCTTATTTGGGAGAGATAGTCTTTGTATTTTAGACTGTAATAAAGTAAGATGTTGACCAGAAAAGTTTATAATAGGATTTGTTAAGTTAGCGTATCAAGGTGGTGGTCTCTAAGAACAACTCCATTGCCTGTGACACTTGCATCCCAGTTCAAAATTTGGGGATGAGGGACATGCGAGTTGCATTAGAGGAAGGACAAGACATCCATTCGAGGGACGTGGCTCGTGGCCTAACAAACGGAAATCCCTCTGAGTAGGGACTCCAACCTAACAAACGGAAATCCCTCTAAGTAGGGACTCCACTTAAACCATTCCAAGCAAGACACATTGCACCTTTGAGCAGAAGCAGTAATTTTTTCTCATAAAAAAATGAGAGAGTGTTGCGGTAATTTTGGAACATTAAAAAACTTAGAGAGATGTTGCAACTGAAAACGAATGCAATGTTTAATTTTCATGCTCTATAAATATCATCTATTCTCACCACTATTTTCATAATTCTATTCCAATATTTTTTCAAAATTTTCCACATAAATTATACTTATCTTTTATTTCATAACTCTAATCATGTAATATTTTTATATATTGAAGACTTGTTTTAGTTTAAGTAATAGTTGTTTAAATTTTTTACATTTTAACTTCTAAAAAATGTACAAGATATTTATCTGCAATTTAATTTACAAAAAATTTATTTAAAATAAAAAATATTCAAAAAATTTAATTTTATATTTTTTTTTATCAAAACCAAAAATAAAATTGCATAATATAATATTGTAATACCTTAGCTACACATGTCCAAAGTGATATTGGGATCTCCTGGGACCAACTTATTGTTGGAAGGTCTCATTCATTTTATAACCTAAAGTTTTGGAAAAAATCACTCTACAAAGCGCTGCGGTCATAGAGGGTAAAACGCAAGGTAAAAAAATGTTGAGTGTTGCAGCGCTCCCGGTGTACCTATGGAACGCTCTCTATGAGGCTGCAACGCTCAAATGAGACGGGCAACGCTCAAAGTTTTATAAAAACCCATTTTTTTAGGGTCTAAACCAAAAATACACCCTCCTCACCCCCTCCCAAAATATGAAAACCTCACCTCTCCACCTTGTTTCTACCCCTAAAACTCCATTTTCTCCATTTTCTCTTAAATCTAACTTCAATCTTTCACTCTAAGGCTTTAAAGTAAGTAGTTTTATTGATTTTGCTCCCCTTTCTTCCATTCTTCCTTTGTTCTTGAGGTTTGTGTTGCTATTTCTCCATGTTGTCCAAGAGATGCTGTCCCTCCTTTGTGTTAGAGTTAAATCTGAGCTATTTAGTGATTCTTAGAGGTTAATTTAGCGTATTATGGTTGTTATGACAGATACAATGCCATTTATGCTTCCCAAAGCCCTGTTGGTGTTAATCCTGTATATTCCACCCCTCCAGGTGAGTGGATTCAAACCTGAATCTTGATGTTGTTCATTAGAGTTATTTTCATGGAAATAGGGTTTAAAGCATGATTTCTAGCGATTACTATAAGAGATTTGAGACTTCTGTTGATTTATGAAATTATGATTTTTCACAATAGCATGAACTGTGTGCTTTGAGAAAACTCATGGGACCATTATTGACAAACGATGATTTTATGTAGAGTTAGTTATGGTTGTGGTTACTAGAGATATATGATTGTCAAAATGACTTTTATGTTGAATGGATTATGCATGTGATAACTCTTAAGGAGCGTTATTACGATTTTGGAGTTTTCAACCTTATGAAAATATGTTGTTAAAAGATGATTTAGAGACTAAGTCATAAAAGAAATTTAGAATACAAATCTTTATATGACTTAGAACAGTTGGCAACTAAATAGTCTGTGGACTTTGAAATCACAATGTCTACAAATGTATGATCCCTTGGACATAATTTCATAGCCACGGTATGCTAAGGTCAGATTGATAGAGTTAAATGGGTTCAAAACTCTCAGAGTATTTAAAGATTTTAATGTTTTCAGATTTATTTGAGTTAAGAATAGATTATTTTAGAGTAACTTTAGAGAAATAGCCAATGAGATAACGCTGAAAAACGATCGTTAACCTTGGTACCAAATTATTTCTAAAGGACAATCTCATAGAGTAGAGATGAAACCTAGTTATGTGCTCAATTTAGATCTCCAGGGGTCATAGAGTAGAGAATTTGTTATGCCATAGTTGACATGCATAATTGGAAATTTTTGTTTCTTTGTTAGAGCACTATTGTTGATTTTGGAAAACAATGATTTTGATTATACATTTTGATTATACATGTATATAAATATTAATTGTTTTAGAGCCTTATTATCATTATTGTAATTTTATGCATTGTTCCTTGGTGTCCCATGAAAGGGGGTTGAGGTGAGGATTCACTTATTGAGTTTTGCATAAAAGCTTATTCCTTTCCTTCCTCCCATTAGATTTTAGCAGTTGTTGTACGTTCATCTCAACTATCTTCTTCCTAGCAGTAGAGTTTCAGTTGGTAAGCTTCACTTAGGGTGAAACATCTTTGTTTGATTAGAGTGCTTTAGTGCATTGCAGACGGAGTCCGAACCTTGGGCATATTTTGCATTTTGATGTTCATGATTTAGTGATACTTAAAATAAGTATAAATTCATGGTTTGTTTTCAGGAGTAATTCATTATACATATTTTGTATTATAACTATGGACATTTGGAATGTGACTATGGGATTTTAGTTATGATTATATTAATTTAGAGAACAAGTGATTGTCTAAAAAAACAAATTATGTTTTATATGGATTTTATGCTTCAAATATGCATATGAGGTACACATGTCACTAGGCTTATAAGGATGGGTACTTAGTACTCCTCTTAAAAGGGGGCTGAAGGAAAAATACACCTATATACTCCCTTCCTTTAGCCCCTTTTAAGAGGAGTACTAAATACCCTTTTAAGAGGAGTAGTAAGTTCCCAAATCAGGTTGTGACAAAAATATTAAAATAAAATTGCATAATGTTTCTTTCACCATGTGGATCCTAAATAGAGACCAAAGTTGATCCTTTCCATTGGAGATAAGAGGGACACTGGATGGAAATCTTCTGTCCCAAATGGTATTCCCTTTCCTATCTCTCCAATCATTTATTGACACGATACATGATAAATAGGTATTGTATATTTGGTAACTTATAAATTTTCAAATCTATTTTATTCTTATTTTTACACTATCAATAAATGATTGTCGCAGGAAAGCAGACACCATTTGAGGAAAGAAGATTTCCATCCCACTCTTGGTCCTTATTTGCTTTTTATAACACATTAATAATGTGCCCATGTTAGGGTGTAAAAGAGAGACCAAAATGAATCCCACTAATGGAGATGCTCTAAATCACAACCTTCAATATTTTGGGTAAAATTTTTAAAATTTGATCAATGGCTAAAATTAATTGAAGTTTATATTAATATTTTCCTTGTTCAGACCTCTTCCACTACCACAAATGAAAGATTGAAGGTTGATTTGCGAGATCAGGATGAAATTATGAATGGAGAGGTATAGAATTAGGAGAGAAATAAAAAATGGATAAATACATTTTACCCCCTGAATTTTAGGTTATGTGTAATTTACACTCTAACTTTTTAAAATGTGCATAACGACACTTTAAGCTTTCCAACTGTGCAAAACACCTCAGTATAATTTTGACAACTAATAAAAGTAAGATTTATGTACATTTAACCCCCTTGATATTTCTAATTTATGCAACCCGCACCTTATCTGTTAATACTATGTGCAATTAACTCATCTGATTTTTTTTATTGTATGCAACCTGACACCCTACTATGATTTAAATTTTTAGGGGTTTTTTTTATATAGTTTAAAAAATTTAAGGTATCGTAATACATTATTTGAAAAGTAGGAGTTTTTTTTTTTTTTTAGAAAGTTCTATGTGTCGTAATGCACGTTTTGAAAAGTCAAGGTTTGAATTGCACATGACCTAAAATTCAGGGGAGTAAAATATATTTAACCCAATAAAAAATAAGCAGAATGAAGTGATCACCATCATGGTTTATCACTAGCAATCACCCCTAAGAATTCTCCTTCTATTAGGCTCATTTGGTTAACATTCTAGAAAAAGTAATTCATTAAAAGCATAACTAGAAGCGAATTAGAAGCAAAAACAAAAAATGTATATTTAGATATAATTGTAAAAGTATTTTTTATTATAATTATAAATTATTAAATTTTTTGGATGGAATAGATATAGAATTATTTTTTAGGTAAAATTACAATTACGAATATGTTTTATAATTTAAATTGGACAAATGATGAGAGTTATTTGATGGAAGATTATTTTTTATCTTTTTATAAAATTTATGAGAATAGATTTATAATTCAATTACTTTTAATAAATAACCAATAATATTCTCTCTTGCACTGTTTTTACTTTTATTATAAGCATATCCTTATCTACTTCTAAAAGAAAATAAAAAATTGATTATTTTCTACTTCAGTTTCTTTTGAAAAACACAAATAAATATAAAATTAAATTCTAAAAGTATTTAAAAAAAAATTAAACGGAAGTAGTTTTCTTCCTGTCAGAAGTTTTATTCACACGGGCTCGTCAAGCAAATCATTATGCTACGGGACAAGATTTCTCTGAAAAGACATGGGAGAATGAACCGTAGGGGTGGGAGGCAGGGCAGGCAGGGCCACGCCCTAAGGGCCAGGCCTGTAACAAGAGCACTTGGCCTGAACCTGCCTGTTACCGTTATAGGCTTTATTTTCGGCCTGCTTGGCCTGTTGAAAGGCCTGGCCTGCCTGAAGCCTACTTATGAAGCCTATTTTTAGAACCCGTTGCAATTTAAAGGATAGGCCTCAAGGCCTAGGCCTTCATGTAGGTCTAAATAGGCCTAGGCCTTTTAACACTCCTTTAAAAGGCCTAAAAAGGCCTTTGAAGCTCAACATTCAATTTCATAGAATCAAATTAAATCCAACAAAGTTCCAATTTCAAACACATCAAGATTAAACATTCAACTAAAAGTCCAAACAAATTCAAACCATACAACTAAACCAAGTTTTGAAAAGAAAATTCAACCACAAGTGAAACAAGGTTCACCAAGTCTCAAGAACAAAGCATGAGCAACTTAAATATTACATAACTAAATAAAACATAATCTTCAAATAAACCCAACAAATCAACAAAAGATCAAGTCTTCAAAATGATCTCCTCCTCTTCTTCAAACTCAAGTACCTTGAAAATAGGAAATTATTTATAGTTAGATTGTGCCATAAATTAACAACTACTAGAAATAACATGGTAGCTCAAAGTGACTATTTGAATTTGCTCGTTTCTAAGCTTTGTCTCCACAATAAAATTAACACATCTTGTATCAAATTGGACTCTGGTCATGTCCACTTCATTATCAAATCCAACCTATATGATGCCGTGTAGTAGTCCACAATGATCCAACCTCTATTATTTCTTTTGTTGCTACAAATCTATCTAATATTTAAGCAAGCAGTTTATTATATAACAGAGTTCCAGAATCATAAGCACAACTATGTTAACTATTGTTTGAGAAGCAAAATCTGAATTTTAATAACCCAAAATCTAAACTAACAACTTGTTTATAGTGACAAGCTAGAACTGGAGGAAGTACAGTGACAAAATTATTAACCCAACACAACATACAAGCACTTAAACAACGTTTACACCTTTCAATACCTAGCACGTGAAGTTGGACGAGACGATGGCGGGCGACGTGGCATGTGAGTCTTGAGACCTCTCCGTGACACAAGCTCTGAAGGCGCGGCGTGACGGCAGCACACGGTGGCTGTGTCGCGCGAGTCTAGGGGCGGCGGGGAAGCTCCTGAAGGAGCGACCGCACAAGGTGGCTGATCTGAAGACGCAACCGCATGGGGGTGGTCGTCTGAAGGTTGCTTCCACCTCGCAAGCTTGGGCGAACGATGACTCGATGAGGCTAACTCCGGGTGGTGCTGGGGCGAACGAGGCTGGCTGGCCTGGGCGGCGATGAAGGGTGTGACTGAGTGTGAGTGAGAGTGAGGTCGTGATCGTGAGTTGTGAGAACCAACAGAGAGTTTCTTTTTAGGGTTCAAAATGGGTAAATGTGTTTTGTTGGTTGTGGGTCTGTCCCTTAGTCTTTGATTTAAATCTTTTTAATTAGTTTAGTTTTGAAAAGTAATGTAAATATATTAGTTAGGATACAGATTATCAAACAAATAAGTTGGTGTAGTGGTTGATACTCTTTGTAAAATGTAGAGGACTTGGGTTCAACTCCTCTACACACCTATAATATAATTTTACATATAATATATATAAAGGGCCTTCAGGCCTAATAGGCTTCCCACCTAGGCCTGGCCTCTTTTAACACTTTTGAAAACCTTAAAATAAACAGCTGAGGCAGCCCCACATAGCCCCTGAAGCCGCCCGCCTCCCATCCCTAATGAACCGTAATGCAATAATCGCTTATAGCGGAAAAATTCTTAGCTCATCCCGGTGGAAGAATCATTCTTCCTCCACATGCATCTTTTGCCATCAAAATTGGTTGGAGATGTAAAAGGTTGTGGGACCCATTAAAATAGACGGTGTATATGAAATGTGGAGTAAAAGTTCTTATACTCTCGGTGGAGGACAAAACTGCTTATATTGAGACCAAATTTTTAAAATTATGTCCTTTCCTTGTCCCATTAACGTACAGTTGGCGGGCATGTTCAAGAAAAAGGGTTGATGACTTCCTCCTCACCTACCAGCTTTCTGTCCAAGCTGGGAATCAAAGCAAGCGCTACCTGATGAAGCTTAATTATGGAATCCAAGCTGAATCACATGAGCCACATATCTAGGTCAGCCGACACGCCTTGTGGAATTGAGCCAGATTCAACTATTCATGGATATGAGATCCTATTTTTAGGGGTTAGTGCTCACTAAACAGTGCGTCACATATTTTACATTCATTATTTATTTGATTTTGCCTTAATATAACTACAACAATGCTATTCCTTCATTCAATTTTCTTAAATATCTAAATACTTTATTTATAAAATGTATGGATCTATTATTTACTTTTTCTCTCAACTTATTCTCTTTTATCGCTCATTTCACACCATCATAGATATCTATACATGTAAGTGTCTCATACAAGAAATATTCTTATAAGCACAAGTTTACTATGACATATTTACACTCAATAATAAAATTGATAATAAAGTTGACAAATAAAAGAATATATCTTCTATAAAACTAGTGTGATCCTCTTGAGCGTGTGAGAAAAAGTGTGCTCACAACAGAACATCTCATCTCTTATATGCATCAGCCCTTGATCCACATACTTAATAAATATAGAAGCTCACAGTGAATAAACTCAAGCTATTATTCCGCTCACCTATATATATATATATATATATATATATATATATATATATACAGTGATCCATTTCTAATAACACACACCATTCTATTTAGTTCTAGGCCAAGCGCGCAGCATATTTTGTTTTCAATTTCCAAACATGGCTTCTCACAACACCACCTCCATCAAAATCCATGAGCAATGCAATGTTACTCCTCCTTCAGCAACCCAGTTATCTCTCCCTCTAACTTTCTTTGATTTGTTTTGGATCAGGTTCCACCCAGTTGAGCGCGTCTTCTTCTACACCCTTCACTCTCCCCCTTGTTTTTTCTTTGACAAAGTGGTTCCAAAGCTCAAAACTTCACTCTCTCTCACCCTCCAACACTTCCTCCCTCTTGCTGGGAACGTAGTTTGGCCTTCTGATTCTGATAAACCAGTTGTCCAATACAACCCCGGTGATGGTGTTTCACTTGTCATAGCAGAATCTGATGCAGACTTCAACAGCATTGTCTCCAACAATTCACCCCGTGAAGCCTTAGAATGTCGATCTTTCGTACCCCACTTGGAGTCATCGAGTTCCCATGCTTCTGTCGTGTCCTTTCAGATAACATTTTTCCCAAACTGTGGGTTCAGCATCGGAATCAGCACCCACCATGCTGTTTTTGATGGAAAATCTACAACCTTGATCATCAAAGCATGGGCTTCACTGTGTCAAAGTAGTGAAGAATCACCAACTTTGGTGCCTGAGTTAGAGCCTTTCTTTGACAGGGATGTCATCAAAGACCCAAAAGACCTTGGACTTCCGTTGGGCAATTTGACCGAAATGTCGTCCAAGATATTCCCCATGAAAACAGCGACGGCCGTCGATGCTTGAAGATTCTACCGTTTGAACAAAAATTGGAGGACTCGATTCGAGCCACTTTCGAGCTCACGCGTGCAGATTTGGAGAAGGTAAAGAAAAGGGTGTTATCAAAGTGGGACATGGTGGATAGTAACGGAGAAGAATCAACAGTCCATTCTTCTTCAAAGCTACCACCAACTCTATCCACCTTTGTTCTCACATGTGGCTATGTGTCAGTTTGCATTGCCAAGGCCATTCAAGGAGCTCAAAATGAGAGACAGAAATTCACTCTTGGATTCACGGTGGATTGCCGGAATAGGTTAGATCCTCCAATACCTGATGCGTATTGTGGCAATTGTGTGTGGGCCCATTTCATAGATGCACAACCAAGCGACTTTATAAAGGAAGATGGGGTAGTCCTTGTTGCTAACAGCATTCACAATAAGATAAAGACTCTGGATAAAGGGGTTTTTAATGAAGCTGAGTCAAGGATTGCTAGGATTCAGGCTTTGGCAAGTGAGGGAGTTGAAATGATAGGAGTGGCAGGTTCAAACAGGTTTGGTGTTTATGGGATTGATTTTGGTTGGGGGAAACCAACCAGGGTGGATATAGCATCGGTGGATAGAGGTTTGACAATTGGTATGGCTGAGAACAAGGATAGTGGGAAAGGTGGGGTTCAAGTTGGGCTCGTTTTGAACAAGCATGTGATGGATCTCTTCAACACTTTGTTTCATGCAGGACTTTGCGATGATTGAAATCTGAATAATATAGGATTTGCGTTTTTTGGGAGAACTGAATCACGTTTGCAGGCCACGTTGTTTTCTATTTTTTTTGTTGTAACAAATAAACAAGATTTCTCCCTGGATTTGCAAGAACATTTTTCTTAATTACCTTGTTAGTTTTTTTCCTTTAAATTTTAATTTTATTTGAGTAAAAGAATCATACTCAACGTTTGAGCTTGTAATGAGTAACAAAGGGCGGTAGCACGGGTTAGATATTTGCATTGAAAAATATGTTAAAAATTAAAAGAGGTTGATCAGCGAATATATTTTCAATCAATACATTTGGCACATACATTTTTTGTCATTTGACTGTTATATTGAATTTATATTTTCTAAATTTCAACATATGATTGGATGCTTTTGTAAAAAAAATTACACAATCTGCATACAAATTAAATTTGAGATTTGAAACACCCAAAAATTGCCCATACAAAAAAGCCACAAAGTATAAGTTGCTAATCAAGTTATGTGAACGCATTGAGGTAATTTTATGGTGAACCTTGTACAATAACGTCTTTTAGCGAACCTTGTAGTTTTGACTATTAGATTTGATACAAAAGGCATCAATGGGTCTTATCTTTCACCAGTAACTTGTTAAGGCATTTAACAAAAATATTACAGTGACTTTTTTTTGTGTGAATCTAGGTATGCATTTGTCCCTTACCCTTTAATGAAATGGAATTGAACTGAATTGAATTCTTATGTTTGAAATAATAAGTAAATTAAAGAATTTAATTCAATTCTTTGATTTAGAATAAATTTAAAAATGAATTAATTTAATTCTTTTTTTATTATTTTATCCTTTATTAATAGGTTAGAAACAAAATATTATATTTAAGCAATGTTATTTTAGTATTTTTATTTGTTGGAATTCAATTTCCACACTAAATTGCACTTATTTGGTTTAATTTCAATTCCTTAGTTTTGTTAGATTTTAATTCCTATGATTTCAATTTCTTCACTTAAATTACTTTCAAAGTATAGAATTCAATTCAATTCCTTAATAATATTGAATTCTAGGGGTTTTTAAATGCCCCATTAATACAAGATCCTCTTTACAAGATCTAGTTACTCCTCTCTAACTAGAAAACAAAGAGCAATTGCAAAAAATAAAAATAATAAGAAAAGAAAAGAGAAAAGAACAAAAAATAAAAAAAGAGAGATGAAAGAATCCTTGAATCAAGCGAGACCTAATCTTCCTAGTACCTGTTTGGTTTAGCACATTTTGGCTCCAAAAGTACTTTTAGTGTAATGAGAATGAGATTGTAAAGTAACTCAATGTGTTTGGCAAATTTTTGCATTATACTAAAAGTACTTTTCAAGCAATTGAAAGTACTTTTAGGAGAAGTATTCTTAAGATACTTTTCATTGCTGTACGTAAAAGTGTTTTTAAAATAAAATCTTACTATTATCCCCACATTAATAACTAAAAGTAATTTTACTTTTATCCTATCCAAACAAAAATTATTATCTTAAACTTACTTTTGGCATCAAACCAAATACAAATAAATTCTTTTAAAAGTAATCTCTCTAAAAGTAATTTGTTTAACTTCATTATTTCAAAAGTAATTCTCCTAAAAGGTGAACTAAGTGGCCTTCAATTGGTTGGTGTTCTTCTACTTCGAAGAGGACCATTATCTTTCATCGCTAATATTGTGAGTGTACTGCGGTGTACACTCGAGCTTCATTTCACTTGTATTAGCTTGCTTTACAAGATCTGTTTAGTGGATGACATGAGTATCTTAAGTTCTTGGCGCTTTTCTTTTTCGGTCTGGGGTATCTTAACATCATGTTTAAATGGAGATGTATGAGTCATTATTAAGGTGGGCCTAGAATTAGACACTTATATTAGGAGAGAAAGATCTAACTCAATCTTTTTTTTAAGTTACAAGAGACAAGAAAAAGAAAACAAACAAAAAAACTTGCGCCTACTAATGTAAATCAATTCAGCTGCATCCGCTGCTAGAAACTTGCTAACTTCTTTTAGGGGTAAATCCAATTACGCACAGCTTCAACTTGGTTCTCTTCTCTTTTAGCCATTGCATCAGCACCACTATTAATTTCTCGAAGAACATGGATGATCTCCACTTGCCATTATCTAGAAACCAGGGACAAAATATCTCAAAGCCATAAACATGGTCCCCACCTAGGAAAATTATTTATTTCAGGTTGGTGAGAAATTATTGTCTTTAATATTGAATAAGGCACTATACTTAAATGATTATTTTTTTTACAGTGTGTTGCTAGACGTTCAAAAAAAAAATCATGCCAAAAAATATATAAAATACAATTCACAGAGATGTAACAAATTTTTAGTATCTGGACAAAAAGAAAAATGCTATGCGACAAAATATTATTGAAAATTTTGAAATTTTTGTAATCACCCATCATATCTTTAAACTTGAAACTACTAAAAATAATTATTAAACTACTAATAATATGTAAAAAATTAAATTGTGAAAGAAATCTTAAACATCAAAAGCTCATCAGGTTAATCTGACCTCTTTAGATTTAATTAAGTTATATGTCCATAATTTTAATATATAAAAGATTGTAATAGATAAATTTATATAAATATCATGCTTCGTTCTGCTTTGTCTCTGTTTTTACAGTTTGAGTTGCTATAGTTCAAATCCGGTTTTAGCTCAGTTCCGGTTCCGATCTCAGCTGCGCATCTCAGGTTTATGTTATCTGTATCCATCTTGTTTAATTATATTCAAGATATATTGGCCAAGATTTGTTGTTTATTTCACCACCAGAAAAACTGTTACTATTGACGGATTTTTTTATTTATTGACGGAAAATTTTATTACTGACAGATTTTGTCAAACAGTAATAACGTCATCAAAAAGTATTATCGGAGAAAAAATCCGTTGTAATAAGCTGGACAAAATTGCTAGCAAATTCATCATGGAATATTGTTACTAATGGATTTTTATTTGATTACTGATAGATTTTACCGTTGGTAATTTTTTAATTTAATTTAATTTTTAATTTCTGGCTTTTATTGATGAATTTTTTCATCAACAATTATTGAATTTTATATTTTTATTTTTTAAATTTTATTGAAGGAAAAATCTGTCGATAATTATTGAATTTTTAAATTTTAAATTTTTTTTATTTTACCAATGAAAAAATCCATCAATAATATTTGGATTTTAAATTTTAAATTTTGTTTTTATTTTTATTTTTTGTTTGGATTTTTATGTTCGGCACATTAGTGTTGGAAATCTTGAATTAATTTTAGGGGAAGAAATTGTCCGAATGACAAGTCAAATCTCTTTTTTTATTTTTTTTTCCTTTTCATTTTGAAAAAGAAATGAGCTTTACAGATCCAAAAACAACCATATTAAGAATGTCTCTCCTTTTTACATCCTTTTCAATGTAGATACAAACAACAACATTACACATTAAGAATCAGCGAAACAATGACCAATTTAACTCATCCTTTGTTTAAATTAAAATAGCTCACAACAACAACAATAATAATGATTAAAAATAAAATAAAATAATTATTTTCCTAAATTGAATCAAAACCAAAAATTGCCATCAACAACAAACGCATTACAGTTCCATGGTGCCACCGGCATTGGTGAACTTGAGAGCCTCAATGAAGTCCTGCTCGTGCAAGAAATTCCAAATCGCAGATTCCTAAAACCAAACCAAAAGGAAATTCCAAATCAAATCACGAGATTGGAGAGAGATATTCGCCAAGATCTGAGATTTCAAGCGAGAACCTTGTTTTCAGGACCCATAGAGGGCGAGGAGCTTGACGGCTTGGAGAGGAGTGGGAGTGGAGTTATCGATCTCGAAGATGATGAACTGGAGCTGGCTGAATGTGAAAAGGGGTTGCGCGCGAGCGGTGGTGGGGGTGTAGTTTGTAAATGGAGAGAGAGAGAGAGAGAGAGTGGTGTTGCGTGCAAGGAAACACCTTTTAAGTTAAACATTATCGGCGGAAATTCAAAATATCGGAGGAAAAAAACTGCCGGTAATAATAAGGAATGCACCCTGTATCATTTGTTTTCTGGCGGAGTATGTTCACATTATCGACAAAAAATTCAACGATAACGGTAATTTTTCAATTTTTTAAAATTCTTGGTAAAATTTTTTAAAATTTTTTTTATTAAATTACCGATGGATATTTTTGTGGATAATTATAATTTGTTATAAAAAAATTTTCTAAAAATTTACTGACTGATTTTCCATCGATAAAATTTAAAAAAATTAATTCAAAACTAGATATCAACTAAAAATTTGTCGATAATGGTGTGAATTTTTTTTTCATATTTCTCATTTTCCATCAGTAAATCCATTGGTAATCCAATAAAAATCTGTTAGTAAAATCCATCGATAACTCATATGTTTCTTGTAGTGTTTGGATTTGGTTTGCAATGATTACATAAGTTATGATTTGAAGTTGGTTAGTGTTGAGGGTTGTATTTGGATATTGGTTTAGATTTGGGGTTTTCCGATCTAAGTTTGTGCAGATTTCTTCTAGCCATCTTTTGGCAATCTTTGCTGTTGATTTGGCTTTGTGTTGGATCATTGTTAGGTCTTCAAGGATTGATTCAGTTTTGCACGACTATTGATCGATTGTTGTTGTGAGTGATATTAGGCATTGGTTAGTCTTTGCCGTGTCCATTAGATCAATTTTATTTTTCCAAAATTTTATGTGGATTATTTCAGCCTTTGATGATGTTGTGATTTGGTTCGGCCTTTCATTGGTTTTGATTTGCTTTTGTCTTGGTTGGTTAAGCATCAAGTTGTAGCTTTTGCCCGTTGATGGTTAAGCCGTTTGTTTTAGCTCTTGCCCTTTAGGTGGTTAAGCATTAGTTTTCTTCCGCCATGGATGTTTAATTTTGACTATTGGCCCTTGTCTATGGTCGTTATGTAGTTTTTCAAGTTGTTTGCTTCTGCTTAGAGTGGTCAAGCATGGATTTTAGCTTCTGTTCCTTGTGGTTAAGTCAATGATATAGTTTGATGATTGGTTGCTATTCCCGAATCGGGACTTCTGTGTTGAGGAGCAACTTTTGACCGATATTACTTGGATGAGTAGACTAAATTCATTCTTGGATTCTTCATTTGAGTGTGATGGTGAGCCATGGATGTGCAAAATGAAGTGCTATTGACCTTAGCTATTATCAACATTGGACATTTTACAATTTTTGTTACTTTTACAAATACTATCATTGTATTTCTTTTGTATTTTCATTAGATTGTGTAGTACTCCTAAGCCCAAGCTAGAGATGTTAAAGTATTGTATCATTAGTTAATTTTTGTTTATTTGGTTAGAAATTAGTTTGTGGTTAGTTACACTCCTTGACCTATATAAGAGTGGATGTCATTTGCATTTCATAACTTTTATCCTCATTAGTAAAATTTAGATTTAGTGTTCTCTCAACTACTCTATCTATCTATTTCCTATGCTACCATGGACTTCAACACGGAGTTCATGCATGAAGTAGTGCGTATTTAGACTTACGATTCAATCATGAAAACTCAATCTTCTTGTTTCCAATGTGTGTTGAGAATTGTACTATATACTAGTATATGTTTTTTTTATCCTCAACTATATATATGTTTGATTTAATTGTCTTTTTTCGCAGTCACATTCAGTCAAACAACTTGGTTTATTTTCAAAATTTTAACCTCTAAATTCTAACCCCCTTCCTCTCACTATATCAATTGGAGTAATTTAGGACCATTTTTAGATTTTTTTGATAAAATAAGAATAATTGGTTAAATTGTTTTTTTATTATTGTTATATTTTCATCCTAAATTTTACGAAATACTCAAAATTTTAAAATTATACGTGATTAAACAAGTCTTTGTCATCACTGGTATTTTTCAAAATTAAGTGCAGAACCCATTAGACACAAAAAAATTTAGGTGTAGAATGTGTATTCTATTTTTTCCTTCTATTGTTCGATTTCTATATAATTATGCTTATTTAGATTTAGATTTCTATTCGCATGCAGGTCTTTCACAAACCACAACCTTTAGCTTTAGGGACCACATGATACATGTGGAAAGAAAGGCAAATCATAAGATATACCTCCAATTTATAGATTCATCATTATGGATCCATCATTATTAATTATTGAATAATTATCATTTTTATTAGATATTTTGATCAATGACTAATAATAGGAATTAATAATAGAGACCTAAAGATAAGAGATCTCCTATAAAACTCACAGAAAAGATAAGATTTAATAGTGTTGTAAGATTTGATGGAGTAACATCTTTTAAAATTTTAATAATATATAAAATTTGATATGACATTCTATATACTATTTAATATTTCTTTCGTATCCTATAAAATTTTTAGAATTAGGCTTTTAAATAATTTGTGGTTAAAAGTTTACCACGTCCACTAACTAAATTAATTAATATTTTTAATAATTATAATTAAATCACAACCCTTTGATTCAAAAGGGTACGTATCCTTAGGGTATCAAAACAAAAACCATGCTATTTTTTAAAATATAATATTATTGCCATGCTTTAAATATTATCAAGTTTTATAAAAATATTATTTCAACATCAAAAAATAAGTATCCAAATTAAATGTTTCACTTAAACATCTACTTTTAAATGTTAAAATATCATTGCTCTAAAGTTTTAATATAATCTGCATGCCTTTTAGTGTGACTAAATTTTTAGTCAGGTCCTTCCTGGTCCTCTTAACATACAGTTGGCGGGCATGTTCACAAAAGGGTTGACTTCCTCTTCACCTACCACCTTTATGCCCAAGCTGATGGGGATGGTGGATCTCTTCCATGCGCCCTCAGCACGGGAATCAAATCAAGCTTCTGGAATTGCACCAGATCCAAGTATTCCGGGATGAGATCCTAATTTTATGGGTTACTCCCTCTGTTAATTGTAAAAAAAAAACACACACACACACATACACAATGAATAGCTAACCTGAAATATAAAAAAAATCCAAATAAATGGATTGTTAACCAAAAATAAAGAGAGTAATTAGGAGTAATGTTATTTTAACATCTAAAATCTATTCTATTACATACCATTAAATGAAGTGTATTACTTCGCAGTAGGGAGGTTTTTAACTACAACTATTACTTCTAGTAGGTTTTGTTTTCTCTAAATTTGCAATTCTCATTTAAGTTATCATTCAATCAAAAAAAAAAAAAAATCGATAAAACATTCAATCAAAATCAGCAACCTATTTTCAAGGCACAATCGTCACAGATTACCACATTGATCTAGAGATTGAGCCTAACAAAGAATCTAACATAACCGAGTCAAGAAATTGCACTAAAATCAGCAAACATAAACAATCCACCACGCTAATTAAGTGAATGAAGAGGAGGGAACCTCGACAGTAAGGGAAGAGCTTGTTTTTGGCTTTGGGAACCCTAATTGAGCTTGATAAACCTCTTTGCGCAGAAACATAGAACCACATTCTTCTTGCTGTCACTAGTCACCGGAAAAGCGATATCAACTCGAGTTTGCCTCGTTCGTCGAAAATGTTGAACGCACATTACGGAGCAGAGGGCACGGCGGCCATGGCGTCAAATGGGCACGATGACAACAGGTGGTTGTGGCGAGGGTCAGTTACTCCTTTCAGCCTTCAAGCAACAAGCAGCGTCTTTAGAGGAGGGGTTTGCTTGCGACCTTGTTGGCAAGGTGGGTGCGTTGCAGATGGTGCGGTCACAACAATGGCATAGAGCTCTCTTTCTATTTCTTCACACACACGCGCTCTACACGCTGGGATGTGTGCTCCTTGCCTTGATTTATATTGTAAGGGAAACAGAGCCAGTATTTCTATTTGACAGAGGAGAAACAAAAAGTTAGAAAAGAAATGCTATTCATACAACTTTTAGCGTGTATTATTTTTTTATACCTAATCTATCACTGTTGAATCTCATAGGATCCATATTTAAAAATAAAATGTATTATTTCTCCCTATTGAATTTGAATGAGTTGTATAAAAATTATACATGAAACACATCTCCTCTCTTGTATATGCATGAGCCAGCCACGCACTCTCCCCGTGACTATAAATATGGAAGCTCACAGCGAGTAAGGTCAAGCTATTGTTCAGCTCATACATATATTACTATCACGTGATCCTTTTCAATTTCTAATAACACCCACCATTCTTTTAATTCTAGGCCAAGCAAGCAGCATATTTAATTTTGGTTTCAAGCTTTTCACATGGCTTCTCACAACAACAACAACATCAAAATCCATGAGCAATGCAACGTCGCCCCTCCTCCAGCAACCCAGTTATCTCTCCCTCTAACGTTCTTTGACATGTTTTGGCTCAGGTTCCACCCAGTTGAGTACGTCTTCTTCTACACCCTTCAATCTCCCCCATCTTTTTCCTTTGACAAAGTGGTTCCAAAGCTGAAAACTTCACTCTCTCTCACCCTCCAACACTTTCTCCCTCTTGCTGGGAACATAGTTTGGCCTTCTGATTCTGACAAACCAGTAGTCCAATACAACCCAGGTGATGGTGTTTCACTTTTCATGGGAGAATCTGATGCAGACTTCAACGGTATTGTCTCCAACAATTCACCCCGTGAAGCCTCAGAATCTCGTTCTTTCGTACCCTACTTGTAGTCATCAAGTTCCCAGTTATGTCCCTTCATGCTTCTGTTATGTCCCTTCAGATAACACTTTTCCCAAACTGTGGGTTAAGTATCGGAATCAGCACCCACCCTGCTGTTCTTGATGGGAAAATCTTCAATTATGTTCGTTAAGGCGTGGGCTTCACTATGTCAAAGTAGTGAAGAATCACCAACTTTGGTGCCTGAGTTAGAGCCTTTCTTTGACAGGGAGGTCATCAAGTACCCCAAAAGAACTTGGACTTCCGTTCAAGGGCAATTTGACCGAAATGTTGTCCAAGAAATTCCCCCAGGAAATCAGCGATGGTCGATGCTTGAAGATTCTACAGTTTGAACCAAATTTGGAGGACTCGATTCGAGCCACGTTCGAGCTCACACGTGCAGATTTGGTAAAGGTGAAGAAAAGGGTGTTATCAAAGTGGGACATAGTGGATACTGGATAGTAACGAAGAAGAATCAATGAGCCATTCTTCTTCAGAGCCGCCACCAAGTCTATCCACCTTTGTTCTCACATGTGGCTATGTGTTAGTTTGCATTGCTAAGGCCGTTCAAGGAGTTAAAAATGAGAGGCAGAAATTCACTTTTGTATTCAGTGGATTGTAGGAACAGGTTAGAGCCTCCAATACCTGATGCCTATTTTGGCAACTGTGTGTGGAGCCTTTTCGTGTATGCACAAAGCGACTTCATAAAGGAAGATGGGGTAGTCCTTGTTGCTAAGAGCAGTCCTTAGCTTGTTGCTAAGAGCATTGACAATCAGAGATAAAAGCTTTGAATAAAGGGGTTTTTAATGAAGCTGAGTCAAGGTTTGCTAGGTTTCAGGCTTTGGCAAGTGAGGGAGTTGAACTAATGGGAGTGGCAGGTTCAAACAAATTTGGTGTATATTGGATTGATTTTGGTTGGGAGAAACCAACCAAGGTGGAGATAACATCAGTGGCACTACAAGAAAAAGGGCATAACGGTTCTTGACAATACATTTGACACATTTTTTGTCATTTGACTGTTATATATATATATAGTTTAGTCCCTAATTGAGTAATTATTTTTAATTTGGAGTAAAAGCTAATTTTGATCCTGAAGTTATAAGCGTACTTGACTTTAATAATTAAAATTTTAAAATTAACTTTTTCGTCCTTGAATCTACGTTTTATTTATCACTTTAGTCTCTAGTCAATTGAACATTGATCAACTATTATTATTTTGTTAAAATGACATGTGACATGTCATGTGACCTATAGTGATATCAATTTTAAAAAATTAAGTTCCCTGACGTTTGTAAATGAATGTGTCAACAAATCCTTTAAATTTTAAAAAATGTGTCAAAAACGTCCTTAGTTCTTAAATTTCTTCGCTCTTCCTACATAAACTTTAAATGTTCAATTTTTCTTAAACCAATTAATTTCTTTCCCATTTCATATGCCCTACCTAGACCAAATCATTCCCACATGAAATAATGGGAAAAGATATAGAAATTAAATAATGGAATACAATAAATAATTTTAACATAGCTCATAGAGAATGCATAAGTCAATTTCCAATCGAATGTGCTATGATTAGTATATTATAAGAGTTTTGAATAAGAAAATTTAGTTGAAAGCTAATAAATATCAAACATTATTCAAAGAAGTGAGAGAGAGAGAGAGAGAGAGAGAGAGAGAAGAGAGTTTATGGTTATTGGTTAAGTAATATTGACCATATTAGCTATAAACTTATGAGTTATCTGTATGATATATATTAGTTATGGACATGACTTATACTCCTTTTCTCAAATTTGTAAAAATCCCTAGGATCCTAAATTGGTGATCAAACAATTCAAGATGAATAAATTCAAATACAATGCTCACTATCAAATAAAAATAAGATATAAAGTTATTCATATTAGCATAATGTTAAATACATAGCCTCAATAAATCACCCTTAGCAAATTAAAAGGGTTTAGTTACAAGTCATGGAAAATGAAATAAAAGCAACATAAATGAAAGAGAGATGAGAAGAAACCATGAACAAAAAAATACAAAAAAGATTTGAAAAACAATCTCAAGAGATGTCTCATTCTCAAGTTCTTGAAATTTCGATCCTCTTGTTCTCCAGGCTCTAGCCTCCTCTTTCCTAATTTTGTGGTTTCTGATGATGTCCCTCTTTCCGATGCGTTCTCCTAGGTTTTTGTGCCAATTATGGGCTATCAGAGTCAGTACAAAGGCCTAGTTAGTCCACATGTCAGGTTTGTGAACCCACGCCTAGCGTGGCTATGACTATGCTGAGCGTAGCTTAAATGAAAAATCATAACTTTGAGCAACTCATCATAGTGGCTTCAGCTTTGAACCTATGCTCCAACATGGACTTCTATGCTCTAGTATAGATTTCTGGCATCTTTTTAGTTTTAATTCTTGCTCCTTTGCACTCCTAGCTCAAATATTTCCCTAATTATTCTTCCAAAATGCTACATAACTAATGGAAAACACAACTAGAATGTAAGGTTAAACATGAGTGTAATCATGTAAGAATTTGAAACAAATGACATAAAAAAAATAACTATGAAAACTAAAACTAGCTATCTACAAACTAAAAGTTTCAAGAAAACTAAAGAAAAATATAACTCCTAAGGGATTTATCATTTATGAAAATAGGGGCTTCGAAAAAGATAATGGATTCTTTTTGTTTTATTCATGAAAACCGTTTAAGAGTATTCACTCAAATTTGTAGTCATTTCTTTACTCAATAAGAAAAGAGGAGTAAAGGGATGAGATGATAGATATTTTTAATCAATTTATTATAAATATTTGTTATTAATAAAATTTGTTTAAACAATACATTTTTTTCATTTGTTATGGATGCATTAATTTATTCTTTTCTATTCATCTTTATTAAAATTATATATATAAGCTTATATATCAACACATGATTAAATTTCCAATGCATTATAGCCTTATAGGGATTTTGCATCAGAGAAAATGTTGCCTTGATTTTGAAAAAATCCATTTTTACTCATGGATAATTTTAAATTACAATTTTTAGAGTTACCAATAATCAAAATAGATTGGAGATTTTATATGTTATGATAATTTATAGAATACTAATAAAACCAATAATGTTCTGTATAAGAAAATGTATAGTGTTTAGCAATATAGGTTAAATATTATCATAAATTAATCAATAATTCATGTATGATATATAAATAATTTATTACATTATCTAAACCTTTTTTTTATCATATATATAATTTAAAATTATATATCGATTTAATTTGATTTTTTGCGCAACTGGACCGATCAAATTTTAGTTTAATTTAAAAAGAAAACACAAACTTTTAGCCCACTGTAAGTGTGTATATCTCACACCCATTTCTCTCTCTAATGCCTTATCCTCGCTGTCCCATCTAGATTTCCAACCAATTCTTGAAGACCACATGTAATGAATATCTAACCCCAATTTTCTTATATTAATACATTGTTGCATTTAGAATTAATCAAAAACCTAAGTATATAACAACATCACTCCTTACCAAAAAATTTAACATCATCACTCTTTGAAGAAAAAAGAGCTAAAATTGTTGTGCTGCGACTTCCAACTGTGCTGAAACTTTATATAAAGAATGAACACCAAATCAAATCCCTCAAAAAAACTATATCGGATAATTTAGTCACTAAAATAATAAATTATTTGTGATCCCAAAAGAATTAAAACACAAAACAAATTAGTCCCTCCAAATCTCTATTAATTGAATAACATACATGATGTGCTCCAACATTAATACATCACATGAAGTGACAACTAACATTCAAATTCATCATTTTGAAATAATTCAAAAAATTACTTTTCATATTCAATAAATTATTTCCTTTACGTCACATTGTTCTAAGTTTTGAGAATGCGTGATTCCCAAGAATGTGGTCCAAAATTGGACAGCAAAACAAAGAGCTTTCCCAAACTCTTCCAGAAACATTGAGGAAGAAAAATGCAAAATATCTAAGAACTCAACGAAGAGAAAGGTTGATTCGATGCTGAAGGTATTCCACGGAAAGGGTTGCTGCGATGTTGAATGTTTTTTGACTTGGAAATGTCCTTATCCTCAAAATTCTTGGCGGTCCTGGATAACCAAATCAATTCAAAACGTACAATTGCAAAAAGGGCTGATTTGAAGCTCATTCCATCACCTCCAGCTACAGCAGGCCCTACACGCACTATTCGACCTTTTTTTTTTACTATTTGATAAGACTATTCTACCTTCGCACAGCACCACCTCCATCAAAATCCACGCGCAAGGCGCTGTTGCTCCTGATCCACCATCAACACAGGTATCTCTCCCTCTAACTTTCTTTGACTTGATGTGGCTCAGGTTCCACCCAGTTGAGCGCATCTTCTTCTACACCCTTCACTCTCCCCCGTCTTTCTTCTTTGACAAGGTGGTTCCAAAGCTCAAAACTTCCCTCTCTCTCACCCTCCAACACTTCCTTCCCCTTGCTGGGAACATAGTTTGGCCTTCTGATCCTGATAAACCAGTTGTCCAATACAACCCTGGTGATGGTGTTTCACTTGTCATAGCAGAATCCGATGCAGACTTCAACAGTATTGTCTCAAACAATTCACCCTGTGAAGCCTCAGAATCTGGTTCTTCTACAAAGCCACCACTAACTCTATCTACCTCTGTTCTCACATGTGGCTATGTCTCAGTTTGCATTGCTAAGGCCATTCAAGGAGTACAAAATGAGAGGCAGAAATTCGGTTTTGCATTCACAGTGGGTTGCAGGAACAGGTCAGAGGCTTAGAGCCTCCAACACCTGATGCCTATTTTGGAAACTGTGTGTGGCCAGGCCTTCTCATAGATGCTAAGAGCATTCACAATAAAATAAAAACTTCGAACAAAGGGGTTTTTAATGGAGGTGAGTCAGGGTCTGCTAGGTTTAATGAATTGTTAAGTGAGGGAGTTGAAAGAATGGGATTAGCTGGTTCAAACAGGTTTGGTGTATATGGGATTGATTTTGGCTGGGGGAACCAACCAAGATGGAGATAGCATCGGTGGATAGAGGATTGACAGTTGGCATGGCAGAACAAGGATAGTGGGAAAGGTGGAGTTCAAGTTGGGCTTGTTCTGAACGGATTCAAATCGTTTGTCGCATGTCGCTGTTCCCGCTCCTGTCCTCCCAACCACAGTGCTGCACCGAAAATAATGCTGAGCTTATTATGATAATTGACTCCAACAAATATTGCAAATGGACCGAAAATAACAAATATTGCAAATGGACCGAAAATAATGAATAGCTTAACAAACGTTGCAAATGGATAGAGATGTCAAAATGGACTAAGCGTCAGATTGATTTGCTAAATTTGTCATATTTAGTGGATTGGATTGAAGTTTTTTAAAAAATTTCAACCCCTCTCCCTGTCTTTAACCTTGGGCCTGGCGTTGGTAAGTCTTTTGTATTTTTTAAAAAAAATCATAATTCATTGATAAAAAAGTAAGAAATGTATGACTCAAAAAGAAAAAAGTAAGAAATATATATACTCATTAATAGGATCATTACATTGATATTATTCACTCAAAGTTAAAATTTAAAAATAAAACAGTGTTATAACTCACAAATAACACTATTAATAATAATATTTTTTAGTCAAAGTTAGTGTATAATTGTTATGAACCTTGAAAAATTGGGTATATATAAATAAAAAATATTTTTTAAATGTATTTTTTTAAAAAAATCATCAAAATATTAAAAAATATTTTTTGAATATTTTTTAATTTTTTGGCACCCACCCTAAAATTGCCTTAACTATTTTAACTCATTTAATTTTGAGCTGCCGCTTCGCCCGTTTTCGCCTTTTGATGAGCTAAACTAACCTGTGCCTTTGACATTTCTACAAATGACGACCCTCTTTATTTATTCTATAAGTAGTATCAAAACAAACTATATCACCAAAATATGAATAGTCAACCATCATTTTTGCATCTGCCCAAAAGATATTAGTTATCAAATCATCCTCATCAACTTGTATTGCATAGAAGGAATTCTTATCTTCTATTTGCATTTGTTGTAAATACTCTGGCACGCCCCTTTTATCTCCTGGCCTCATTTGAATTGTTCATTTGGAACGTAGATAATTTCTATAATCTTTTGGAATGAATCCAAGATTCTCACAGCCACCAACTCGTCTATCCATTAATTCACAACTTGCTTTTGAAGTGATTCCAGAGCAATCAGTTAAATCAACCTCAGCTGCTTGAGAAAGAGTTATTTTTCTTTGAGATTTGAACAAATGACTCTTATTGATTGTTGTAGTCTCATGTATATGTTCAACAATAAATTCAGTAAAACGATATTTTCCAATCAAACGAGAATTGACTTTTATCCTCGCCAAACAACCAAATCTTGTTTGTGCATGAGGATTCTTAACATTATCATCTCATTTATCTTTCTTGCGATTCACATGAATAGCAAAATACTCTATTAATCATCTTATCATCATTGCCTTTATGCCCTTTACTAATTCTAACGCTAAAACCCACTCTATAAGCATAAGAATTATAAAAAGCATATGTTGCCTCTTCTGTGTCAAATTCCATCCCAACTTTAGGTATAACTTCAGGAGGGATTTTATCATGTATTTCTGAAATATTCTTTCTCTGAGCCCATCACCACTATCATTATCAAATACTTCATTTTCTCCTTCTAGTATAATTTGCATATTGTTTAACACCTTCAAAATAGATAAACCTCACTAAAATAAATCATATGACACTCACAAAAATAATATCATTGCTTTGGAATGGTAAAATTAATAAAAAAAAAGTAAACATCCTTACCTGGTTATGTGAAGGGTTTTCCTCTTTTTGACTTGGATTGGTTAATGTCATAATATTTCCACAACAGTGTATTACCTACATAAGTATGATAATAATAAGAGTTACATACTTAATGCTAATAATTAAAAAAAAGAGAAGAAAATTATGGTAATAGAAGGTGAAAACAATTAATTCTTAACTAATTGGCACGTAACTTGAACACAATCAATAATTTATTTTTGATAACATCATAGAATATAGGCTCAATTCTCAAGAGCTAGATGAGGAGCAAAGGACATAACCAATTGAGCCAACATTATACACACTTACTAAAGATTTAACCACTTGATCAAGTATGAGGACATCAATTCAGTAAGACAAAACAGGACACATACATCAACTAAGACAAGCACATGCATATTTCTCAACATGAATTACGTATTTTTATGTACCTTATTTATTCAGTTGGTAGCCAATATATGATTAAATTAAAAAACATAATGCAAGCATGTGGCTAGAAGCAACAATGTAGGCCCTTGTTGGAAAAGATCTGCATAAAATCATAAGAATTTAATCATCCAATTGCAAGTAACTTAAAGCACATGAAAGAGATTGCATTAAATCACAACAAATTTAATCATCGCATCGCAAGAGATGTAAAGCATGTAAATGTAGACTCTAAATCATGGGGTTGCCTTTTCCAAAAAATATCGTGTTTTCTTTTGTAAATTCTTTTTTGTTTTACCCTTTCAGAAACATAAAGAAACGTAAATAAACACAAAGGAAATTAATAAATGTATGGAGAGATTAGAATATGAATAGATTGATAGATAGTCAACCTCATGTAGAATAATAGTGTTGAAGGTTGCAGTGTTCAGTTGCGCAAGAGAATGACCTTGTGTACAATTATGGTGTTTGTGGGGGCGAAGTTGGTCAATCGTGCGCACGCTAGAGTGGACATAGCCTATAATAAATTAAAGATTTTTTTATTAGACGTCTAACAGTTATAGGGTTAAATGGATGATGTGTTCAAGTTTGACATGTGTTTAGTTGTGGTTGGGGATAAGAGCGGACAGGGATGGGACAGGGATTTGAGCTTGTTGAACAGTTTTCAGCGCTTTATTTCATGCAACATGATTGAAATTTGAATAATGATAGGATTTTTTGTGCATGTTTGCATCGAAGACCACTTTTGGTTTCTAATTTTGGTTGATTGCATTAATTAAACAAGATTTCTCTTTGGATTTGCAAGAATTTTTTCAATTGCCTTGTTAGTTATTTTTATTTTAATTGAATTAAAAGGGAAAATACTCAACTTTTTTGTTTGTGATGAATAAAAAAGCGTCGATAACACGATTTATATGTGTTGAGAATTGTACTACAGTACTAGCTTGCCTTACAAGATCTGTTGAAAATTCATTACGTGGGTGTCTTTGCTTGTATATTAATGGAGAGGCATTAGTCATTGTAGGTGGACCAAGAATTAGCCATTTATTATTTACACTTACTCAAAATGGGAACGGAATCTGGTCCCCATCGTGGGAAAGTTACTTGTAAACAAGTGGGTAAGAAATTATATTGTCTATGTTGAATAAGGTGGTGTATTTTTCTCTATATGGACAATTTCCAGACAGAAAGTGAGAACAATTCCTTCAGATAGGCATGTGGTTTGTTAAAGAGAATTCACGTGACTCAATGTAGACACATGAAATCATCATGCACTTCATTCGTTTTTCTTTTCTTTTTTGTTTGATAATTTTTCTGCAGAGAGCTGATATAAATAAAAATGTGTCAAAAAACAAAAATGTACACAAATTAAAAAAATAATAAATACATCTTGATAATGATAAAATGTTATATGAGTTAACAAAACTATTCCTATTAAAAACTTACATACTTCTATTAACAATGGCATAATCAATTATATTATGGGCAAAATTGAAAAAAAATAATTTAATATTTCTTGATATGACAAGTGGACATATGTTTTGCAATAAAGAAAAGCGCACCAATAAAGTGAAAAGGAGGAAGTCTTCCAACATCAAAAATGAGATATCTTATTGGAACACCATTAAATGTAATGATAGTATTTACAGTACTTATTATATTTATCCATCACATCCTCCAATGGTATAATAACCCACTTTTAATTTGGATGTTAAAACAAATCACAATGAATAATAACACAGTGAGAGAGAGAACTATAGAAATAGATCATGATGGATGCTTGTGCGGTGCATGAGGAAAATAAATGTATAAACAACATGTACAGCACTAGAAAAAAAATCAAATCTAAAATGATTCTCAAAGTTCTCGAGTTCAGATTGAAGCAAAGATAATTCTGTGCCTCATCCAGTCATCATCCCTAACCATAACCCCAAGAAATCATTACAAAATAACATACATGCTTTGTTATTGGTAGTATGTTTGCTCCATGTTCTTTCGATCAGCCATTTTAAGTGAGAAGAGAATAAGGTAGCTCATGAACTGGTTAAATTTGCTTGTGTGAATCCTTAATTTGTAATTTCAACATTGTAATCAGTCTTTTACTTGAATAAAATGTCTCATTTCCATTGAAAAAAATGAAACAAAGGCATGAAAGAGTACGTGGAAATACATTATATAATTCAGACACATTTATAATAAAAAAGGGTCACATAAATTTTATTTAATATATGTACTCACTTGTTTATGAATTTCATTGGCCTTTTAATTTTGTGAGAGTGCCTAAAATTAAATTCTTATAATTGTGATTATAGAATTTTTTGAATTGAGAATCAATAGGAAGAGAAAAAGGAATAATCAGAAATAAATAAATAGTAAAAAAAATGAGTAGTTGAAATCATTATTACATCATGAGAGCATCATTCATTCAATCTGGCATACAGTAAAATTCTGTATCAGATACCATTTATCATAACTAAGGGTTTGTTTGGCATTAATAGGATAAGGGTTGATAGTATAAGACCTTAATGATAAGGCTTGATAGTATAAGGCCTAATAGCTTTTAATACTATATAGTGTTTGGTGTAGCACTATAAGATATTATATTTTATATTTTATAATAATATTATTTATTTATAAACAATTCTAATATTTTAAATAAATATTAAATAAAATAAAATTTTTATTAATGATTTAAATATAATTTTTAAATGTCATTTTTATGTAAATATTTATTAATTAAATTTAATTTATTTTAAATATTATTATTTATTTCAATATTTTATAATTATTTATTATTTCAATAAATTATATAAATATTAAATAAATTTTTTATATTTTTTAATTATAATTATTTAAATTTAAATTTTAAAATAAATATTAACTCAAAATATTTTTATTATTGATCCTAATTTTATATATTACATATTATTTATTATTTAATTTAAATATTTATTTCTATTTAATATTTTATTTTATTTAATATTTATTAATTATAATTTTTATTATATATAGATAGATTGATATCATATATTATTTGTTAACAATATTTATTTATTATGAAATAATTTTATTTGTAAATTTTTACTTATTATTACTTATTTAAGCATTATTTTATTTTAATAAAATATTAAAAAATCCTTTTATGTTAAAAGTTAATTAGGTTTAATACGACCTTAATATTGTATTAAATTATACAGCGCATTTTAACATATAAGAAAGTTATTATGTATAAGTTTATATAATACGTTTTCTACACCAAACAACGTATAAGATAACGTATAGTATAAGCTTATACTAAACAAGTTTGGATTTGCATTTGGAAGGCTCACAATTAATTTTAGAGGACTAAAATTAATTTTGAAGATTTTACATTTGTTTAGTTTGCTTATTTTTGTTGAAAAGTAATTTTGGGATCTAGAATTATTTTTGACATTAAATAATATTTTTTTGTTCTTATTGTTGATTCACAATTAATATTATTAATTTTATCAAAATCAATTCTCAGATTAAACTATTAAATATAATTCATTTTATCTCAATTTTTTTTTTAACTAAAATCAATTCTGACAAAATCAATTTTACAATGCGCTTAACCAAATGCACACATAATAGATTAATAGTCCAAGATCAGGAAAAAAAATCCAAATGAGAAAGCATCAATTAAAACCATAATGCAATAACACTTTACAGAATAAATATCTGAGGCAACCCAAACAAACAAAAGGCTTCAAGATACAAGGCCTTTGATAAAGAGAGAAGAAAAGACCCCCGTTGCTCCATTATATTGCTCTTTCACAAACACTCAACTGAAAATTGAAAAAAAAATAGAGTTTAATTTTGGGGTTAGACACTATTATTAAATCAAATATCTCATTTTATATATTTTTTAAATAGTGAAAGTTAACCATATTTATTAATGTGATATTACATGATTAAAAGATGATATAAAATATTTTTACATTGTCAATATATTAAAATTATATAAAAATATATGTAGATTATGATTATATATTAGTTTAATCCTACTTGACACACTCATTCTCATATTCTAAGAGTATCTCCAATGTGCAGATGAATTTTGGTTATTCCTTTGGACTTCACCATTGACACATCATCTTTTTTCAAGCAAATGGGGATCAAGAGTATTCTTCTTCTATCCAATAAAATGGGTCTAATTTTGGTCCCTACTTTGATCCCAAATTTTTTTTTCAACTTAAAAAATAGTATCATTAAAAATACTTTATTTTAATATATTGTATTATGTTATTTTATTTTTGGTCATGATAAAAATATAAAATTAAATTTTTTTAATGTTTTTAATTTTAAATAAATTTAGTAAATTAAATTGCAATTAAACATTTTGTACATTTTTTTAGAATTTAAAATATAAACTTCAAACAATTATCATTGAAAATAAAACAAGTCTTCAATATAGGGAGGGACCGTAATTTAGAAATCAACATCTTCCAAAAACTGTAATTAGGTTTCTCATCTAATTTAAGATATGATCAAACAACATTGTAAATATTTTCCATAATGATTTTATAAATTATAACTGGTTAAAAATATTATTGTTTCCCATAAATGTTCTTAAAATGGATGCTGGATTTAGCCAACTATAATGTTAATTTGATATAAATACATCAAACTAAAAAAGGTTTAGTTTTTTGTTGGACTAAAAAATATAGTTTACAATCTGTGCGCCATGTCCGAATTTATCTTGTACTTTGCAATGTAAAATGAGCAAATAGATGCTTTGATATGTGGCGTGAATTTCGTTGCAAAATAAAGAATAAGAGATTGGTAATTAAAATATATACGAATGTAGAAGATGATCAATGTTTTTTTTTTTTTTCTCGTTGTTTAGTTTCTTCATTATTTTCATCTCAAACGGCGAATTATTCAAAGGAAAAGAAGAAATTAAAACGAGCGTCAATATATAGTCGGTTCCACAAGCATGTGGCTGCATTGTTGTTAACATGGGAATGGATCCTCTCATATAAAGTTTTCATATGACATTGTTATGTTATGTGTGACCTCTAATCATTAATTCAAAAGGTGAGACCACACATAATATACAACACACGAGAATTAATGATAATAGATTATACATGGTGATGTCATAAGAAATTTTCACACAAGAGGGTGAATGCACAAAAGTGCCAAAAATATCTGTCAAGGGTACATATTTATTCAAGTGAAAAAATAAAATAATTTATTTATTTGACTACATATTTATTCTAGTTAAAAATGAAATGATTTTTTTTATTTGATATTTTTCGGATTTTTGTAAACAGTCACTCACTCATGGGGAAAAAAAAATACTAAAATATGAAATTTTTTTGAGTTTCGCTTTAATTTTTTAAAAATTAATCTATTCATCCTTAATTTTTCATGCATGTCTTTTAATTAAAAAATGAGTTTAATTTTAAAACACTACAGTGTATAATAGTTTCAGCAGTCATCAAATCAAAACTCTCTTTTATATGATATTTTAAGTGAGAAGTGGAATTTAACCATACTTACCAATGTGATATGAGATGATTAAATTATTGTATAAAATATGTTTACATTATTGGTGTATTAAAATTAAATTCTAAATTTTATTAAAAAGAGTCTCAAATAAATAATCATGATATATCGTTATAATTTAAAACATCAATAGTATGATGATGTGCTGTAAATTATCAATTCAATTTTCAGAAAATATGAAACACATCATATTAGACTTTCATTTTTTTTTTTTTGCAAGCACTTTCAGTCGTCTTTTACACAACATAGTATTCATAAGATTCTATTATTTTAATTTAGGAATGAAAGAATATAGCTTCTCAAATGTCTTTTTTGATTCTTCTACTTTATACAACTCTGTATTGTTTCTAATTACTTGTATTGAAAATAACATATGTTTATATATTACATTAATAGAATATATATTTTAAAAATTTATTTAATTCACAATAAGGTTTTAGAAGATTGCAATAAACAAAAGGATGGATATCAGTATAACAACTCAACTTTAATATTAAACAATTTTAACTATTAAAATATAGAAAACTGTATCAAAGTTTGCTATGTGACAATTTGTAACTGGCCATTTACTTGTGAAACTAGTTCTGCAGTGAGGATAAATGAGTTTGGAATTATATAGTCCCAAAATTTTATTTATTAAAAATTGAATCTAATGGTTAAAATTAAATTTAATTAAAAATATATATTTATATTTTATAATTTATAAAATATATTTTATAAATGATTTGTCCATTTAATTTTATCCTTCTAATCTTTCTCTCAAATCACCATATCACCCTTCTCCACAACCATCCCTCCACCACTCATTTCTCCATCTCCTCCCCATCACCCTCAATCAGTGCCTTGACCACAACACACTGCGCTCACCACTGCAATCTTCCTCGACCACCGCTACATCTTCCTCCACACTTGTGATCGTCATATCCACCCACCACCATAGCACAGATGTTGTTACTAACTTTGTGGCCAGCTTTCGGTGGTCATTGTTTGCATCATGGCTTGGGCAATGGTGGATATCTCAGGGCCCTTTATATCTTCGACAAAAATCATTCTCTATCATTACTCAAATAAGTTTATGTCTTCTATTTCTCCATCCCTCATCAAAATTTTTTAAATTTATGCAAGCGAACACAACAGAATCATTTTGTCTCAAAATTTAGTAAAAATGATTTTTTTTTGTTTCTCTTTCATTTTGAAAAGAATACCAAAAATGGGTGTTGAAGCATGTGGGAGAAAATTCGCTTCTGCTTAGATTTATAGCTATGGATGGATTTGATGGTGGTTATTTGTTATTTGCTGCTATCATCAAAAGCAAAAATAGAATTTGTTCTTTGTTGTTGGGGGTGGTGGTGTGTTGAGACCTAAAAGCAAGGGAGGGTTCGAACATTGCGGTGGTGGTGGAGGTTTTTTTCTTTTTTTAATACTCCAATGTTTGTTGTGCATTAATGGATAGGAGATTGAAAGAGAGTGAGGGTAAGTTAGGAAATAAAACAGAAGGATATAAAAGTAATTTCATTATTTATTTTTATTACTATAATATCCTATACCACAAACTGATCACTCCCTATTAAAGAACCTGCCTTACTTATAAAGGAAAAATAACAAAAAGATGAAAGAAATGACTTGTTGAAGACTTGAAGTCAAACTGTATTGAAGTTTGCTGTGCAACAATAACTTGCCCTTCATTATCACATTGATTGAGTTTTGTGAAAGAGTTGGCTGTTGAAGTCAAAAGAAAGATATGGTTCTTGTCTACTAGAAGAACAATCAGGAGAGGAATATCCAATATTTACAATAGGGGAAATTACAAGACCTCTCTTGAAGTATTTTCACAATACATTTATTTCTTTTACTTTTTAATATCACACCTACCATTTTTAATTGGTTATAAGTCATTACAATGACATATCTTATTAATTTAAAATAATTTTTATACAGTTTCAACCACACAACCCAATCTTCACCACCACCACTAAGACATCCATTCTTCCTCCCCCACCACCAGACTCTCATTCTCATCGTCACTACTCTCCTAAGTGCGACCATCACCATCTACCACAACTCTCTCTCTTGCACAGTAAAGCTTGTTTTTGTCCCTTGTCTTTCTTGTCCCATTTCTTCAAGAATGACCCTTTTCGATTTCATCCATGCCTTACCTCCATATACCATAAACGCCCATTTTTTTCCATAGACTTGAATCGATAAACCACTAACCTCTGGAATTTGTGAAACACGTCACATACATCTTCGTGAGACCCATCTGCATCTTTGTTTTTTCTTAATAAATCCCACTTCGTGAGATGCATCTTGATGCTGTATGCCATCTAAAAGGGAAAAATTGGATATTCAGTTCATTCCATAAGGGCCATATTCATAGGTTCCCTCTTCAGCCATCCTAAGTGTCAATTGTTCTACTCCTTTGCCATACTGTACCCAACCACCAGTTTCCCACTAGTGTAGATTTATTTTTTAATATGAGTAATTTTGGAATTGTTAAAAGTTATTTAATAATAAGGGAAATAAGTGCAATATTAAAATTTAGAAGGAGAATAAGTGAAATATTAAAGGAGCACATGAAAGGTTCCTGTAATTTCCCTTTTACAATATGATATGCACTCTACTATAGTTTGACATAATAAATTAAATTATGTTTTTATTAGTTATTGAATGTATAATATATTACATACGTTTATCTATTATAACTTTTTTAACATTAAAATGATAGATAATTTAATTAAATTTAAGGAGTTTAGATTAACTTGATGAGTATTTTATGTTTAAGATCTCTTTTACAATTTAATTTTTACAAGTTATCAAAAAATAGTAACTATTTAATTAATGAAAATAAAAAGTATCTAAATAATTAAAATAAATTATTTTCAATTAAAGAATTTAATAATAAATGTTTAAGATAAATAATATACAATATAAAATATGATTGTACATAATAAAAATATTTAAAATAATCATAATTAATAAAAAATAGTTTAATTAATAATATTTATTTTATATTGTATATGTAAATGTTTAAGAATTAATATTTCAATATATTTTCTTTTTAATTATTTTTACACAGTGGAATTTCTATTGATCTTAATGAGTTTAAAAATTAAGCTTATTCACCAAGTGACACCATATAATAAATATAATGAATAGATAATTTCCACAGTGATCTCATTAAGTGCCTGTTTGGATTAGATTTTGCAAAGAGAGATTTATTTCAACTTAATTCTATCAAAATTGATTTTGGCCAGAATTGAGTTGATGCCGATGTGATTTATGTTTGGAAATTTTATCTCAAAAGTGATTATGATAGAGTAAATGTTATTTGGATAATGTTGATCAAAATCACTTTTGAATATGTAATTACTAAAAAGACATGTGATATACTTTTAATATTATTTTTTATTTCATTTTTAATTTTCAAGAAATATGAATAGAATATATTAATTATCTTTTATATGTAAGTAAAAGTAAAATTAAAAATAAAATAAAACATAAAAAATAATAAGTTGCAAAAAAATTCTATGTAAGTAAATGTTTAAAAAAATAACAACAATATGAAGATTATATAGACATTTAAAATATAAAATAATACAAAGATCGATGTACAATAGAAATCAATAAAAAAGTGCAACGTGATTTATTAAGCGAAATGCAAAGAAGTCTGACACCTAGATCACGTTGAACCAATTTCAACCGAGAAACACCCAAACACTGCAACCACAGCGATCTAGGTAGTGGAAGGCGCGTTTGAGGGATGAAACGCGGAAACAAACATTCACCCAAATCACGTCATTATTGATTTTGTTGGAAAAAAAAATAGATTTCTCTCACCATTGACTTCTTCTAAGGTGGGGTCATAAAATTGACAATTATATTCTGCGGCGAGGCTTAAAACAATGATTTAAGAATACTGAGTCATCAAGGTAATACTAGAAGGAAACAACTTTTTTTCTCGATATATATTTTTAACTTACTTTGGCAATCGCCCTAGAATACCAGGAGGGAGCTAGAAGATGAATACAAAGCAAATGTCAATAATAGGCCTAATAATCAACTACAGTAGCTTGTTATTATTGCAAGGCACAAATTACGCTAACCCGGGATTCAGCTTCAAAAGTTGTTGGATGATAAAATCATTTAATGAAGTTAGTTATAAATCTGTTATAATAATGAAGGTCGTGAAAGTTAGTTACTTAGTCATTATGAGTTAGCCATAGCTTTACATGTATATATAGTAGTATTTTCTGTCTCTTGAACACAATATCATTCTCATTCTGTTGTAACAAGTTTCCCATCAATGGAGTTCATTTCAATGCAACTCTTCTCTCTCACCTTGTCTTCTAATTATATCTTCTTGATTATTAAGATGGTATCAGATTTTTCTTAGAGGAAATCTGTTGCCCCTCTTCCACCTTCTTCTTGATATTTCTACAATTCTTCCATTTTTTTCCTTTGCAATTCTTGCTCCAATGGCAAGCCCAAATAATGATCCCTCCATTGTGTACTGCATTTGCCTAGTGAGAATCCCACCTCGGTTTTGGTTTTAGTACCTCTAACCGAGAACAATTACCAGTCATGAGCGGGGCCATGAAAGTTGCCTTCCTATCCAAAAACAAATTGCTATTCTTTGATGGATCTTTGCCAACCCCAGAAAACAACCCCAACTATGCAGCCTTGGAAAGATGCAACTCGATTCTGATATCATGGATTCTAAAATCTGTTTCTCCTGATATAGCATAGTGCATCCTCATAGATGAAGCTATAAGTGCTCTTGAAGTATGGAATGATATGAAAGAAAGGTATGCTGAGGCTGACTTTCAAGTCTTATAGGTTCAAGAAGATATTTCATCTACCAAATAAGGTGATCGATTAGTCAGAACATATTTCATAGAACTGAAAAATGCTATGGGATGTATTTGACCAATTCAGACCATTGCCTCCTTGTCATTATGGCACTGATTGTGTTTCTCATGCTACTGGAAAGAAACAAAGACAGGAGGACAAAGTACTAAGCTTCTTGAAAGGTTTGGGTGATCAATTTTCTACCATTAGGTCACAAATTTTTCTTATGAATCCAATCCCTACAATCAATAAGGTTTTCTCATTTATTGTTCAACAAGAAAGGCAACTTACTACCAAACCCGATTCCAAAATTGTGGCTACAATTTCCAACAAAACCCCTGCATTCAACAAAGGACATAACAATTCCTTTGCCAAAAGGAACTTCAAGATATGCACTCATTGTGGGAAGAAAGGCCACACAATAGAATCATGCTACATCAAGAATGGCTTTAGTCTAGGTTCAAGTTCAAAACCCCTAGAAGGCCAATTGCATCAGGATTGAGGACAACCAACCCTAGTTTAATTGAGGCCAACCAAAAGAAGCTGAAACCTGATTCAATGATCACCCAGGAACAATACAAAGAGTTAATTTCATTGCTTCAGAGTTCAAAAATTCATTCTTCAAATCATGTTTCAAGTTCAACAGCTCCTGAAAATGTTCCCCTAAATGTGAATGTTTCAAACCTCTATGTCAATCCTCTTGCCTCAGGTATCATAATTAATGCATTGAGTTGAATTTATCAATCTACCTCTATTAACTCTTGAGTAAGGAGGTACTAAAAGTAAAACTCTCTTTATTATTTATTGAATAATTTTTCACTTAATACACTAGAGCACACTAACACTTGTGCTTTCACTCACTTTGAGCTCTCCACTCAAGCATTCACTAATGCTTCTCACAAGCACTTACTTTCTTGAGCACTTCTTCACTCTCATTAGCACACTTACACGATTGCACCTTGAGCCTATTTATAGAAAATACAAGGAGGTGGAATTACATGCCAACACATTGACTAAAAGCTTCTAGCACTTCTTTGCTTATAGGTGGTTTCTAGGCTTACTAGATTATTCTAGTGTAGTAATTACGCATTACATTATTTAGAAAATTCTAGCAAGCTAGCAAATCTAGGTGTGTCTTATATTTTCTAGACAATTTCATCTATAGTCTAGACTAAGAAAACTCTAGTACCTTCTATATTTAGTGCTGATTTTTCATTTCTCTCCCTCAGCACTAAATCTTCTTCGCATTCCAAGTTGTTTGCGAAATTCTGAAAACTTGGTGTTGTTTAACCCTTTGGTGAAGATATCTACTACTTGTTTCTCATGTTGACTTGCTCCATTTGTATTTCTGTTTAGTACATTCTCTCAAAAAATGATAGTGTACCTCAACAAGCTTGGTTCTTGCATGGAACACTGGATTCTCTGCTAGTTGTATTGCCGATTTGTTATCACAATGTAGTGGCATCGCACCTTTGGCTGGTTGATGTAAATCGTTCATTAACTGCATCAACCATGTGCACTCTTGTGCCGCCATTGCCGCTCTATATCCGCTTCCGTTGTTGACAATGAAATTGTTGTTGTCTCTTACTACACCATGATATCGCTCCGACCCAAGGGTGAATACATACCTAGTGGTTGATTGACAAGTATCATGATCTCCCGCATAGTCAACATCACAATACCCAACTATTTCACATGTATCACCCTTTCTGTAAAATATACCATAATCAATTGTTTCTTTAACATACCTTATGATCCTTCGAAAGCTTCAAGATGGTTTTTGGATTTTGCATGTATCTGCTCACCACTCCGACAGTGTATGAAACGTCCGGCCTTGTCAATGTTAGGTAGATAAGAATTCCCACCAATTGTTGGTACATAGTTGCATCTTCTAGATCTTTCCCTTCATGAGCACAAAGTTTGGCATTCATCTCCATTGGTGTTGATATTGACTTACAGTCAAGCATGCCAAACCTCTGAAGAGATCCTTTGCATACTTTTGTTGGCACAAGAATAATTCTTCTTTGGTGTGATCCATTTCAAGTCCAAGAAAATGCCTTAATTCTCCAAGCTTTTTCATTTGGAAGCGGACAAGTAGATTTTCCCTTGTTTGATGAATTTTTTTTATATTATCTCCTGTAATGATCAAATCATCTACATATACCAACACAATTGCTAGTTTGCCTTCACGTACCTTGACAAACAGACTTGAATCAGATGGTGTTCAGGCGATATCCACTCTGAACTAGGAACTCTGCTATTTTCCTATACCATGCTCTGGGTGCTTGCTTTAGCCCGTACATGCTTTTCCTTTTGCAAATGTAATATGGATGATATTTGCTCTTAAATCCTCTTTGCTGCTCCAAGTAAATTTCTCAATCAACTTCTCCATGCAGAAACACATTCTTCACGTCTATTTGCCAAAGCTTCCATGATTTGCAAGCTAACAATGCTATTAGAACATGCACAGGAGTAATCTTTGCAACTGGGTTGAATGTCTCATTATAATCCAACCCATATTGTTGGGAGAAGCCTCGTGCTACTAAGCAGGCCTTGTACTTCTCTATTCAGCCATCTGGACGGTCTTAATCTTATAAACCCATTTACAAGAAATGGGCTTTACATCTCTTGGCCTCGCACCAACTCCTATGTTTGATTTTGTTCAAGTGCCGAGATTTCTTCTTGCATTGCCTTGACCCATTCTTCTTTCTATGAGGCATCTTCATAGGTTACAGGATCCTTTTCTTCCATGATCTCTGCTATATTTGCATACTTTGGATTGGGCTTTCTTTGTTTGGTGAAGCTCCTCAGTTGTGCTTGTTCCTCAACCTCCTCCTCTTCATATCGATGGTCATCGTGTTCCCTTTGATGTACTCCTATTTGCCAATGACTTTCTATATGTTTCTCAATCACAATTGGACTAGAAGACTCTTCTTTTCATTGCCTTTTAGCTCCCCACTTCCTTCTATCGTGCTTTCAATATCTATAGAGTTGGGTAGAGTTACCTGAGGGTGACCCTATAGCCTCCTCGTTAGTTTTGTCAAAATCAATTTCTTCCTCCTGGCAAATGTCTTCTTTAACTGCCAGTGAAGCGAAGCATCCCTTCTTCGACATCATTTTCTTCTTCCACCAGATGACTTGAGGTTGCAGTGTTGCCTCCTCCATCTTCTTCTTAAACTAACAATCTCTTGCAAAATGTCCTCGTTTTCCGCAAATGAAGCAGACATTATCACCTTTCTTTGCTTTCCAAGTCGGAATCTTCTCCTTGCTCATTCCTTGACTTCTTATTATTGTTATTTAAATTCTTACTAAAATGTGGCTTCCCTCTTCCCTTTCTTCTGCCAGGAAGAGTGCTTCTTCTTCACTCTTCACTCATACCCAACCATTTGTTTGGCTAACGCCTCTTGGTCAGCCAACAAATTTTCTAATTGTAAAAGGGAAGGTTGTGTAGGCCAACCTTAAATTGCAGCAATAAAGCCTCTATATTCTGGTCTTAACCCATGAATAATAATTCTTTTCATACGTTGATAAGATATTTTACTATCAGGATCTAGCTCAGAAATTTCTTGGTAGAGAGACTTTACCTTAGTGAAATATTAATTGATCGTCAAGTCTCCTTGTGTTGTCGACAAGAGCTCGTTCTCCAATAACTGCAACCTTGTGTCGTTCCTTGGAAAATAGTGTTGCAAATGTGTCCCTTGCTTCCTTCGTGTTGACGCCTTCCTTATGTGCTCCAGCATTTTCTCCACCGTGGTCTTGAGTGCAAACATCGCATTTCCGCTTTAATTTTCCACTTTCAGTGCCTCGACTTCATCTATAGAAGGTAGTGTGGTCTCGCTACCACAAACAACCTTCCAGAGGTCTTGACCTTGGAGATACGACTCCATACATGTTTGCCATGTATTGTAATTCTGGGCATTGAGCTTCCTAATTCCACCAACCACTTGAATATCTGCCATAGTGATTTGATGAAATTTTCTCAATCGCTTTGGTCCCAGACCAATAGCGTCACAGTCCCCAGTGATTTTCCAAGAGCTCCCCCAGAACTAATAATCCTCCCACTTGAATCGGTTCGTCAAGCTCTGATGCCAAATTGTTAAGTAAAGAGGCACTAAAAGTAAAACTCTCTTTATTATTTATTGAATAACTTTACACTTAATAGCACACTGACACTTGTGCTTTCACTCACTTTGAGCTCTCCACTCAAGCACCCACTAATGCTTGTCACAAGCACTTACTTTCTTGAGCACTTGTTCATTCTCCCTAGCACACTTACATGATTGCACCTTGAGCCTATTTATAGAAAATACAAGGAGGTGGAATTACTTGCCAACACATTGACTAGAAGCTTCTAGCATTTCTTTGCTTCTAGGTGATTTCTAGGCTTACTAGATTATTCTAGTGTAGTAATTAAGTATTACATTATCTAGAAAATTCTGGCAAGCTAGCAAATCTAGGTGTATCTTATATTTTCTAGACAATTCCATCTATAGTCTAGACTAAGAAAACTCTAGTACCTTCTACATTGAGTGTTATTTTCATTAACATCCTAAAACAAATAAATCATTGGATACTTGATTTAGGAGCCACTGATCACATTTGTTTTCAACTTCAATCCTTTTCTATTTACAAAAGGATCAAACCTGTCCTTGTTAAACTTTCAAATGGCAACTGTATAATATTCAGGAACTGTCCATTTGACAATTATATTCTGCGGCAAAGCTCAAAACAATGCTTTAAGAATATTTAGTCATCAAGGTAATAATAGAAGGAAACAACTTTTTTTCTTAATATATATTTTAAACCTACTGTGGCCATCGTCCTAGAATACTAGGAGGGAGCTAGAAGATGAATACAAAGCAAATGTCAATAATAGGCCTAATAATCAAATACAGTAGCTTGTTATTATTCCAACACACAAATTACGCTAATCCAGGATTCAGCTTCAAAAGTCTCTACATGGATAAAGAAACACCCCATAGGGAGGAACCCACTACCACAATATATTATGTTTCACCAATGCCACAACACGGTAGCTATATGAATTTATTCAATTCATTTAACATTTAATAAAACAGCTACAACATTTATTAGTTCAGACATTTGTAAGCATATAAACTGCTATCACAACTATGTTTAAGCATAGACCTCAATTAGAGACAAATTTCCAGTAAAGGGAGATATCTTGTACCCTTGAAAGCCTACTTCAGAGAAGAGATTCTTCCATTCTTCTTCAGTTCTCTCTTTTCCATGAAAACATTGCATGCTTATATCCATAAGGAGTTTTAGTCGAGTAACTTCAGGTTCATCTTCTTTTTCATTTATAACAATATCTAAGATGATTATTTTGCCTCTTTTATCCTCACTTGAAACAGCGTCCTTGCATTTTTCCAATATCTTCTTGCAATTTTCATCACTCCAATCATGTAAAATCCACTGAAAAGGGGACCGGAAAGGGGGGGGGGTGAAAGATTAGAAATTTTACTAAATAACTTTAGTGTAATTCATCTTTAGTTCCCCCGTCGGAGAAGTTAGGCTTTTTTAATTACCCATTTGAATTTGAAAAATACATTACGTGCCAAGCTCTCATAGTGTGTAGATTAATTTCATAAATTCATTCTTTTTTAATTTAGGCAAAATCAGTTAAGTGTGACTAGATTTCTTATCATTGAAATATAAAGAAATCGATCAATAACATCTAGATTTTTCCTTTTATTTTTCTTACTAAAACTGGTTAATAGTATGTGACATATGTCAGAAATCGGTCAAATATCAACATATCTTTGACACATGTTACACAGATAGAAATCTACCAACAATTAACCGATTTCTTCAAAGATCCCTGCATGAATAACTCTTGCAACTTCTGTCCTTATGAAGCATAGATGCATATGAACTTTCTGTCCATATATGTTCACATATTAATTTAGGTATCAGACTTGCATTTCTTATATCATTGGCTAATATCATACATATGATTCAACGATGATAATTCTATTACGATATGATTAGATTTGTAAATATTGTGAATTGATTTATATAGATTGTAAATTGATTTAGGTAGATATACACGCATTAAATGTACATACTATATATTCAGCTTCCTCTCAGTGTTTTATTTCCCGTTTTTGTTTCTGACCAAATCAATAATGAGATTATATTCTCAATTATTCAGTGGCTTACATGAAGCAAGTAGAAACTCTAATGCATTTTTATAGCTAAAATATTTTACCAAGAGCGAAACCTGACCAAAATACTTTATACTCGCTCTCAAATAACCAAGATTATCTCGAACCAAGATTTAACACATCACATATAAATTGCAATCATAACTACAATAATATTCCTTCATGTGCATTACATACTCTTCCAAGTGAGAATCGCACCTTTCACCAAAGATAGCTTGAAATCGGTCAATTGTTGGTAGATTTTTCTATGTCTTTGACATGTGTTAGAAATTGATTGATACTTAACTGATTTTTGAATATAGAAATTTACTCACTATTAACCGATTTTGATAAGAAAATTAAAAAGAAAAATCTAGGTATTATTAACTGATTTCTTTGTATTTTGATAATTAGAAATCTAGTCACACTTAACCCATTTTTGCCTATATAAAAAATGGATTTGTGAAATTAATCTGCACAAAATGGGATTTTGGTACTTAATGTATTTTTTAAAATTTAAATGGATAAAATAGTTCTGTAAATAACAATGTAGTGGTTGAAGAAAGTTGAGTAAGTATTAATTAATGGCTCTGTTTTGACATACTTGTTCACTTATAAACTTTTTTTTTTCTTCACAAGTAACCTTCCAATTTAAGAAATTTAAGCAATATTAATTAGGTTTTCAATTATATCCCTGCAAGAGACCAAATGAAAAAAATATATTGAGAGTTAATCAACAAATAAAAAATTAAATAGTGATGATAATTTAATAAAACACATCTAATTTTTTTTTCTAGGATTAAGACAGATATTTCAAAATGGAGAGATTAGTTATATACATACCTTAAGTAGAATTGCATCAGCCTTTGGAATGGACTTGAACATGTCTCCACCAACAAAGCTCAAATTGTTGCTCCCTGACAAGTTCTCTACAACCTGTGGAAGATCAAACACTATACATTTCAACTTAGGAAATTTCTCACATAAAGTCTTGGCTGTGGTTCCAGTACCACCACCAACATCCACAAGTGACTCCAGTCCCTCAAAGGCCGCCTTGTGGTCATTCAATGCCAATTTCACCATCTGGGAATCACTTGCCATTGCATTATTGAACAAACTCATGTGTGCAGGGTTCTTATCAAGAAATTCCCATACAGGCATACCTAAGGCCACTTCAAATAGAGGGCGGTCCTCCTCAGAGATCCACTTACTCAAATGATGGAATGAACCTAAAAGAGTTGGATCAAGGATACACTCAACCATTGGAACCAAACAAGGGTCAGTGCCTTTGACTAAGAGCTCTGATGCAGCTGTGAGAGCAAATGCTTCCTTCTCTTCTTGGTTGTCATCACCATCATCTTGGATTCTCACAATCTCAAAAAATCCAGTATGTGCCAAGTAGCGCATGAAACGGTCCACGGTGCTAGATTTAGCTTGTGGAAGTTTCAGAACTGACACCAACTCTGAAAGAGTGATGGGTTTGCCATGGTTTTGGATAATGTTTGGTATGCCTAACTCAATGATCCACTTGATACACATGGAATCTATGAAGGCAAACATGTGCCTGTACAAGAGAGCTTGGCCTTGGATGAGCTCACTTGGTTTGCGGCCATTGTTTGAAGCCATAGTTGCTTGTGAATTTTGACTTTCTTTTTTTTGTGTTTTTGTGATGTTTTCAGATTAATTTGCTATGCTTTATATAAAGAGGGGTGATATATGTACTCCCCGAAAAGGTGAGTCCATCGACTGTCTAAGAGATAAGGTGAGGAAAAAAAAAGGAAAAAGAAAAATAAAAAGAGGAGGGAGGAAAAATAGAGGCATCCGTGTGTCCTCCCACTGTTGTTCGTACAAAGATTATTTTCCTAAAATAGAAGCTTGGCTCCGATAAAGATTATTTTCCTAAAATAGAAGCTATAGTCGTCTTCCAGTCCACGGAGAAAGGTGCCTCATTGAAGCTCCATTGTTCGGATTGCCACTCCCATTCCATTAGATTTTCTTTAGATTTACCACAATACCCTTCTTCTTTTCTAATCGCATGGACAGTTAATATAAACTATGTCAAAGTAAATATATTTTGCTTGCATTCAAATTCAAATTATATATAAAACTTAAAAATATACTTTGAAATCAATTTGATTTTAGCAGCGAAAAAAAAATTTGATTTTAACAAAAAAAATACATCAATTTAGTCTTAATATTTTTAATTTTGACAATAATTTAGTCATTTTGTTGGATTTTCATCTTGTTAATATAATTAAATTAATTTCAAAATAAAAAATTTATGATTGAACTGATGTCAAAATTAAAAATATTATAAAAGATTTTATTAGATCAAATTGATGTAAAAAAATTTGTTAGAACCAAATTAATGTCAAATGTTAAATGATTAAAAATGATGTTTACTCTTTAATTATCTTCTCATTTAGGCAAGAAATTAGTTTAATATCTTGATATTTTTTAAGAACATAAATAACAAAAAAAAAAGAAAAAATTATTAGTCAATATGAATTATCACATGTAATAACGAGTTAGTTATTAACTCTAGTTTATTAGGATGTTAATTAATTAATCTTAGCTTTCAACTAGAAACCGTGTGTATGTTCGCAGTCACCCCGTGCATATATACTTCTTTTCTCAGTAATGAATAGTTACCTATGCTTTCATTCCTCTTGTACGTGATAGCAATGAACCGGGTATTTTTTGTTTACTTGAAAAAAAACTATAAAAACGCTAAATTTATAAACTAAGACATATGTATGGCTGTATATCGTGACTTATTGGCACATATTTATTATTATTCATTCTTTCAAAAAGTACTCAATATTATATTATTTAAATAATTATTATTAGGATAGTAGTTAGATTATGACCATTGGGTTAGTAAGTTTAGTTATTATAAATGTTCCACTTTACCATAGGTAGTTATTAATTAACTATTAAGACAATTGTAATCCTGTCTCTCGTGTTCCATGCCTTGTATTTTATATACTTGTTTCCCCAGCTCAGTAAAATCAAATTCCATTCAGTTCATTGCTTTCAGGCTCCATGTTATTAAGATAATTGTGGTCCTGTCCTCGTGTTCCATGCCTTGTATTATATATTTATATATACTTGTTTCCCCACCTCAGTAAAATCAATTTCATTCAGTTCATTGCTTTAATTTGATGGTCCACGTGATAATAATTATTGAACAAAAGATAAAAATAATATCTACATTTAAATAAACATCTTAACTAAATTAATTATTAATACGCTTAATAGCTATAAACTATCTGAAAATTAAAAAGAAAAAGATAAATATTAAATTAACAAATAATTAAATTAATAAAATAACTTTTAATAATATTATAATAACTAATAAATAGTTTACATTAACTATACATGTGAACAGAAAAGAAGAAGGATATCGTGGTAAACCCAAATAAAAATCTAATATAATGGGAGTGGTAGTAGACATAATCAAGTGGCAAGCCACAGCTAATTTGTGGAAATAAAATAAAAAAAATACTTAACTTTACATTTGTCCTGTTCGGCTAGAAACTTGAAATTTGTCTTGTTTTTTTATACATAAGTCGCAGCTTCATGCGAATTGAATGTTTCATATAAGTCGTTAAGCATTACACGATTTATGTACACTTCTAACAACAATGCCGTGCATAAGTCGCACCAGTGGGCGACAAGCACATAGTCGCCCTAGGCTTGGCGACTTATGTTGTGCAGGTCGCCCCACCCTGTGCGACTTATGCACACATTGTTTTCAAAGCGGGGTTTTTGCTTCATACCAGAGCATATCATTTGAAAGTGTGATTCAATACCATGGTTGAGAGTTGTTATATACTAGTTCATTACAATGGTGAGGTTTCAAATACTGGAGAGGGTGTCACTTTCACTAGTATGCGGCCAATCTGTGTTATTATTCGTCCAACCATCAATTTGTCGTAGTTACAAAGGAGCATACTACAACAATTAGGACAAGAAAACAGCATGGAGATTACGAGATGCTTTATAGGTTGCCCATAGCAATAGGACAAGGCGTGATCAAGTACACAAGTTTTCCAATCTCCAATGATAATGATGTAAGTATGACGTTCATGTTTCAAGCCCGATTTCCAGAGATTCGTATTATGGAGTTATTTATTACTATACAACAAAGTCAAATCAGCTTCTGAGGTTCCAATCCCCTTCAATTAGGTGCTGGGCGTCTACTCCCCAACCCATGATCCTGCCATAAATAACTCTGAAGGTCAAAGAGAAAATGTTGGTGATATGGTGGCAAGTCCAAGCTTTGCACAACTTCCTGAACCATTGGACCAAGGTGAGCCTATTGAGGTTTTGATTATTCAAATTTCATTGAGCATGGGGAACATGTGGAAGAAGAGCAATTTGATGGCCCTATATACAATGAGAGTGATGAAGGATCTGAGGGAGGTAGAGGAAAAGTTAGAACCAACCGTTCATGTCACAGTCCTTATCACAATCACAATCTCAAGGACAACCTAGTCACTATTCAACACTGGATTTAGATGCAATGAATCTAAGTAGTGTTGGAAGTGGGCTGCTGGAAGTGTTGGTTTGGACAGAAGAAAAGAGCTAGAAGTTGGACAATTGCTCAGGGACAAGGAAGCTGTATCATTTGCAATAAAGAATTACAATATTCGAAGGTCAGCTGAGTATAAAGTTTATATCAGACCACATAAAATACCATGGCAAATGCGTGAAGTTTGGGGTGGATGCAATTGGAGTATTCGTGTTATTATCGCGGAAAATGCAAATGTGGGAAGTCCGAAGGTATAATGGACCTCACACATATGTATTTGATTCGCTCTGCAAGGCCATCGGCAATTGGATAGTGATGTCATTTGTGCTACTATATTGTCAATGGTGGAGAAAGATCCAACGATACCTATTAAAGTATTGCAAGGGGCTGGAGTCAAGTTTTAAATTCAAGCCAAAGTATATGAAGGTATGGTATGCAAAACAGAAGGCAATTGGAAAGATTTATGGTGACTTGGAAGATTCCTACAGAGAGCTTTCGAGATGGCTCCTTGGTCTGCAATCTTATATGCCAGGTACTAATACTAATTTACTAACTTTATCAACCTTGATTAGTCCATTTGATAATGAACTTTATATTGAAGAATTTTAATGCATGAGGTATTGTTCATAAATAACAGGCTTTATATATTTGGTAGTGAACTTAAAATGAGGTAATGTTCATGAGGTAATAGTATTTATTTTTTTCAACAGGTATAGTAATTCATTTATTGACTCAACCATACTATATGGGTAATATTGTTGATCAAAATCGTGTGATGTTCCACTGTTGTTTTGGACATTCCCTCAGTGCATAGAGGTGTTCAAATATTGCAAGCCTTTTATTTCAATTGATGGGACGCATTTGTATGGCAAGTATAGTGGAATATTGTTGATGGCAATCGCCCAAGATGGTAATTCCAACATATTGCCTGTTGCATTTGCACTGGTGGAGGGAAAGACCAAGAAAGGGTGGTGTTTTTTCTTGAGTAACCTTTGCAGGATGTCACCCCGCAAGAAGGTATTCTTGTAATTTCTGAGAGGCAGTCTATAAAAGCTGTTGGATGCTGAAGGTAGTGGGTGGCATCCCTAATGGCCTATCATGCATACTGGATTCGCCATATTTGCTCGAACTTTGCAGTTTTATTCAAGAATAAAGATGTAAAGAAAATACTGGTAAATGCAGCATACTAAAGACTTGGCGAGACTTTCTATATTATTATGGTCTCTTGCGGAATGGGAATCCTAGATGGGTGAATGGGTTGATAGGATCCCGCATGCACAATGGACACAATATGCAGACGAGGGTCGTAGGTTCGGCCATATGACAACCAATTTGTCCGAGTGTATGAATGCTGTCATGAAAGGTACTCGTAATCTTCCAATTACAGCCATTGTGAAGTCAACTTACTTTCGTCTTGCTGAGTTATTTGTGAGGAAGTGTATGGAGGCACAAGCACAAATTGAGTCGGTAGGAGGTGTTCTAAGGCTCTTTTGCGAGCAATTAACCTTAACATTGGCACTTGAGCAGCATGGATATTGGCCCTCCATTTTCTCAGAAAATCTGGAGTTTATGGTTAGTGAGGTTGATATAGGAGATAATTTCAGGGTGAACTTAGCAGAACGATTTTGTGACTGGGGTACTTTCAGGCATTACACTATCTATGTCGTCATGCACTTAAAGCTTGTTGGAAGGCACGAGTTGAGTGGGGTTCTTATACTCATGAAGCATATAGTCTAGTCCATATCCAGGTATACATAATGGAGTTTAGGGCCATTGGAAATGATGACAATTGGCCCCCATATATTGGTCCTGAATACTACCTAATCCTGCACTTAGACGAGGTGACGGCTACCAATGTCCACAAGATGACGGAATGAAATGGATGATCTAGAACCAAGCCGAATAAAACGTTGCGGACTATGTAGGCAAGCGGGTCACACTAGACGCTCATGTCCAGCCTTAACAGCCATCGTCAAGTCAAACTGGTTGATTGGTTTAGGATCCTTTTAAGTTTTTTCTGTCTTTCTTTCAATTTATCTGCACTTGTATTTAATTTCTGTAATAGTTCAACCAAGCTGGATGTATTCTTGTAATGTTATGAAATTAGTTTATTTCGATTTGAAAAAAGCTTAGTGCTCTTTTTTCTTATGCGAAGTTCTTCCATATAATGAGTTTGATTATCAAAAATGATGGGCTTGATTTCATTCAAATGATAAGTTTGAAGAAAAGGGTTAGAGATTAATATTAAACAAAATGTTTGAGGAAAAAAAACTCATACAACATCTAGCAACATTTGCTTAATAAACAACTAATTCATGGTTACTTGAAACAAACTACAAATAAACAAACATATTAAAACCATTGATTTCACAAACTAATTTCGCCAGGTGCTGGAAGCTCGCAACCGAGTGACAATGCCGAGATCGAATCTGACGTGCGGGCCTCCCCACGGGCCCCGGCGCTCGTGCTGAGTGGCCTCCTTATGCTCATCCTCGCCCTGAGGGATGCTGAGTGGCTTCCTGACCGCTCCCACCCTGAGGGATGTTGCCTGGTGTGTATTGTGAGAACGCCGACACGCAGTTCCCTAAGAAGGTCAAATGAAGGCATCAATGGTCGAGAGGTTAGGTGTATAAATTGGAGCTGAGATAATAGGGGGCCCATAGGCTCAGAGGTCCAAACACCAATGTCACCATAGACGAATCTAGACATAATCCTCCTAACCCGCGAGTGATTATATGGCATCCACCTAAACTCATTGATAAATACAATATACATATTAGTATACTAGTAAACCCAATAAATTGACAGTTAAAAGCCATAATTATACATTACTTACCCCTCAATGCCAATGGTGTCAAGTTGAGCCCTACATGTCACCAATCGACTATTGTGTGTATCAGAAGTACATTTGAAGCCCTCACCTAAAAAAAATTGTCAACCATTTCAATGCCATAAGAAACAGCATAATATTAGCATGGATATAAAAACATAAATGTTTGTAGATAGTTACCTTGCTGCTAGTGGAAACCTTAGTGGAAATTGACCAGAAGGCTAGAGACCACGCATCTATACCATCCCTAAGATTGTAAAAGAGCCCCATAACCATCAATCTCCACCACTTTATACTTGCAAGCGTGACATAATGCACGATACAAAAAGGTTAAAACTGAGATTCCCAACTAAGAGTCCTACATTGATACAAGTCACTCAAAAGCGGTAGCCATTTCAGATGAACTCTAGATCCAGACTTGTCTACAAATCAAAACCCACCAAGCACTTGCATGATATATGGCCGACTATAGTGCAAAAGTGTCTCATGATCAGCATTTGAAGTGTTGGAAATTTCCACTAAACCATGTAAGGTTCACACTTTCCTTTCATGTTCCCCCTACCTGGGACGACTTCAAACATATCCTGGCACAATGCCATGATATCTCGTGAAATCTCTGGCCGTTACACGTAATCTAACTGGAATGCCACATCTTCAAGTGTGATTGTGCACTCCCCATATGGAAAATGAAACGTATGTGTTTCTGGACGCCATCGCTACATGAGAAATGCCCTGTCATAGTCATAGCATCCTACCTGATAGATGCCAAAACTCGCAATCTCAAGGTAGGCTTGCCGTGGATCAGGTGGTTTAATTATTGTGGATTTGCATCTAGTACTGAGAACTCAGTAGGCTGTATCAAATCAATTAACTTAGCAAATCACTCAATTAAAAAAATAGGTAAGAAACCAAAACTAATGAACTAAAACACCCTAAACTAAGTTAAAAATAATAACAAACTAATAACCCTAAATTGCTATATTGAAATCAAATTAAATTATTATATTGAGTTTTTAACTACCAACACTACTTCAACTAAATAAACTAAATTTAAACTAAGCAAATAAATGAGCTAATGAACTTTCAAATTAAACTAAATTACAAAGTATTGAAATTTATCAACATCCTCTATAGTGATTTTTTTAAACTACTAACACTAAATATACACTAAATTAAGAAAGCAAAACTACTTAACTAATAAACTAAGAAAGCATGCTAAACTATTTCAGATGATAATTTAACACAAAATTACTATATTGAAATCAAACTAAATTTTTTATAGTCAATTTTTATAGTGAATTAAACCACCAATATCCAACTAAATAAACTAAATTTAAACTAAGCAAATAAATGAGGTAATCAACTTTCAAATTAAACTAAATTACAAACTATTGAAATTTATCTAAATTACTATAGTGATTTTTTTTAACTACCAACATTAAATATCCACTAAATTAAGAAAGCAAAACTACTTAACTAATAATCTAAGAAAGCATGCTAAACTATTTAACTAAACAATTTGACACTAAATTACTATATTGAAATCAAACTAAATTTTTTATAGTCAATTTTTATAGTTAATTAAACCACCAACACTAATTCAACAAAATAAACTAAATTTAAAACTAAGCAATATAAATAATCCAGATAAATTTAAACTAAACTATTTTAACTTAAACAAATAATAAAATACAAAGGTATAATATATAAATAATAGAGCTAACTAACTTAAAATAATACAAAACTATAATAAAATACACACTAATTCTCAACTAATCTTAAACAAAATATTTACACTAAATTAAACTGAAATACAAAGGTATAAAAAAATTACCAGTTCTCCTAGTCGTAGGATATGACCATCATCATCACAACGGTTAAGATTTTTTTGCTCCATATACCAAAAAAGCTCTCCTGATGCACTCTCCTCTTTTAGAAACTACTAACTTAGGTGAATTATGTGTATGAAATAGTGCCTGGTCGAATTATGTGTAAATACACACCCTTGGGCGACTTATCTATATATAGAGGCGGGGAAGAAACTAGCCGTTTGTGACTTTACATATAAGTCGCATCACCTTGGGACTTGTCGCCAAGGAGCCTTTAATATGGAGAACATAAGTCGCCTACCCTTATGCGACCTATTTGCGCTATTTCAAGGCGGCGACTTATGCATAGTGCAAGTCTACCGCTTCAGCTTATGTTCAAAATCTTTGCTTAAATCGTGCAACATCTTATACGACTTATGTACAATTGTTTAAAATATTTAACCTTTGTATGACTTATGTATTACAAATCAAGACATATTTCGAGTTTCTCTCTTAACAGGACAAATTTTAAGTTACACTATTATTTTATTTTATTTTCAAAAAAGCCGTCAAGCCACTCCCCTCGTTGAAACTCTTTCTTAAATGGTCCAGACCGACATGGTCCAAGTAAATATCGTGATAAATAAAATGTGACAAAGTTATCTTTTTTTTATTTTATTTTATTTCTTTCCAGACTGTTCTTTCTCTTTATCTATGATAATTTTATTAAAACAAATAATACCTCTGAGATAGGGTTGTAATAAAACAGTATTGAAGTTGGATACATATTAAAGCAAATAGTACCATTAATTATTAATTAATTAAAATAGTATCTCTTTTATTTTGTATCGATTAAAATAAGGATTTTATTAATCAGTATTCTGAGTATTGGTTAAGGAAGTAAAAAAACAAATTTTGAAATTTTGTTGTGGTCCTATACATTGAAAATAATATAACACACCTTTTCAATGTAAATATTTTTTTTAAAATTATTTAATCAGTACCCTTAAGATAATAATTAGATAAATACTTAAAATAATAATTAGATAAACTCTTAAAATAATAGCAGTGAACAGGATTGTAAGCCTCGCATGCGCCCAAATAACACCGCAAATTTAACTCAACAAATCAAGTTTCAAACCTCGATGGCACATAGAAGAAACATGTTTCCTTCAAGCATTGGTTGGAAATCTTGAATAGGATAGAGAGGATAAGATATTAGAGAGAAATGAGTGTGAGATAAAGATTTTTTGTTCCCCTACACTTTCGGGTTAGTGTGTGCTTCTTTTTTAAAAAAGTTTGTGTTCTCTTTAGAATTGAGGTCCAACAAACAAAGTAAGAAATACTAATATAAGCAGCGAGAATGATATGATATTGGCAGGTTCATAAGGATAGAATGGGAAAGTACTTTTAGTATTAAAATTGGTACTATCAATAAAAAGACGTGTGTTATGCTTTTTCCATTTTGATTAATTTGATGGAGATATGTCTTCTTCTTTCAGAAAAAAGATTTTCTTTCATTATTTTTCATTGTTACTAAATCTAGTAAATTCATTTTTTTTACTTTTTTTTCCTTTACCCATAAAGATAATAAATATAATGAATCAAATTTTTTTCATTCTTATTTGGGAATCTCAAAATTTATGCTTATTTTCAACTCCCAAAGTATTTTGTGGTTTACCACGCCCTTCCTCTCTCTAGCTGCTTAGCTAATGTGTTAAAACTAGTTGAAAACCTATGCTACATACAGATCATACAAAATAAAATTACTTAATGATTCATGAACATATTTCTTAAAGGTACTAAATATAGCGTTAAGAAAATAATTTATATAAATATTTTACAAATAATTAGAGTTTAACATTTATATGTTACCAAAATAACTGATTGACATTATATCGGAGCATTTGCCTTGCTAGAAACCTCATTTTGAAATGGAAAACCCCATGGCTTCATCTTCAAAATCCATCTCAAAATCCCAAGGGAATCACCAATCTGAAATAGTTGTATAGCATTGCAAATTTGTAACTGATATTGTTCCAAAATATAAAAGATGAAAATCATCAATATTAGAAGGTAAGTTCCAAAACACCAACATCTGGTTTCTTTAATATAGTTTTAAACTTAGATAACAATGATCAGTTCAACAAAAAAATTACAGCAACTCAAAATTAAACTTCTCAAAACACAATAACAGTAGCATTTATTTTGCTGGTACCCTGTGAGTTTCGCAACATGAATTAAAAAGACAAAACATAATTATTGAAGTTGTATAACAAAACAAAACTCAAATCGTTCAACCCTGATTTTTAAATAATAGATCTGATTATCATTGATAACCAATATGAAACAGAAACTACACATCCCAAGTCAGTTAATAGCAAAACTACAATCACAAAATTTTGAGACTCATTACATTTCAATATAGGCATAAGACACTAACCTTGTGACGCATGATGCGCTTATGTTACCTTCACAACCTCTTTCACTCTGTTAATCTTCATGGTGGGTTTGCTCTACACCATTTATTGTTTCGTTTTATGCCCATCACTTGCGAAGATATTGTTGGGAAAATAAACCACTTTCCCTCCTTGAGAACCACCTTCAACAGAGAAATAAAAATATGAACCAAATCACAACACAAGAATTTAACATGGAAAACTCCAAAGGAGAAAAACCACGGCCGTGTCAAATGACAACCAGAGAATATCACTATGTGAAAATTATTACAACACACAGACTTCTCTCTTAAACACCCACACCCCAGGACACCCACACTCTCAAAGCAAATATTTGAACTACTCACAACACTCTAAAACAAGAGTAGAAGGAAAAAATAAGTCAGATACAAGCTTAATGTGTTTTTCTGGTGTAAATTGAAATGGAGAACTTAGGCTCATATATATAGCCTTAGCAACCCCCTCCATCTCAATTCTAAGCAATGTGGGACTTCTCTCCCTAACCCATTTCAATCAAAATCCTAACAATCTCCACCTTGATTGAAATAAACACAACTTCAGCTTCCGTTGTCAAACAACAATCCCTTGCCTGTCATTGTCTATACCGACAATCATAGTTCAAAGAACTATCATACTCCACCATAAAAAGTAAAGTCACTTGGAATTAGACCAGTCCAAGCATTTCACCTCAGCACATGTCAAAACCACGCTGAAAACTATGGTACAACTTCCACATTGGCTTTTCTTGGAAGTTCTTCAGCCATCGACATAACCCCACCACACACCCTGCATCTTAATGCCAATCAATGCCCGTGTGCAAATGTGGATCCGCTCGCAACAACTTATCCTTTTCCATGAGCACGTAATGCCATGAGGATACCCTTCTTATCTTCTAGTAAAGATCATCTTCTCCTCTAGAGAGACAGTGTTAAGCATCTGTTGAGAACCTTTTTCTAACACCGCGCCACTTGGACAATTTTTCTTTACATGCCCAGGCTTTCCGCATTTCCAACATGTCATACTCCTTCCACGATTCTTTTTTCATAAGTGTCACTTCTAGCTACAAACAATGAATTAGATGAAGTGCTACCCTCATTCTTCATTCTTCTTTCTTCAACAATGATTTTACTAGCAACTTCCTCAAAATTCAGAGTTTCCTTCCCATACATCAAAACGGCTTGATATGCCCATAGGAAGATGGAAGAGACAATATAAGCCTTAGTGCCTTATCTTCATCATCAATCTTCACTCCAATAGCCTCTAATTCAGAGACAATACCATTGATGGCACTAAGATGGTCAGAGACTTTCATGCTGTCATCCATGCGATTATGAAACCTCCTTCAATAACAACCGATTTGAGATACCATTTGCCTGGTATAACCCTTCGAGTTTCTCCCAAAGTTCCTTGGCTGTCGATATTCCTTGCACATTTGCAAGAACATTCTTAGCCAAACTGACGAATTGCACTTGCTCTCAAATAGTTCCTCCAGTTTCATTATCCATTTCGGCGATCTCTCTTTCAACGCCTTGTGCAAACCTGATTGTATCAACACATCCTTGACTTGTATCTCCACAAGCCAAAATTGATTCTTCCATCAAATTTCTCTATGTCACACCTCACAGCACTTGAACTTGAAAAACTTGACATTGTTGCAACAATATACAGGAATAGTGTAAATCAACTTAAAATATGCAGGAGGGTTCCAGGAAAGAGAGGTGGGTCACAATGGACACGCTTAAATACCAAGTCTTTCCTTACAGAACCTTTCCAAATTGCACTCTCATCACACTTCCTTCCAGGAACAGCAACCAAGGATGATCCTCAAGCACCAGGGAGAAATTCTTTGATGTGAAGATGGACTAAGCTCCAACCAGAGCATACTAAGAATAAATCCCATCGAACCAAAGCTCCTGATACCAATTGTTGGGAAAATAAACCACTTTCCCTCCTTGAGAACCACCTTCAACAGAGAAATAAAAATAGGAACCAAATCACAACACAAGAATTTAACATGGAAAACTCCAAAGGGAAAAAACCACGGCCTCTCAAATGACAACAGAGAATATCACTATGTGAAAATTATTACAACACACAGACTTCTCTTTAAACACCCACACCCCAGGACACCCACACTCTCAAAGCAAATATTTGAACTACTCCTCACAACACTCTAAAACAAGAGTCCAAGAGGAAAAAATAGTCAATACAAGCTTAATGTGTTTTTGACTGGTGCAAATTGAAATGGAGAACTTAGGCTCATATATATAGCCTTAGCAACCCCCCTCCATCTCAATTCTAAGCAATGTGGACTTCTTCCCTAACCCATTTCAATCAAAATCCTAACAGATATGACCAGCACTTTTGATGATAAAAGATAAAAGATCTGTAAACCACAATTTACAATTTCATACGTAATGAGAGGATAAAAGTTACTAAAAAACATATTATAAAAATGAACAATATCATAACATTTCTAGATCTAGAATGTCTCTATGCTTATTCAAACTTATCAGAGGCTCTTCTATTTTTAATTTTTTTGCTGTTAAGTCTTAAAGCTCGATTGCATGTGAGGCAAAAGTTTTGCTTTTGGCTTCAAAGATAGAGAAACAAAGCTTTCAGGTAAACTTGAGTGAGTTCGTGCTCATCTTTGCTAGCATTACATTATATTTGTTTAAATCTGTTTACCAACTTTACAAATGAAATAATCAATTAATGGTCAAAGTCAAGTGCATATACCAAGTAATATGCAGTAATATAGGCAGCCTTTTTAAAGAATATAGGCAACTTTAATTCAAAACTTTTTGATGGCTCAAACTACCTCCCCAAATTACAGGGATGCATGGTAAATATGTAAGTCTTATCGAGACTTCTTATTAGACATCTCCCATGGTTTAGGATTTATTTAGTAGTTTTTATCATAGCTGAATCTTAAACTGCTTACAAGAAAATCATAGAGGATAAATAAAAAATTGGCATTGACATGCATTGCTAACTAATTATTTTAAAAAACTATCCACACAGTGTACATCCAGAACAAATAATATATTTTTTTTATGAGTATAGCTTCACCTTGCCCTGCAATTTGGATTGTTCTAGTAAGCATCTGAGACAACATTCTCTAGCTCTTGGCCTTTAAAACCCTTCTTCCAGCATAAACATTACAATGCAAAAAATTAATATAATATAAAAAATCAATATCCAAAACAATAAAGAATGCAGATTAACATATCTAATTACCATAATATATGAGCAACGTATCATAAATAAAAATGGATATAATCTTAAGAAGGAGAGATGCTTATGTTGATCATTGATTGGGGATTTGGTCCTTAATACACATAAAATTTATGTACAAATACATTAAGAATACCCTTTATAATCCATCATGATTTTGTCTTCAAAATAAAACAACAATAGAAAGCCCAAAATCCAATAAATCATTGAAAATCATGCTGGTAATAATGTCAATTTATTTCTACACCACAATAACAAAAGTAATTGAAACGAAATATTGATACAAAAGTCCACCTGAGAAGAATGAGAGATCAAACAGTTACATGAAATGAAATTCAGTTTAAGAATGTGATGAAGGAGAAAATAGAGAATCAATCAAGTGGAGGAATTTTGGAGATTTAAACTTTCAAGTGAAGAAGCACAACACGTTATTTCACAAAAGGTTTCAACCTAATATGCCTCAATGAAATTCATTTAATTAACAAATTCAGTATCTGTTATTGTCAAAACAATTTTTTCACACGGATTAGCAAAGTAAAAGGTATTTTACATTAAGAATAGCTATATCAACATGAAACAGGGAATAAAAAGATTATGGAATACTAAAGGATGATGCTGTAAAATATGACCCAAGAAATGAATGCTCGGTAAGCCAAAACCTGCATTGGTATAGACAAAATGCTTGTTTCATCACTGGTATCATCGATATATATGAAGTAATGCTTATCAAATTATCAAATTATTCAAATGCTGAAATTCAAATTTTTTCAATTAATATATGATGATTGAGATCAAATCTCGATTAGTTTTAATTCAAATTTTTTTCAAAATTATTTTTAAATTTGATTTTTCTCAAATTATTATATAATTTTTTCAATGAGTGAGAAGATATGAACTAAATTACTTTTGAATTAAATTAAATGTTTCAAATCCCTACATTAACGTTTCAAGTTTTTTCAAATCCTATTTTAATGTTATTTTAAATATTTTGAATCCTATTTAAAAATAAATAATAAGAACTTTATAATAATAAGGAATCATGAAAAGTATATCAATAATATCCAATGTTTATAATATGATATGATATGTTTGGCATTCTGCCATAGTTTTGACATAATAAATTAATTGTTACGACCAACTTAGGAACGTGATTGGCACGTGAGAATCTCATCCACGTAAGCCTTCTGGATGACGTGTCTCTAAATGTACATAATATATATAATATTATATTTGAAAGATGATTTTCTTCTAAATCAATATCATTTTCTCTGTTCAAAACATAATATTTAATATTCAAGCTTTAAAAACTTTTTTAATTCGTTCTGCTAAATTTCAAAATCATAAACTAATCCATTCACATGATATAAATCTTAAATCTGATAGCTTACTTAATCATTGAAATGAATTATAACTACATGACTTATCGATTATATAATTTAATTAAAACCAATAATTGAAATCCATTCTTAAACTCTGAAACACAAAGGGAAAATACATAAACTTTGAAAATAGTTTTAATATCTCAAAACACATGCGTGACTAAGATCCTCCTAAAATACTTGGAGCCCTCTAATACTAACATAAACCTATGCTAAGCCTTACTCCAAAATAAGGCCCACCATGGAAAAATGCTGAGTCAACCTTGGGCAAATTGAACCTATATCCTGCAACTATGAAAGGAAAGGAAAGGAGTGAGTCAATGGAATTAGTGAGTGAGCTCTCACCCATCACCCACATGGGACAACCAAGAAAATATAAATATAATACAGTATACATGCAACAAGCATAAATCATTTGATATTCACATATATAGCTAGCTAAGAAAACACTTTTCATTCTATAGTTTCATAAACAAACATTTATAAACTCATAATCAAACATAAAATCATTTAATGAGGTGAGGACAACCTGAAAAATAGTATTTGTTGAGCTAAATAAATACACATATAATAACTAAAGCTAAAGTCCTAAAGTCCCTGTTGGACAAGCTAAAGGTACCTAACCAGGTCCCGTTTTTGTAACCTGGGGGCGATATTGTCCTCTCGGATAACTTAGTACCAAGGTTAACGATCTCAATATCCATTAACTAACTTTCCGTTTTCTGTCTCTCCGTCTAAACTAGTTTGACAAAAAGAAAACTATAGCTGAAAATGGGTACTCCCCTGCGAAGCAGAGCCCCTAAATCATTAGTACTCTAAGAGTTATGGACTCAAACAATTCTAACAATCTGACTTTAGCATAAGTGTGGCTATGAAAATCATGCCTAAGGGATCATCTGTATGTAGGCATTCTAATTTCAAGCCCACAGAATATGTATCTGAGCTGCTATGAATCGTATGAATTCCGTACCTCTTGGTACCTTAAAAATAAAATTCTAAATTTTATATCTTAAGCGAACATATTTTACATACTTGATAATTCTGAATCATAGTTCAAACATTGGGTTCTAAGTCATGAAAACTTAAAAACTATAATAGCATTTTTCTTCGTAAACAAATCATACTTTCTTCAACATTGCTCAACTTAATATTTTCCAATATATCTCAACTGGAATTCTAAAACATGGTCTGGAATCTAAATCATAATTGATACAATAGCAAAGTTGCTACAATATATATTTTCTAAATACATTCCTTTCAAAATATGTAAAACATTTTCCATAACACACAATATAGCAATCATGGTCCCATGGTTTTGTAAAACTCATACTTTCATGCTATCATCATAAAACATAATTTTTCTACCTTAACCAAAATCATGAAAAAATCATTTTCTATAATTTTTCTTATCTCAAATCTCATATTCAACAATTATCATGCAAGAAACATATCTATAATGATAAAACTAAGGCTATAGGATCAAACCTATTCACCGTTTGAAGCCGGAGTATGTGGGCACCACTAACAACTGTCATAGAGCAACCATAACTCTAGATTAAACTCTAATACTCTCTAGATAACTCTAATCTACCTCTAACAACATTGGGGAGCACCCCCACTTAACAATAATGAGAGAAATAAGAACACCCATACCAAGATTATGAAGGAATGGAAGAAAAGAGACCAAAATCTATCAACATAAACATACCTTTGATGATTGGGAGCTAGATTTAAGAGAATAAGGGAAAGAGTGAGAATAGGAGGGGAGGGTTTCTGGTTTTAAGGAAAAAATGGGGAAGAAAGAGAGTGGGGAAGGGTTTAAAAGGGTAGGGCTCTAGTAAGAGGAACGACACTGTTTTTGCATTGTTTGTGCTCCAAGACCGCTGTGGCGGTCTGCAGTGCGCCCCACTGTGCACTTATGACGCTATAACGTCTCCAGACCATTGAACACGTGAAACGCCATCTGGTGACGACTATAGTGATCCTGACCGCTAGCAGTGACAACAAAACCCAACTGCACACAATTCCTATCACACAGCTTTCAGATCATCTCACTTAAGTTAATCATTTATTCTTCTTTCCATTAACTTTAAAACATAAATGTAAATAAGGAAAACCCTCCATATGGATTCAAATAAAATAAAAAAAAATCAAAATCCTAACCATTCAAAATCCAAATTTTGGATTTTAGTTCAAATCCAGAAGTTTTCAAATTTTTCTAAACTTAAGGGCTCAAAACAAAAACATTTAGAGGTATCATAAAATTCACTAAAAATCTCTCTTCAACTCATTTTCCCTCTATGAACAATTGCTAGGACTTTTGATCTTAAGAATGTGACTCTAACATATAGGTTTCAGACTTAGAGAACTCTAGGACCCAACTTAGTCCTGGGACACTAAGGCATATAGAACATATCTACTCACACATGTGCACCAGATATTACATTAATATTGCATATTATGTTTTTATTAGTTACTTAGTGCATAATATATTACATAAGTTTATCTATTATAATTTTTTTACATCAAAATGATAGATAATTTAATTAAATTTAAGGAGTTCAGATTAACTTGATGAGTTTTTTGTGTTTAAGATCTCTTTTACAATTTAAAATTTGCAAGTTATTAAAAAATAGTAATTATTTAATTAATAAAAATAAAAAGTACCTAAATAATTAAAATAAATTATTTTCAATTTAAAAATTTAATAATAAATGTTTAAGATAAATAATACACAATATAAAATATGAATGTACATAATAAAAATATTTAAAATATTCATAATTAATAAAAATATTTTAATTAATAATATTTATTTTTCAATTCATATGTAAATGTTTAAGAATTAATATTTCAATATATTTTCTTTTTAATTATTTCTACACAGTGGAATTTCTATTGATCTTAATAAGTTTAAAAATTAAGCTTATTTATCAAGTGACACCTTATAATAAATATAATGAATAGATAATTTGTCACGACCCAACCTTGGCCCATGATCGGCGCATAGGGAACATGTTCCCCTGGATCTAAACATGTAAGTTTTTACAGAAAAATGAGGAGAGTTTTCTCTGTTTTTTGGACATTGCAAAATTTTAAAATACAACCTATGAAAACAAAGATAAAATAGAGAAATCGAGCTTCAAACATTTTCAAAATGCACCCTCGCAACAAAATAGTAACTCAACATAATCTAGAATATTATCTCGGCTTATGAATTCCAAGTCCAGCTTTTCAATCCAAAACACTATTTTCTATATCCAAGACAATACAAACATAAAACCTGCTTAAAACTTAGCAATTAAAACATCAAATGCAATACTTTAAGTTCTCATACGAAAATTATTGCAGATTAAAACCATTATATATAGGCTTAAAGTACATTTTACAAAACAAACATAAACATGCAATTCAAAGACCTGCCTATGATATATGGAGCATTACGGATAGTTCTAAGACTGAAACTAAAAGGGAGAGTTCCACTATGAAAATTAGGTTTTCTTAAGAAGGCTTACAAACTCTAAAATCAACTATAGTTGAGGAGGATTGAACCCAAAAGTTGTACCTGTATTTGTAAAAGAAAGGGAAAATAACATAGTGATTTTGGAATCAATGGGCAGAACATCTATAACCCACATGAGATAATATGCAGATCACTAATATCACAAAAGTAAGACCATAAATCATATATAAATTCAACAAATTATTAGTTTCACTGAAAGACTTTCAAAAACATCAATATTATTGAAAATACAAGGAATCATCAAATCCAAGATAAATAGGATTTCACACTTGAGCGGCCATTCCTTCGTGTAATCCTAAAATGGAATGGTCCTACTCATGTGAGTAACCATAGAAATGAGGATCCACTATGTGGTCGTAAATCAAGATAGTCAATGTGCACCAAAGCTAACGCATACTGATCGTTAGCTAGGATCATGTTAGAGATTCTCTTCAGAAATACATACTAAAGTTCATACATAGCTTACTAATTCAATTTTCAACATTTCAGAAGGGGGCTCATGCCCACAATTCTCATTTCCTTTCTCAAATCCATAACAAAGACAAAATTAATTTCAAATATTGTAAATTTGACTTCCAACCTTTCTTTGTGCAATACACATTTTCCAAATCAAAATCATATCATCTCATGTGTCATTTTTTGTTATAAACATAAGCTAACATAATAGATTTAATTTCATCAAATGTTTATAATGTTGCCAAATAATTAAATTTTCAGTATCAAATTATTATAATATATTTAGAACCAATATAGTATAAATAAAAACAATTATAGACATAATGTCTACTCAACTGGTTCCAAGTGCCACCAATCCAATAGTTGATGTTGAATTGCTCAATCACTCTAGGAATAAGACAACAACAATAATTTTTAGGAGTTAATAGTGCCAAAAATTTCAGAATCTAACTCACTAACATAAAACCCCCAAATCCCATAACCTAGGGTCCACATTAGAGCTCTAATCCTATACCCACAACATGACTTAGCTAACCTATGAAATTGGAAGTAAGATTGAGCTCCATTATACCTTTGATAACTAAAGGAAGGAAAAGGAAAGAGTGAGGGTGTTGCCTCTCGATAGAACTTGGAGGAATAGCCCTTGAACCATGAAGGAGATAGAAGGGATGCTACTATTTGCATCACAAAGGCAGAGGCCGTGCTTGTGTCGACACGGTGGTGCTGGTGGTGAAAGGCAAGACGTATGGTTGGGGAGAGAGAGAGAGAGAGAGAGAGAGAGAAAGAGAGCTATAGGTCGTTTTTCAATAAGATATGGAGTGGAGTGTGTTTCGGTTATATTAGAGGATGTTGTATGTTGTATCACTTATTTACATTTCCTAATTTAACTTTAAAATATAAATATAAATAAGGAAGTACTCTCGTTGGATTCAAATAAAATATCATAAAAATTAAAATCCAACCAATCAAAATCCAAATGTTTGGATTTTAGTTTAAATTAAGGAATTTCTATGATTTTATAAATTTGTAGGTTAAAAATGAAAGGCTTAAAAGTTTTCTAAAATTCATTAAAAATTGTCCTTTAACTTATTTTCATTTTGGAATAATTATTGGACTTTTGAATTAAAAAGTGATTATATCATATAGTCCTCCAAGGACATGTAGTTAAAACTTAGTGAAAAGGACCAACAACACATAAGGTAACTGACACCATTCCTGGTTTAGAAAAAATTTTCTAGCTTTTTTTATTTATTTAAAACTATGGTATTATATAATTTCCACTTTGATCTCATTAAGTGCGTATTTGGATTAGAATTTGCAAACGATGATCTATTCCAACTTAATTCTACCAAAATTGATTTTGGCAGAATTGAGTTGATTTAAACATGATTTATGCTTGGAAACTTTATGAAAAGTAATTATGATAGAGTAAATATTATTTGGATAATGTTGATCAAAATTATTTTAGAATGTGTAATTACGAAAAGGACATGTGATATACTTTTAATATTATTTTTTATTTCATTTTTTATTTTCAAGGAATATGAATAGTATATATTAATTATCTTTTATATGTAAGTAAAAATAAAAAAAAATAAAACATGAAAAATAATAAGTTGCAAAAATATTTAAGTTGAATGTTTAAAAAAATAACAACAATATGAAGATTATATAAACATTTAAAATATAAAATAATATAGAATAGAAATCAATAAAAAAAAGGTGCAAGGTGATTTATTAAATAAAATGCAAAGAAATAGTGAAAAAATACACTAAAAGATATGGAATATTTTTTAGATAAAGGATAAATATGTCGAGAAATAACATCGTGATTTTAGTTCAACTGAAAAACTTCAAAATGTCATTTCCACTTGAATAGAGGTATGACACTTAAATCACGTTGAACCAATTTCAACAGAGAAACACCCAAACACTGCAACTACAACGTTCTAGGTTGTTGAAGGCGCGTTTGAAGGATGAAACGCGATCACATCATTATTGATTGGGTAAATTACATTATTTTCTTGAGGTTTGTGAAAATATAACTCATACTCCCTCTATTATCCACATAACACTCACAACCCCTACTATCAAATTTTAAGTATTTATATTATAGTTTCACTCCTTATTCACAAACACTGATAATAAATTTAACAGAATAATATTTTGTGATATTAAGTTTTTAATTAATAAATTATAAAAAATATATGTATCCATTATGTTAAATTTAGGGTATTTTTATAATTTTGTTAATTAAAAATAGTTAATATCACAAAAATGTTATTTTGAAGTTTATTATCATATTCTATGAATGAAGAGTGAACTCTAATATAAATACTTAAAATTTGACAAGAGGGGGTGTGAGTGTTAGATGGATAAATAGAAAGGATATAAATTACATTTTCACAAATTAAGAAGTGAGTCCAATTTTATCCTTGATTTTGTTGAAAAAAAAAATGAAGGGCAGGGTCGTAAAATTGACAATTATACCCTGCTGCAAAGCTTAAACCAATGCCTCAAGAACACAGAGTCATCAAGTAATAATGAAAGGACAACTTTTTTCTTAATATATATTTTTAACCTACTGTGGCCATCGCCCTAGAATACCGAGAGGGATCTAGAAGATGAATACAAAGCAAATGTCAATAATAGGCCTAATAATCAAATACGATAGCTTGGTATTATTGATTTAGCTTTAGAAGTCTCTACATGGATAAAGAAACACGCCATGGGGAGGAACCCACTACCACAAAAAAAAAAAATAGATTCAAGGGCGGGGTCATAAAATTTTGAATTCTTTTTTTTCTGTGTTTTTGTGATGTTTTCAGATATTTGCTATGCTTTATAGAAAGAGGGTGATATATGCACTCACCGTCAGAAAGACAGAGAGAGAAGATGAGGAAAAAAAAAGGAAAATGAAAAATAGAAGCTCAGGCCACTGTCCTCGTCTTCCAGTCCACAGAGAAAGGTGCCTCATTGAAACTCTGTCTTAAATGGTCTGTGACCAACATGGTCCAAGTAAATATTGTGATAAATAAAATGTGACAAAATTATCTTTTTGTTGTTTTATTTTATTTCGTTCCAGACTGTTCTTCCCTTTCTCTATGGTAATTTTATCAAAACAAAGAATACCTCCGAAATAGGGTTGTGATAGAATAGTATTGAAGTTCGATACATATTAAAACAAATAGCACCATTAATTGTTATTTAATTAAAATAATACCTCTTTTCTTTTATAGTAATTAAAATAAGGGTAGTGCAACAAAAAATAAAATTAAATTAAAATAAGGGTAGGAAGCAAAAAAAAAACAATTATTGTGGATCCTATATATTAAAAATAACAAAACATATTTTTTCAATACAAATATTTTTAAAAAATTTTTAATTTATGTTCTAGGACACCAAATAAATAAACTTTTAAAATACAATAATATTATTCTAATACTTAATTTTCTTAAATAGCCAAACACTCTACTTATAAAATATATAGATCTCATCACTTATTTTCTGTCAATTTATTCTCTTTATATCACTCTTCTTATATTATTATGAAAATATTAAAATAATAGAGGATCCGTGTGTGTTTCAGTGTCGTGCCTACAAAGATTATTTTCCTAAAATAGAAGCTTAGTTCACTATAGTCCTCTTCCAGTCCACGGCGAAATATACCCCATTGAAGTCCAGTAATACCTATTGCCGCTCCCATTCCATTAAATTTTTTATTTAGGTTTATCACAATACTCTGAGAGTAGCTATTATTCTTCCCTTTTATATATTGCCACAATCCTTTCAACACTTTTATTGTGGATCCTATATATTAAAAATAACAGAACATATTTTTCAATATAAATATTTTTAAAATTTTTTAATCAATGCTCTAGGATAATAGATAAATAAAATTTTAAAATATAATAATATTATTTTAACATCCAATTTTTTTAAATACCCAAACACCTTACTTATAAAATATATAGATTTTATCACTTTTTTTAACTTATTCTCTTTTCATCACTCCTTTTACACAATTATAAGTGTCTATACACATGTAGATAATGAAATAACATTTTCCTTTAAATAACACCTCTGAATAGGATCACAAGCCTCAGATGCGATTAAATTGCACCCCAAAATATTATCTTTAATAAATTCTGTGTTATTTTTTTATACTAAATTTGACTTTGATGAATTACTTTTGAATATTTTTTTGACTGATTCTATACGAAAAAATACTGAAATACTATACTGCATGATTTTTTACCTAGATCACCATATTGAAGTCCGATATGCACCCCCAAGCTACACACGTCAAGTCTTAAGTTCCGAATCCTCCATGGCACAAAAGCATAGAAGCACAAAAGCATTGATTGGGAATCTTGATAGGACAGAGTGGATAAGATACTAGAGAGAAATGAGTGTCAGATAAAGATTTGTTTTGTTTTTTTCTTTTCCTACACTTACGGTGGGTTGGCGTGTGTTTCTTTCTTGATAAAATTTGTGGTCTTTTTAGAATTGGGCTAATGTGTTAAAATTGGCCAATTTTATGTTTCAATAACTTTTGTTACGTGAATAAATAATTTGACTGAGACCAAGAAAATATAATTAGTTTGGTTTTATAAAATTAGTTGTAAATTTGTATTATTTGATAATTCTTATTTTATTATTTAATTCTTTGAAACAAATTTTATTCATTTTATTATGTATACTTAGTTATATTTTGTATATATGATTATATAGTTATACATATAAATATATATTTTACTATGTATCAATTGAATCCTTCATTGAACCTTTCGTTTAAATTGAGAAATTGATAATAGTTTAGATGAAATTATATTTTAAGGATAAAAGTCATATTAACAACTTATGCATTTAATAAGTTAGGCTAATCAAAAAACTTATGTGGGGATTCAATTCTGCATGTACTGATTGTATTTTCAAATTGGGCTAGAATAAAATATTGGATTTTGCTTGGCCCAAAAGCATGGAAGAAATATGTGGCCTTTGGGAATTGGTTGAGAATCTAAGATAGAATATTGTGAATAAGACATTAGAGAGAGAAATAGGTGTGAGATAATTACTTTTTATTCCTTTTTACTTTATGGTGGGTTAAAGTGTTTTTTACATATTGGATTTGAGATAATAATAAGCATGGATATGGGTTTAAAAATAAATTTACGTAGAGGGTGGTGTTGGTAAAATCACCCTACATTTAATAGTGGAGTGGTGAGATTTAGTCGAGCACACAATAGGCATGATCTCGGTAGTAGTGGGTGGCAGTGAAAACTCGCCACAAGCAATATAAAATAACGGGTGGCGAGATTTCAGAAGGAATCTTGGCTGGCAAGATTTCTAAAAAATATTAAAATATTAAACTCTCTCTATATAAACTCATTTTCGTCTTCTTTCCACGAGTCATTCGGTATGTTTGGTTTTTAAAGGTAGTGTTTAGATGTATTTTATACAAAGTGAACTAGAGTATGCGCAAATAATATAGCTCCTCTTCTTTTTCTTTAGTTGTTTCAGTTTATTTTTTTTTGTTTATTTTTTGTTTCAGTCCCAAAAAAATGTTATTTAGGTCTCTTACTCATTTTGCTTCTTCATTCTTTTTATTTCTTTTGTTTATTTCATGTTAGTGAGTTCCCCGTGTTGGTAGTCCCGTGAAAAAAAAAATTCCAATATCTGTGTGCCAAAAAAGTGTTTCGTGAGACAAAAAAATATTAAGAGAGTAGAGCAAGAAGAAAGAGGGAAAATGGATGGTACAATAAATATAATAGTATATTTCAATGGCAACATTGTTACAAATACTAGTGAAGGTGTCACATTTGTTTGTGAGAATCCAGCATGTTTCTTTATGCCTTGCACTATGTCATTTTCGAAGTTAGAAAGTGGTCTTAAACAATGTATAGATCCTAAAACTCCAAAAATAGTGGAGAAAATAACATACAGGTGTCCAGGATCAATTTTTGGTGGGTTCACTCAGGATTAAGCAATCGCAATCAGCAATGATGACCACATGCATCAAATGTTTCAAATATACCACCAGCATTGAGCAAAATATTCGCCATCGAGTTGTATGTTGATTTCAAAGAAGTGGGTCCTATCTTTTACCATCAAGTTGACAATGAGGAGGAAGAGGCTCAGAAACACATTTCTAGAAGAAGAGGCAGAATGGGAAGAAAACAATAGTAAAATGTTAGGAAGAATTTCAGGCAAATATGAAAGTAGTGATGGTGGTGATGATGATATGGAACTAGATGATGAAGCAGATGATGAGCATATATCAAATACAGTTGCTATTCAGCATCCATTTGGGAGCCATCCTTTATGCGTTCTTTAGATCTTGAAGCTATGAATGCACCTGAGTTTTGGAGTATGCCGGTATGTAGACATTTATGTTGCTTCATCTTAATAGATATCTTTAGAAAAAAAATTATATTTGATACATGTTTATTATTATATTACTATTATATTATTTTCACTTTTTAATTTGAGTTATTAATATATTGTTTTGTTGCATTTATTTATTTTATGTTTGCTGAAATTAAATTAAATTTTAATTTGGTGGAACATTAGTTTTTTTTATAAGGCTTGTATATTTTTAATTTTGTCCTATGTTATATATACTAAATAAACATATTGTTAATTGTTTTGTAAGGCTTGTATACTTTTTATTTATTTTCTTTTTAACTTATTAATTTTTTTATTTCATATTGTGTTTCGTAGGTGCCCTCTGTTAGTAATGGTGAATTTTGTATTGGAATGCAATTTAGTGATAAAAGCGTTATACAAATAAAAAGTACATATCTGAAGGAGTGGATTATAAAGTGTATGAGTCAGAACCTTTGACATTTTATGCTAAATGCACTCATATGAGGTTGTCAATGGCTTGTTAGGGCTAGCTTCAGGAAGAATAAGTACTTTTGGGAAATCAGGAAGTATAATGGCCCACACACTTACATTAGTGAAAGATTCATTAGGATCATACAAAATTAGATTAAGATACAATTGCAGAACTTATAAAGCCCATGGTAGAATTTACCATCTTTTAAGATTAAATCTGTGATTGCAGAGATTAAATCTCGATACGGTTACATAGGACATAACAGAAAGCATGGATGGCAAAACAAAAGGCAATTGAAAAAGTTTTTGGTCAATGGGAAGCCTCCTATGAAGCCTTGTCACAATGGTGTGTAGCAATGTGTGATGCTGTCGAGGATCAGTGGTTTAGATGGATACTGTGGAAGCCTTCGCGACAATGAGATAGTTCTAAACGTTCGAATTTTTCGCGTGTATTTTGGACTTTTGGCCCTTGTATTAAAGCGTTAACCTGCAAACCACTCGTTCAAGTTGATGGCACACATTTGTATGGAAAACATAGAGGGACTTTATTAGTGGCAGTTGTGCAAGACGGCAATCAAAACATATTGCCAATTGCTTTTGCTATTGTCGAGGGTGAGACCAAATGCTTGGTATTTTTTCTTGGATAATCTACGTAGAAATATTGTGATTCGAGATGGAGTTGGCATTATTTCTAATTGCCACGAGTCAATTAATGCAGCAATAAGGAGAAGCAATGGTCAATGGGAACCTCGAGAGCATTTCACATGTATTGCATAAGGCACATCAATGCCAATTTCTTGCAAAGATTTAAGGCACCTTATCCTGCACAAAGTAGTTGTGAGCATGGGTAATTTACATTTCCGTCTTAATATTTAATTAATGGATTTGTGATTGAGATTTGTAAAAAATAATATATTGAATATATTGTATCTTGCAGGGTACTCGAGAACGGAGCATCAATTCAATATTAATTATAAGCGGGTGTGGGAACGTGGAGATAGATATATAACCTGGCTTGATGAAATCCCATGAGAAAATGGGTCTTAGCATATGATGGTGGACATTGTAGGGTCACATGACCACGAACTTAGTCGAGTGTGTGAACTCAGGATTAAAAGGGGCTTGCAATCTTCCCATTACGGCTTTGGTTAGAGCAACCTACTTTCAATTAGCTGAGTTGTTTACAAGGAAAAGTGAGGAGACATGTGCTCGTAAAAATGTAGGACAGGTTTTCTCTGAACAGTGATGTCTCGACTTCGAGCAACGGCAGGCTTCCAGGACCCTCCATCACTCAAGCAAATAGACATCATCAGACTTTCCAAGTCCAAGATTCATCTAGCGGACAAGCATATAGAGTTGATCTGAGGCACAGGAATTGTGATTGTGGTGACTTTCAAATAGATCGATATCCGTGTTATCATGTAATGGCCTGTTGCTCATACTTGAAAGTTACTTGGCACCCTTATGTTGACAGTGTTTATACGATTGATACAATTTGCAAAGTGTACAAGAAAGAGTTTGGGGTGATAGGGAGTGAAAGTACATGGCGCCGATACAAAGGACCAAGAATTTGTCCTAACCCTTCATTGAAACGCACAGGAATAGGTCGCCCAAATCAACCCGTTTCTTGAATGAAATGGACTCACGTGAAATGCGGGAACTCGACGATGTGGTCTTTGTAGAGGTGAGGGCCATAATCGCCGATGTCCACATGCTCCTGGTCCTAGTTCATAGTGTTAGTCTAGCTCCATGTTTTTCCTTTTTATGATTTCTTAATATTCCTATTTGTAATGACTTGTTAGCCTACCTCCATGTTTTTTCTTTTTATGATTTCTTATGATTCCTGTTTGTAATGGATTATCATCCGCTCTATTTATATCGAAACTAAAAATGATTTATCAACTTGTGATATTTATATCCTATTTGTAATGGATTTTCATCCTCTATATTTATATCCTGTTTGTCATATTTGAATTTATATGTGAAAGATTATTTTTTAACAAAAGATAAAATAAGTACATGTCATATGAAGAAAAAAAATTAGACCCAATCATAATTACAATCATAACTACAATCGTAATTTTTAACAATCATAATTATAATCATAACTACAATCATAATTTTTAACAATCATAATTACATCGGTGACTATTTTCCCTTGGGCGGCTTCTTTCCTAAAAGGGTCAATCTAATGGGTGCAAAAATAGTTTTTGGTAAACCAGAACCACCCTCTCATCCAATGTGGGAAAGGGCTATTGCTTCTCCTACGTTCTCTCCCTCTCTCATCCATGTTCCCTCTTCTTTTTCTCCATCATCTCGTGCAATCTCAGGCTCTGCCATGTGGCCAGATGTAGATGTTCCCACTAACCCCATCCCTTCCTCTCTGAACCCATTCGTCATTGGTGTCCATTGATTAGCCAGGGAAAGTATTGGTTGAGAGAAATCTCAACACAGCTGGTTTGTATACATCTTCCTGTACATTTGCCTCTTCATTTAAGTCAAAGAGGCTTCGAGGTGCAAGGGCTTCATCAATGTTGATTTCATAATTTCCCTAAATGACCCGAACGAGATGGCCCAGTGGCAGGTCCTCAACAGACCTTCTAGCTTGAGTAAAAATGCTTTTTGAACCATGACAATGTCCCTTGCATCTAAGGACATTCGAGCTAGTTCCAAATTATGTTGACTCTCCTGACTCTCTCGACTTTGTACATGTGAGGACTGTTGGTTCAACCATTGATCAACCTCATCATTCGAAACTTGCAAGGACGCCACACCCTCTTGTTGATGAGGGGTGGTAAGGGCACATGAAATTGTGGGTGCTGTGGGAATGGCTGGTATAGCGGGAATGACGGGTCCTGTGGTAATGGATGGTCCAGTGGGAATGGTGGGTCATGATGGAATGGCTGCTCATAGGAGAACGGTTGGTGCTCATGGTGTGGTGGGTGTAGTGGCTCATGGTGCCGTGGGTCGTGGTGTGGTGGCTCATGGTTGGGGATTGGGTGGGGATTGGCTGGTCCTGGGGGATTGGTTGCTATATTGAGAGACAACCATAACCAATTTATCGCGTACTGTATATACCAATCACGATATTCATTTGAAGGAACATAATGATTAGTGGGTTGTCCCTGGTAGACATTGATAACGGGTCTTCCACAATATGACCCACTCATGATGCTTTTCCTCCAATCAGTTGGTTTTCTTCCTCGTAAATCTTTATTATGCGATTGCCCTAAATTACGAGGTGGGAGAGGAATATGTTGATCAAGTCCAAATTGGTGCATAACACGGTCAGAAGCATGCCACTCTATGACCTCAAAACATATCAGTGGGCTAACGTTAACCATATTATACGCTAGCCTGCACATCATGTGGAATCTGAGCATCAATCATTAGATCCATATATGGTTGCCACACAAACTGCATTAATTAAAAACTTACATGAGTTCCAAATAATATTTAATTTAATATTAAAAGAAATTCTTTGATATATTAATGTTTAAGTCTGAATGGTAGGGACATTATTGTATGGATTGTTGCGTTGATATTGTGTCTCCTTCCACCTATGGATTTTTTTTGTGTAGAAAAGATTAGAAAAGACTTTTTATAACAAACTTATTTATTTAAAGTATTTTTTAGAGCAAAGGGAAAAGCAACTAGCATGCTTGCTAAAGGAGCCAACCATGGGAGTCGTGACCATGCCCACACTTGCAACGGTGCCATGCTACCAGCAATATCTCGTGCACTCTTACGTGTAGCACGATCTAATCCTTGATAAAGCACAACAAGGCATCCTGGCCCAACTGTACCATCTAATTTCATCCAAATTTTCAAGAAGTTGCAAGAATTTCCTGTGAACCATGCTTGTGCTTTTATTTGGCATTAAGAAATGCCCCAATAAAGCTAGTATATAACTACGAACATTAAATGCTATTAGCTCATTAGAATTTGTTTCAAGCCTATTTATGTGATATGAAAGCCATTCAAATTTTATTTCTTCTGCCACAACATCGATCACATGGCTGACCACCAAGCAGTTGTTCGCACATATTCTGAAGAATGGTCATCACCATTCATGAATCCTGTACGGTAAATCATCTATGCGAAGTCTCAGTAAAATGGCAACATCCTCCAATGTCACTTAGCACTCCCAACTGGAAGGTGAAATGTGTGAGTTTCTGGTCTTCACCTTTCTACTAAAGCACTTATTAGAGGTCTATACTTCTATTTCAGAAATCTGTGAAACACGTAGAGACCAGCTTGTCGTAAAAGTTCGTGTATCTCCACTTTTGGTAACTTTATGTATAAGTGACGAGGCCACAATAATTCTCTTTGTTACAAATAATAAATTTTGCACTAATTAATAATAAAGTATTATTTATAATATATATATTTTTTACGGGTATGTTACCCATTACATGAAAAATAAAATATGAATAACAATTAAATCTAAATCTTTTAATAAAAAATGGATATACTGTAATAGAAATATTGCAAATAAAAAAATAAAATTAAATAATTTTTTACTAAAACTTAAGCATAACACCACTTACAATATTTTGACGAATTTGCTCAAATACGTGTTCTTTGAAATCACCGTTTATCAAACGCCATTTTTTAACACTATAAATAAATAAAACTTTATGTTCTCACACACAAGACTCACCACAAAAGCTCTCAATCGAACAAAAATCCCTTCAAACACTCACATTCCGTGGTTACTACATTTACTCGCTTGCCGCACTCCTCCTTCCCAACTTTTGAATTTATAGATGACATGAGTGGAGTTCCAGGGCTTCATGCAAAGCGGGCCAATAATGGAGAGAAGCATGCAAACCATGAGGACGGGTGGCGCGCGGGAGCAAGGGACGTTGCGTCCATATTTATCAGGAGAACCCCATCTAGCACATGGCAAGCAGGGGGAGGCGGAAAATCTCGCTGTCACGGGTCAGAGGGAATAATGTGGGTGGCAAGATTTTAGGTGCGTCCATCACTGTTGTCTCTCCTCCTCGCACTGTTGCTCCTGTAAATCACGTGCACCACAAGTTCAATTTGTATAGAGAGTGAAGACAAGTGGGGCCATATTTTGACCAAAATTAAAAAGCTAAGCCACATTTTTGTGTTGTGTCCTGAAGCCACTATCAAATGAACTTTAATATTTTCATTTGGTCACATCTCCTGTAATCTCGTGCACCACAAGATTTTCTTCTAAGCTTCCACCCGTAAATCACACCCAATGCGTGATTTGTAACCCACATATTTGTAAAATTTGCTCCAAATCCATATTAATGGCAATAATCAACTCAATATTCATATAAAAAATAATTTCCCTTAAAAGTGTGTTTTTCTTTTTTTAATGAAATTGCAGCTGTTCAAGTGTTCTTATGCTGGCCCTCGCCCTCCACATTTCTAGGCCTATTGTCCTCCCTGTCCAAATAAACTAACTGGATTTGATGGGATCTACAAGTTGTGAAGTAACAGACAAGTCCTTTATTGATACCAAATCTGGCCACTTCTCAACATCACCATCCATAGACCTAAAGAAAGCAAGCACAAGAACCTTATGTGTGGGGAATATCTCGATTAGGATTCTGCTAAAACTAAAGCCATTAGCAAAACAAAATTAATAAGAATGGTAAATAAGGATATAATACAAGCATACAACTACTAAATGCAAGAAAGAAACAAAAGCCATATCATATGCTATGGATTCACAAACCCCACAATGAGGTGGTTGCCGCCCTATGACTAATAGGAACAGAGAAATATTTAATGCACTAAAGTAAAAGAAATTATTTATTTTGATTTATTTTTTAATTAATAAATAAATTTTATGGGTCATTATTATCTCTTACTTTTCATATATTTTTAATGTAATAACTGATGTATCAATAAATAAATAAATAAAATAAAATAAATATTTTATCTTACTCCAAAAACACCTAAAAATTTCTCAGAAAGGACAAAAGCACACACCAACCTCCCACGAAATGCAATGGTATTGGTTCAGATTTAACTTTTACTTGCTATGGGTAAAATTTAATCTGATTGGGATTTACAACGAAAATAACCAATGTGTGTTAGGTGATTGTAGGGAGATGGGGGCTGGTACAGAACGATCTTCAAAAAGGAAGAAAAAGAATAGACGAGAACAAAATGAAAAGGGTAAAAAGGTGATTTTATTGCATTTTTAATATTCCATTAACTCTTAATATAATTTTTAATATTATTTATAAGTTCAATTTCTATACATTGATAATATAAAGTGATTTTACACCGTCAACCAATAGAAATTCAAGAGTGTCCCATAAAAAAAATCAACAAGTATTTTATTTTATGCTATTAGTGCATAGAAATTAAGCTTATTATTTATTTTATAATTATTTTTATTATTTACTATATATTTTAATAAAATGGGGTAGAGTGTAAGATTTTTAAACTAATAAGGTGAAGTGTCAATCCTTGATAATTCAAAGGGGTTAGTGTATTTTACTCTCCATCTGAACTCCTTACTTACCTAAGCCCTAGCCCACCACACGTATTAAAAACGGTAACACTTTTATCTCCTATAAATACAATAACAAAGGAGGAGGAGGTTTATCTCAACCTAAAGATCAAACCCCCTCCTCAAGAAATGTTTAGAAGAGAATATATTTGCTTTGTTTCATTTAATAAATAATATATCAGCTTTGTGGGTTATTGTTGTCTTCTATTTTCGCTACATATTTAATACAATAACTAATGTGTTTTTTATTAAACGAAATAGAGTAAAGACATTATCTTACTCAGCACCCAATAAATTATTCCTTCCCCCTCTCCACCTCTAGCTAAGAGAGGAACAATAAAGGGTAATAAAGATCGACCTCTAGACCACTTGGTAAATGCTTGTACCAGGCCATGAAATCCACTTCAAGAATATTGTTTTCCCAAATACGTACTCTAGTGTTGGCCTTCAAATGTGTACTCTATGCGGGCAAGCCAGAAAAACGTATAAATAAAAAAGATTAAGACTTTTTTTAAGAGTCTAGGATTAAATTAGTTTGTTCATGAAGTTTTTTAGCCTTTTACAATGGAGTGTTATAAAAGAGTAAATTTCCAATTTCCTAATTAAAATTAATTTTCATATCTATGCCCATGGCTATACTCAAATATATTAAACATGAAGGTGAAGGTGGACAAGAAAATCGCCTTTAGTCGAGTCTATATAGATAACTAGGCTCATGGTAGAGCCGAGATGAATCCAATTTGATCTCCAGGAAAGCTCAATGTTGAGGACCCTATTGAGATCCTGAAGGATCTTATTTCCCGGTTATCTTTTCCCCTCTTCATTTGAGGTTAAATAATTGATAGAATTAAGATGAGGCAAAATGCAGATAGATAAACTCACAATTTGGGCAGAAACAGTGAGACAGTAAAGATGGAGATGATATTGGAGACGAAGTTAGAGATGGAACTATGTGTGGTAATGATGTATAGGTCGACATTGTAATTAATTAAAAAAATAAAAAAAATTAGGTTATAATCTGATAAAATTTTTTTTGAAAAGTGAGAAAATAAAAGGATAGGATATGAAATATCTAGAGATATTATTGCAAAAAAAAAAAAGCTTTTTAAATGCAAATGAACCCACAATCTAGCGCTAGACTTCTACATATCTCAATGAGCTATGAGAGGTCGCGAGTTGATTCTCATTCCTACCCCTATCCCCTTATATCTTAGTTAAAAAAACATTTTAAATTAGTGCTTATACAAGAGAGCTCGACGTTGGAAGATCTCGCAATCTTTGTGGCCATTGTGTCAAGCTGTAATGATCACAACCCGACTTGAAACGTGAGCTGGCACGTAAGGAATTCCATCCCCACATAAACCTACTTGGTACGTGTCCCTCTAAATGTATATTATATATACAATATTATACTTAAAATATGATCTTTCTTCTAAATCATTATCATTTTCTCTAATTAAAGCATAATATTTAAATTCATAAAAACGAGATATTTAGAATACATAATTCTGAAAGCGTCTTGATCAAATCTGTGATTCATAAAAGGGTAAACTGTTCCTTCTTCTAATCATGGTCATAAACTGAAAATCGATATAAATTCTTGAAAGCTGAAACACTAATACATTTCGGTTCACTACATAAATCCTTAGGCATAGTCTACATTTCAAAATACATACTTGAACTTTAAAAACATATAGGGAAATATATAATCTCTGAAAATAAATAAAGTATCTCAAAATAAATACATGGCTCGATCCTCCTCACATCTCCTGGAACCCTCTAAAACTAACAGAAGCCTAAACTAAGCCTTATAACAATGTAAAGCTCACCAAAGGATCACGGTGGCTCCTAGAAGATGAAGAAACTGGATTTGCACCTGCAATTATGAGAGGAAGGAAGAAAGGTGAGCCAACAGACTTAGTGAGTGAATTCTCACCCATCACCCACATGGGACAACCAAGAAATATACATATAATACCATGCATGCAACAATCATAATCATTTGATATTTAAATATATAGCTATATAAGAAAAGAATTTTCGTTCCTTAAATTCATAAACGGAAATTGTAAACTCTCAAGCAACATGAAATCATTTTAACTAAGGGTGCGGTAGATCTTGGGAAAACTTTATTTGCTAAGCTAAATAAATACATATATAATAACAAAAGCTGTAAAATCAACAGTCCCTGTAAAGCTGAGGGTACCTAACCAAGTCCCATTTTTGTGGATGCTGAGGACGATATTGTCCTCTGACGGATAACTTGGTACCAAGGTTAACGATCTCATAACCGTTAACTAACTCTTTCCTGATCTTTGTCATTTAAACTAGTTTGACAAAAAGAAAACCATAGCTGATAAGGTGGGTACTTTGTCCCTAGCAACGCATAGCCTTTAAATTCTTAATACACTGAGATTTCTAGACTCATATAACTTTGACAATCTAACTTTAGCATGATTTTCATGCCCAAGGGATCGCCACTTCTAGGCATTCCAATCTTAAGCCCACAAAATATGTATTTCACAATTGCTACAAATCATGTTGAATTCCGTACCTCTTGATACCATAAAACTGAAGTTTTAAATCCATATCTTAAACTAACATATTTTTCATATATTTGATAACTCTAAAATCATAGCTCAAAACACCGGGATTCACAATCATAAAACTTGAAAATCACATAACATTTTTATTCGTAAAGTTGGGTCATATTCTTTTTCATATTTTTCCAACATATATAAATATTTTAACTGAATATTCTAAAACATAGCTTGAAATCTTAAACTTAGAAACATAGAGATATTAAAGAAATCTATAAAAATATATTCGATAAAATATTCATCCTACTACAATACATAAATCCTTAATAAATCTTTTCTCAAATATGTAAAACATTTTTCATAGCACACAACACCTCAATCATGGTCCCCCATGATTTTCTAAAACACATTTCTTCATGTCATCATCATAAATCATAATTTTTCTAACTAGACATGATCATGAAAAATCATTTTCTATACTTTTCTTATCTCAAACTTCATATTTAACAATCATAATACAAGAACATATTCATTATGGTAAAACTAAGGCTATGAGGTCAAACCCACTCACCTGGAGGAAGGAAAGTATGGCATCAACACCAATATAGCTCCGATGGAGCAAGGATGGCACCAACAACTCCATAAAGCAACCATAAACTCTAGATTAAACTCTAACAATCTCTAGAGAGTTCTAATCTAGCTTTAACAACATTGGGAGAGCCCCCACTTGACAACAATGGAGAAAACCACAACCCAAACTAAGAACATGAAAGAATGGGAAGAACGGAGACAAAATCTATCAACATGAACATATCTTGATGACTTAGTGGAGCTAGACTTGAATAAGATTAAGAAAAGAGGTGGGAGGGGGGTTTGAGAGTGAAGGGAAAATGGGATTTGGGGAAGAAATCGAAGGAAAGGGGTTTTATAAGGGTGGCTGTGTCCTGTAAGTGGAACAACACCGTTTTGCATCGTTCGCGCCTCAGGGGGACTGCTGGCTATAGCGGTCAGGGAGTCCGTGCGTCCCGAGCTAGTTACTTATGACTGCTATAGCGGTCCTCAAACCCAAAAACACATAAACTGACCCTGTGACCGCTATAATGGTGACAGGTAACCCAATCTCAGCATCTCTTCCGTCATCTTAGCATCTAGGTTACCTCAACATTCACTTATTTATATTTCTTAATTTTAAGTTAATGGTTTCCATTAACTTTAAAATATAAATGTAAATAAAGAAATACTCTCCATTTAGATTCAAATAAAATATCATAAAAATCAAAATCCCAACAAATCAAAATCCAAATTTTGGGTTTTAGTTCAAATCCGGAAATCTTCAAGATTTTCTAAACTTGTAGGCAAAAAATGAAACGTTTAAAGGTTTCATAAAATTCATTAAAAATCACTCTTTAACTTATTTTCCCTCTAGGAACAATTTGGACTTTTGATCCCAAGAATATAGCTCTAACATATAGCCCTCTAAGGAGGTATAAGATCAGACTTGGTGAAATTAAGGACAACATGGGTGGGTCTGAAGACCTAAAGGCCATACAAAACTTATCTACTGACACGTGTACACTGGGTATTATAGTAATTGCATGTGAATTTTGAGTCTATTTTTTTGTGATGTTTTAAGATTAATTTGCTATTCTTTATATAGAGTTTCGGTCTCGGACGACAAGAACAACACTTCGCTGATTTTTTAATTGTTGCTAGTATACTTTGCTAATCAAAATATAATTTAATATTATAATATATAGATACTATAAAATTCAATAATTAATATATTGCTACATATCAAAACATACATAAATCGAAATATATATTATCACCATTCTTTTTCGAAAGCTTTTTGTTTTTTTTCAATGAGTAGCAAATGGCTCAACCTAAAACAAACGGTTGGAGAGCAAAGTCGAGAGATTACATTTCTTTTCAATGAAAAGATGCTCAAACCATCAAGTGAGGAAGTGAGAAAAAGAGTACAAGAGAATGAAAGACAAAAATGAAAAAACTACTAAATTAAAGTAACAGAAATACAAATCAAAACTCAGAAAAGAAGACAAAACTCAGCAAAACAAATCCCAAAGACCTGCTCACAACTCCTTCAACATCACCATCAAGGAAGGAGGAAGATAATAGCACTTAACCATATGGAGCTTTTAAAATGAGACTACTCAGAAAGCAAGAATATACCTACCTATATAGACTCCAAGTCACATACCATTTAGAATTTACAATAAATGTTATAGTTAAAATATAGGTATCTATTAGGATATTTACTTTATTATCATTGGATATGATGGTAGTTCCACTAACCACATCTATTTATCATATCTAGTAGTGATAAGATAAGTGTCTCAATAAACACTTACTTTCTAAATATTTAAATAACACTACTCATCCCAAATTAATGACTATCATGCCATTATCATGCTTGAAGGAGAATAGGCAGCATCTAACTCCTATGCAGAAATATACATGCAAAAATTAATATATCTTCTAATATTTGCTTACTATATAAATTTTAAAAGAAAATCACAATATATATATATATATAATAAAATTCAAATTGGTCTTTGATAAAAATAACACCAAATAAATTGGTTTCTTAAGGAAAAAATATTCCATTGTCTCTACAATAAAAAATATAGGACAAATTAGTCTATTTTCAATATTTTAATAAACTTATTTATCCTATTTATATTTTATTAGCAATTAATTTGGACTATTTTAAATCATTAACGATCAATTTGTTCTATAAATACTTCAAAAAATATTAAAGAAAGACTAATTTGTCCTATATTTCAAATTGAGAGGGATCACAATTTTTTTTCCACTTGAAGGATCACTATTTTTGTCAAAAACTAAATAGGGATTTACTTTAGATGAAAATATACATTCCAATCAAAACTCAAGAAACACATATATGAACAATATATTTTATAGTGTAATATTTAAATATCTAATTAAGTAAAAGATTTATAAGAACTAACCTCAAATATTTAAATTACATTCTCTAATTTAGATAGAAATAAACAATCAAAAAACAAAACATGAGTGAATGATAATATTGAACTATTGAAATATCAAATTTATTTAATTTCTTCTAAAAATAGTGATATGTTATTCAATACATTTTTCTAATTAATATATGAAAATTTTTAGAGGGACCAAATATATATAAATGAATAAATATACAAAAAATAAAAATAAAAATTTTAGAGGTGGCCATGGCCCTATATATGACCCTCCTAAGACCCACAAAAGCTTAGCTCACTAAATTCATCTTCTAGTCTAGGGAAAAAGTTAGGTAGCTCATTGAAGCTCATTTTAATTGGTGTATGACCAATATGGCCCAAGTAACAAATATTAGACTAAATACCTAATATAGTGCTCCAAGAAAATTTCACAAAATAATTTAGTCCCTCAACAATTAAAACCCAACTCATAATCCCTCGAGATTTTAATCATAAGAAAAACTAGTACTTCTATATAATTTATCTTTGAAAAGTTAATGAAAATGCAAATGTAACCCGTTAATACAGTGATATGGAACATTAATTAACGTGTGCCAAATCGGCGTCATTTTGTTATTTCTCCAAACACAAAAACAACATCGATCTTATTGAGCTGGGATTCTTCTTTTTGTCTCCTTCATCTCTTTTCACTATGATGAGTGGTTGTGCATGAAACAACGTCGTTTGATTGCAACCAAAATTTTAATGACGCGTCATTATTGTACTTTATCATATGTGTCGGTCCACTAATAATAGAGAACTAATAAAGGGGACATGTCCATTATTTTTTATCCTTGAGGGACTACATAAAAGTGTGTGTTTCTTTTTTTTAATAACATTTGTGTTCTTTTTAAATAATTGATCGAGCTAATATGTTGCAAATGGGCCAATTTTATGTTTTTATAACTTTTATTGTGTGAATAATAAATTAGGTTGAAAACAAGAAAAGATAATTAAATTGGTTTTGTAAAATTTGTTGTAATAAGTTTTTATTATTTAATAATTCTTATTTAATTAATTTATTATTCAAAAACAATTTTTATTTATTCTATAATGTATACTTAGTAATATTTATGTATGTATAATTATATAGTTATAAATATATGTTTTCTTATATATCAATTGGTCAAACTCCCATTTGAACCATGATCTTATCTGGTTTAATTTTCTTGCTCCTTTGCATTCCTAGCTCAAATACTTTCCTAATTCTTCTTCCAAAAACCTACAAAACCAATGAAAAACACAACTAGAATACAAGGTTAAACATGAGTGTAATCATACAAGAATTTGAAATGAATGATGTAAAAATAAAACTATGAAAACTAAAACTAACTATCAACAAGCTAAAATTTTCAAGAAAACTAAAAAAAACCATAACTCCTAAGGGAGTTATCATTGATGAAAATAGGGGTGGGAAAAGGATAATGGATTCTTTTTTATTTATTTATGAATACCATTTAAGAGTATTCACTTGAATAGATCATGCTAATGGATCTATTTTATTTAATATGAATTTATAATCATTTCTTTACTCAATAAGAAAAGAGAAGTAAAGGAATGAGATGATAGATATTTTTAATTAATTTATCATAAATATTTGTTACTAATAAAATTTGTTTAAATAATACATTTTTTTCATTTGTTATGGATGAATTAATTTATTCTTTTCTATTAATCTTTATAAAAAATTATATATATAATCTTATATATCAACACACATTAAATTTCCAATGCATTATAGGGATTTCACATTAGAGAAAATGTTGACTTGATTTTGATAAAACCTATTTTTAGTCATGGACAATTTTAAATTGCAATTTCTAGAGTTACCAATACTTGAAGACCACATGTAATGAATATCTAACCCCAATTTTCTTATATTAAACATTGTCGCATTTAGAATTAATCATAAACCTAACTATATACCATCATCACGCTTTGAAGAAAAAAGAATTAAATGTGCTGTGGCTTCCAACGGTGTTGAAACTTTATATAAAAAGTGAACACCAAATCAAATCCCTCAAAAATACTATGTAGGATAATTTAGTCCCTAAAACAATAAATACTACAAAAAATCAGTATTTAGCTAAAAATTCGTTGCTAAACCCATATTAGCAATAGATTTGTCCATTGTTAAATCTATTGCTAATTTGCTCCTAGCTAAATTATAGCAATGGCTATGGCTCTGTCACTAAAATTTAACAAGACCTTTGTCTGTCGTAATCCCTTGCTAAATGGGTAGACTAATAACACTTATGGCTTTCATTTAGCCACAATAAAGAAATGTGGGTAATTTTATTTTCTTAATTTTATCCTTATTTATTATAATATCAATTAATTTATTATAAGATAAAAACAAATTAAAATATTTATCATGTTATATAAAATAAAAATTACACATCACGTAACATAACTCAAAATAACATCTATATATAGAAAGAAGTCTCATAGTTCTCAAAGTGTCATCCTAAGTAATAAAAATGAAATGATCTTACATTTTATAATACAAAATGATAGGACAATCAAACTATCTAAGTATCTAACTTGATCTTCAATGGGTGGATGAATCAATACCATTTGATAGGTTCTCTTTGGAAAGTTATTGTAAGTAGATTAAGCGCTATTTGCACTTCTTGTTGCACCAATTTTTGAACCATTGCTTTCATATCTATTATCCTTTCATCAATCTCACTTTTTATTGCTTCTTTAAACTCATGTGTATTAGAATAATCTTCCTAAGCTTTTGAAGAACTAGCTCTGTTACTTGAAGGGAAACCCAGAAGGTTGAGAACCTAGGCCAATATTAATTGAGTATCAATTCAAAAAAACAAATATCGAGTCATATGGATTCATATAAGAAACATATCCAAAATGTAGTGTCAAATAAACTAACATAATTTCATAACGAGCCAAAAAAATTGCCATAAACTAATGCTCTAACAATTAAGCTAAGAACAATATCAATTATATATATATATATATATATATATATAAGATTCATACCACTAAACAATATCATTATCATCGGTGAATTCATACTCAACATTTTCTTGATCATCTTCAGAGAGGAACTCAAAGTCGATCTCTTCAATATCTTCATCCTCTAGTTCTTCATTGATATCTTCTTCATCATCATCTTGTACACCCTCTTCCTCGCCTTCTTTGGCCAACATATCAAGTTCATCATTTAATAATAAACTACTTAAACATCTTGTATGCTATTATAACAATCCTTAAACAATCAAAAGATATTATAAACTACTTAAAAAAAAACTATTAAAGAAAGGATATCTTATAAAGAAAACCAACAATACGTAGAAGCAGAAATCTATGATTTGTGGTGATTACCTCAACGGTTCAACTTGGAGGGAGCCTTTTGTTAGCCTCAACTTTGTAGCTTTCTTTGATTCTTTATCTTTACCCCATAACCCAATGTATAGCCCGAGCATAATTAATAATGATCCTATTAAGCTGTAACTTTGAACAATAAGTATCAGTTATTTTTGAAAAATAGAACAAACTAATCATATCAATTAAATGTTTGTACCTTCCCAAATAGAGCCTTTCATCTAACACTAAAACCCTTGCAATGAACTAGGAAAAGGGGGTTGAAAACAAAAGCATAAAATGGGCTTTTAGCAACACACCAGGAAGAAGAGGACATATCACAATTTTAAAGGGCTTCCAAAACCTTGAAATTATAGATTTCATTTCAAATTACAAATTGAAAATAAAGTTTGCTATACAAGTTAGTTTTAAGTGAAGCAACCATTCAAGCTGCAACAACAATTGAGAGTGAGGGAACACTTAAAATGCAATTTTCTTTGTCCAGCTCCAAATGTAAAGTTCAGTTATTGAAATGTTGTTAGCTCTTTTAATTTTTACTCTTAATCAATAAGGTATGCACACAAAATAGAAACAACATCTGTGATGTCCAAAGTGCAAATAACAACAAATCTACAGGGCATTTTATATTAGGAATCAATAAGGTAATTTTTCAATGCTCATAGATTCTATCCAATACAATCGAAAGGGAAATAAAATATCATTGTGAATTGAATCCCACAAGAAGAAAACTAACGCATGAAGAAGCAATAAGAAGAAAACTACCATACCTGCTTCAAAGGTGCTACACGGTGGTGCGATGATGGTTCATTGGGCATGGTGGTGGAGGCGCTTGGCTTTGATGATAGAGGAAGTTGTGATAGAGCTTCCAGGGGCTACCGCGATGGAGCTTGCAGCGGCTATGCCCGATGGAGGAAGTTGCAATGGGTATTGACGGTATAGGGGTGTGACAGGCTTTGCTATAGGTTATCATAGTGTTGGCGAGAGGCTCAGCAACTTTGAACAAGGGACAGGATGACAAAGCATGGCGAAGCGACAATTTGATGGTTGGAAGGAAGGTGGTGAAGGGTTGGAGGCAGAGGCAAGTTGGGTGATAAAACCCCTAATAAGGCAAACCTAATGATTTTTTGGGCCTTACAATATGTTAGGCAAACTTGGATGCATTTACTGCAAAAAATTTTGGGCTTGTAATCTTTTGGCGATGGATTGCAAAGGAAAGTTTATTGCTAAAATTAGCTACGAACCTTTGTTGCTAATCCGTTGCTATTTGATGCATGTTTGCTTGGCTTGCGACCAAACTTCATTCCATCGCAAAATCCATAGCTAATTACCTGTATTATCTAGGGACATGGAAATCCATAGCTATATTCCATTTTTCTTGTAATGAAATCATTTGTGGTCCCTCATGAATTAAAACACAAAACAAATTAGTCCCTCCAAATGTCTATCAATAGAATAACATAAGTGATGTGCTACAACATTAATGCATGACAATTAACATTCAAATGACATCATATGAATGGTGCAGGCACTACACAGCGTTCTCTTTAAGGTGCTAGGCCAAGCAGCATAGTTTGTTTTCAAGTTTCACATATGGCTTTTCACAACACCACCTCCATCAAAATCCATGCGCAAGGCACTGTTGCTCCTGATCCACCATCAGACAGGTATCTCTCCCTCTAACTTTCTTTGACTTGATGTGGCTCAGGTTCCACCTAGTTGAGCTTCTTCTACACCTTCACTCACTCTCCCGTCTTCTTCTTTGGCAAAGTGGTTCTAAAGCTCAAAACTTCCCTATCTCTCACCCTCCAACACTTCATCCCTTTTGCTAGGAACATAGTTTGGCCTTCTGATTCTGATAAACCAGTTGTCCAATAAAACCTTGGTGATGGTGTTTCACTTGTCATAGAATCCGATGCAACTTCAACAGTATTGTCTCAAACAATTCACCCCGTGAAGCCTTAGAATCTGGTTCTTCTACAAAGCCACCACTAACTCTATCTACCTTTGTTCTCACATGTGGCTATGTCTCAGTTTACATTGCTAAGGCCATTCAAGGAGTTCAAAATGAGAGGCAGAAATTCAGTTTTGCATTCACAGTGGATTGTAGGAACAAGGATAGTGGGAAAGGTGGAGTTTAAGTTGGGTTGTTCTAACGATTCAATCGTCTGTTACATGTCCGTGTCCCCGTTCCCACAACCATGGTGCTGCACTGAAAATAAGGCTGAGCTTATGATGATTGACTCCAACAAACATTGCAAATGGACCGAAAATAATGCTAATCTTATGACGATTGACTCCAACAAACATTGCAAATGGACGACCTTCTTTATTTTTAAGTAGTATCAAAACAAACTACATCACTAATTCTGTGTCATATGAGAGAGCAATAATTGAGAGAATATTAGAATGAGAAACTTTACTAATGATAAATATGAGGAATACAAGTGTAAACATCCTTATATAGATAAGGAGTATAACAAACTACTAACTAATATCTAACTAACCAAACTTAAAGTACATAAAAGAGACCAGCATTAAATCACAACAAATTTAATCATCGCATCACAAGAGACGTAAAGCACGTAAACGTAGACTCTGAATCATGGGGTTGCCTTTTCCAAAACATATCATGTTTTCTCTTGTAAATTCTTTTTCGTTTTACGCTTTCAGAAACATAAAGAAATGTAAATAAACACAAAGGAAATCAACAAATGGATGGAGAGATTACAATATGAATAGACTAATAGATAGTCGACCTCATGTAGGATAATAGTGTTGAAGGTTGTAGTGTTCAGTCGCACAAGAGAATGACCTTGTGCACAATTATGGTGTTTGTGGGTGCAAGTTGTTCAATCGTGCATGTGCTAAAGTCGACGTCGTCTATAATAAATCAAGGATTTTTTTTATTAGATGTCTAACGCGTTAAAGGGTTAAATGGATGATGTGTTCAAATTGTACATGTGTTTAGTTGTGGTTGGGGAGAGGGAGGGGATAGGGATATGGGAGGGGATTTGAGTCGTTCTGAACAAGCATGTGAAATATCTTTTCAGCACTTTATTTCATACAAGGCTCTGCCACAATTGAAATTTGAATAATGATAGGGTTTTTGGTGCATGTTTGTATTAAAGATCACTTTTGGTTTCTAATTTTGTTTTATTGCATTAATTAAACAAGATTTCTCTTTGGATTTGCAAGAATTTTTTTAATTGCCTTGTTAGTTATTTTTATTTTAATTGAATTAAAAAAAATACTCAACGTTTGTGTTTGTGATGAATAAAAAAGCGTCGATAACACGAGTTAGATGTGTTGAGAATTGTACTCCAGGACTAGCTTGCTTTACAAGATCTGTTGAGAATTCATTATGTGGGTGTCTTTGCCAACTTTTCTATTTCAACACTCAACCTTTTCAAACACTCAAACACCCTACTCACAAATAATATGAGTTCTGCCACTTACTTTTCTTCCAACTTATTCTCTCTCATCACTCTTCTCACACCACATGGGACCCATATGAGTGTCTACACTCATATGGGTGTCAAAATAGAATTATTCTTGTCTTTGCATGTATATTAATGGAGATGCATCAATCATTGTAGGTGGACTAAGAATTAGCCATTTATTATTTATACTAACTCAAAATGGGAACGAATCCTGGCCCATCCTGGGAAAGTTACTTGTAAACAAGTGGTAAGAAAGAAATTATATTGTCCATGTTGAATAATGTGGTGTATTTTTTCTCTATATCGACAATTTCCAAATAGAAAGTGAGAATAATTCTTTGAGATAGGCATGTGGCATGTGGTTTGTTAAAGAGAATTCAAGTAGGGTGGAAGTAGGCTAGGTAGCTCGTCAGGGACCTTTGCGGCCTAACCTACATTCGGCCTTGTTAAGTCTGCCTATTTAGTAAATAAGCTAGACTAAGGTTATTCAAAAGGCCTTTTTAGCTAATTAGGTTAAGTTTCATACTATAAAAAATAGCCTATTGAGCCTAATAGGTTGGCCTACTATATTATTATTATTATTATTATTATTATTATTATAGTCATCATCATCATCATTTAAATATCTAATGACAATAGAAATACTTTAATCTATTTGAAAATATATTTTTTAACTAAAGTGTTTTTGTCTATTTTAAAATATATTTTTTGATATATTTAGTAGCATTTTGACTTATTTAAGAATAGGCGTTTTGAATTTTTAAAAATATTTTATAACTAAATAGGCATTTAGATAAGCTTTCAATCAGGACGGGCTTTTAAGAAGGTCAAGCTAAGACCATAAAAAAGTCTATGTTAGGTAATACGCCAGGCTCATGCTCTATTTTAAAAATAGCCGACCTATTTAAGCTAAAGCCTAGCTCAGTCGGTTATTTTATCCCTATTCTTAATGTAGACATAATAAATCATCATACCCTTTGTTTTTCTTTTCTTTTTTGTTTGATAAATGTTTTGCACAGAGTTTATATAAATAAAAATGTGTCAAAAAAACAAAGAAAGTACAGATTTGAAAAACAATAAATACATCTTGATAATGATAAAACATTATATGAGTGGATAAAATTATTCCTATTAAAAACTTACATACTACTATTAACGATGACATAATCAATTATATTATGGGCAAAATTGAAAAAAAATAATTTAATGTTTCTTGATATGATAAGTGGACATATGTTTTGTAATAAAAAAACGGACAAATAAAGTCAAAAAGAGAAACTATTTCCACATTTATAAGTGAGTATATCTTATTAGGACACTTATCTTATTACTATTAAATGTAATAATAGTCTCTACAATATACTTAGGGAGAAGCTATTGTCACTCTCATTTGTCTCCTGCCACCCATATTAATTACCATCATGTACACTATTCCCGAAATGCCCATAACATTATTTTAATATTCTTTTCTTCGTTTTTTAATTTGCGGTTTGAGATAGTGGTAGATAGTGGTAATTGGCACTATTTGTTTCCCTCCAACCTGCAACAATAGAAGACCAACATTGACACCATTACACTGTTTCCATAAAAAAAGAAATTTGAGAGCATATGTATGATATTAAACATTATTATTATTATTATAAAAATAAGGGGCTCTTGGTAACGCAGCAATTTTTTTTTACCTATCATCTTGAATTGTTTATGGAAAAAACAGTGCAAATTACTGTTTATGAGAAAAAAAATTACATTTTTTTCCGCACCGCTAGCAAACACGTACAATTTTTTTCTATTCTAATACAGGGAAAAAGAATATTATTTAGAACAATAAATAAAAATACTTTTTATTGTACACGTAAATAAAATTAGAGTACAGTTACTATGCATTAACACCGTAAGAAATCTTATATTGTCATGCGAAAAAACTATCACGTGTGTTTATTATGAGATGATGGATAGTTCAATTTTTAAAAGCCTATACAAAGAAGTGATGAGTTGTCAACATTTTATTTCTTGATAGTGTAAATCTTTAGTGCATTCCAATTTAGTATAAATGTTGTTATCTATAAAAATTGCTCTTAAAGAGCTCATTATGCATTACGTTTGTGATTAGGAATGATGGACTTATATACTTTTTAATATCAATGTTTTCATAATTGAATTTATTAAGATAAATATTTATGATACTGTCCAGTATGTCTTCTAATTAATCTGGCCATGTTTCTCAATATTTTTTTTATGGCATTGTAATAGTATAAGATTTGTTATGTATTATTTTTGTAAAAGTATGACTTGAAAAAATTGTGTTATATTTTATATTTGATTTAATTTTCAAATTATTTTAATTTAATTTTATTACAATTTTTAATTCAAGTTAAACATTATATTTAATTTTGTAAGTTTTTGCGTTATACTATAAGTTTAATTATAGTTAATTTGTATGTTTAATATTGATTAATATATTTATTAAATATAAATTTAAAATATCATAGCCACAATATATTAATTATAAATATAAAAATTAAATAAAGGCATTTAGAAATGTCACAAATAAAAATAATAAATTAGGAGGGACAATATATAATTGAAATTCTAATACAATTCTTCATTTAATTTTGAAAATAAAAGCTAACTGTTACAATAAGTTTAAGGGCATTTCAAGAATAGTACAGATGAGGGCAATTATTATGGAGTGGCAAAAGCCAAATGAGAGTGGCAACTTATTATATTTATCCATCACATCCTCCAATGGTATAATAACCCACTTTTAATTTGGGTGTTAAAATAAATCACAATGAATAATAACACAGTGAGAGAGAGAACTATAGAAATAGATCATGATGGATGCTTGTGCGGTGCATGAAGAAAATAAATGTATAAACAACATGTACAGCACTAGAAAAAAAAAATCAAATCTAAAATGATTCTCAAAGTTCTCGAATTCAGATTGAAGCAAAGATAATTCTGTTTCTCATCCAGTCATCCCTGACCATAACCCCAAGAAATCATTACAAAATAACATACATGCTTTGTTATTGGTAGTATGTTTGCTCCATGTTCTTTCAATCAGCCATTTTAAGTGAGAAGAGAATAAGGTAGCTCATGAACTGGTTAAATTTGCTCGTGTGAATCCTTAATTTGTAATTTCAACATTGTAATCAGTCTTTTACTTGAATAAAATGTCTCATTTCCATTGAAAAAAAATTCAATAAACAAAAGCATGAAAAGTCGAAATACATTATATTTAGACATATTTATAATAAAAAAGGGTCACATAAATTTTATTTAATATATGTACTCACTTGTTTATGAATTTCATTGGCTTTGTAATTTTGTGAGAGTGCCTAAAATTAAATTCTTATAATTGTAATTATAGAATTTTTTGAACTGAGAATCAATAGGAAGAGAAAAAGGAATAAGTAGACATAAATAAATAGTAAAAAAAATGAGTAGCTGAAATCATTATTACATCATGAGAGCATCATTCATTCAATCTGGCATACAATAAAATTTCGTATCAGATACCATTTATCATAACTCAGTGCAAGTTTGGATTTGCATTTGGAAGGCTCACAATTAATTTTAGAGGACTAAAATTAATTTTGAAGATTTTATATTTGTTTAGTTTGTTTATTTTTGTTCAAAAGTAATTTTTGGAGTCTAGAATTAATTTTGACATAAAAAAATATTTTCTTGTTCTTATTGTTGACTCACAATTAACACTATTAATTTTATCAAAATCAATGCTTAGATCAAACTATTAAACATAATTCATTTTATCTCAATTTTTTTTTAACTAAAATCAATTCTGACAAAATCAATTTTACATGTGCTTAACCAAATATAAACACATAATAGATTAATAGTCCAAGATCAGGAAAAAAAATCCAAATAAGAAAGCATCAATTAAAACCATAATGCAATAACACTTTACAGAATAAAATATCCGAGCCAACCCAAACAAATAAAAGGGTTCAAGATACAAGGCCTTTGATAAACAGAGAAGTAAAGACCTCCGTTGCTCCATTATATAGCTCTTATACAAACACTCAACTGAAAATTGAAAAAACAAATAGAGTTTAATTTTGGGGTTAGACGCTATTATTAAATCAAATCTCTCATTTTATATATTTTTTAAATAGTGAAAAGTTAACCATATTTATTAATGTGATATTATATGATTAAAAGATGGTATAAAATATTTTTACAATGTCAATATATTAAAATTATATAAAAATATATGTAGATTATAATTATATATTTATTATATTAGCTTAACCCTACATGACACAGTCATTCTCGTATTCTAAGAGTCTCCAATGTGCGGATGAATTTTGGTCCTTCTTTTGGACTTTACCATTAGCACATCATCTTTGTATCAAGCAAATAGGGATTAAGAATATTCTTCCTCTCTCCAATAAAAATGGACTAACTTTGGTCCCACTTAATCCAAATATTTTTTCAACTTAAAAAACCAGTATCATTAAAAAATACTTTATTTTAATATATTGTATTATGTAATTTTATTTTTGGCTATGATAAAAATATAAAATTAAATTTTTTAATGTTTTTAATTTAAAATAAATTTAGTAAATTAAATTGCAAATAAATATTTTGTACATTTTTTTAGAATATAAAATATAAACTTCAAATAATTATCATTGAAAATAAAACAAGTCTTCAATATAGGGAGGGACCGGAATTTAGAAATCAACATCTTCTAATAATTATAATTAGGTTTCTCATCTAATTCAAGATATGATCAAACAACATTGTAAATATTTTCTATAATGATTTTGTAAAATATAACTGGTTAAAAATATTATTGTTTCCCACAAATGTTCTTAAAATGGATGCTGGATTTAGCCAACTATAATGTTAATTTGATATAAATACATCAATTAAAAAAGGTTCAGTTTTTTATTGGACTAAAAATATAGTTTACAATCTATGCGCCATGTCCGAATTTATCTTGTACGTTTGCAATGTAAAATGAGGAGACAGATGCTTTGATATGTGGCGTCAATTTCCTTGCAAACTAAAGAATATATAAGAGATTGGTAATTAAAATATATACGAATGTAGAGGATGATCAATGTTTTTTTTTGTTTTTTTTTCTCGCTGTTTAGTTCCTTCATTATGTTCATCTCAAACGGCGAATTATTCAAAGGAAAGGAAGAAATTAAAACGAGTGTCAATATATATAGTCGGTTCCACAAGCATGTGGCTGCATTGTTGTTAACACGAGAATGAATTCTCTCGTATAAAGTTTTCACATGACAGCGTTATGATATGTGTGACCTCTAATCATTATTTCAAAAGGTAAGACCCACACATAATATATAACACACGGCAATCAATGACAATAGACCACACATGGTGATGTCATGAGAAATTTTCACATGAGAGGGTGAATGCACAGAAGTCATAATAATATCTGTCAAGGGTACATATTTATTCTAGTTAAAATATAAAATAATTTATTTATTTGAGTACATATTTATTCTAGTTGAAAATAAAATGATTTTTTTATCTGATATTTTTGGGATTTTTGTAAAAAGTCACTCACTCATGGGGAAAAAAATACTAAAATATGAAAACTTTTTTGAGTTTTGCTTTAATTTTTTAAAATATTAATCTATCCATCCTTAATTTTGCATGCATGTCTTTTAGAAATGAGTTTAATTTTGAAGCATTAATAGTATATAATAGTTTCAAGGTCATCAAATCAAATCTCTCTTTTTATATGATATTTTAAGTAGAGAAAGTGGAATTTAACTATACTTACCAATATAATATGAGATGATTAAATTATTGTATAAAATGTGTTTGCATTATCGATGTATTAAAATTAAATTCTAAATTTTGTTAAAAAGAGTCTCAAATAAACAATCATTATATATCGTTATAATTTAAAACATCAATAGTATGATGATTTGCTATAAATTATCAATTCAATTTTCTGAAAATATGAAATACATCATATTAAACTTTCATTTTTTTTGTTTTGCAAACACTTTCATTCGTCTTTTACACAATATACTTTTCATAAGATTCTATTATTTTAATTAAGGAATGAAAGTGGTCCTACCTGTAAATGCGATAAGAGTACAAATAGCTTCAACGTCCGTACAAATGGGGGGTGGTGAACCTAAAGGCATTAACCCTCAAAGTCAGTGAATGAAAGAGGTGTAGAGTAGTAAGGGAATAACATGTAATAAGTTTGTGATACCTGGGGGCGTTGAGCCTTATATAGTGTAAAGTGACCCTGATAAGTTAGGAGATAATCTACCCTGAATAGAGGAGATATTCCTGGGATTTAGTAGATATTAGATATATTTCGTATTTATAGGAGATGTGACATAATATATGAGATATGATGTAATAGTGATAGGATATAATGAGATATAGAGAGATCCTATATGGGATTTAGGAGATATCCTCTACTAAAATCTGGATGAATCAATGGGGATTGGGTGCCGCATGGCTAATCTCTGAGGCCCATGTTGAGCTCTAGTGGCTTGGGCTAAGGTGTTCTGACCCATATTTCTAAGTCCAGTACATAGCTCCGGCCAGGAGGTTGGTCGTACAGAGTCCTGGTCCGAGGTGTATCCGTTGAGGATTGCGTGCCAAGCTCGAATAAGTCGACTTTTGTGTGCTTAGTGCGCCTTTTCAGTTGGTGTAGTGAGAACCGTTGGATTTAAAGTGGTTAGCACCCAGTCCTTGATTAGGTGTTTTGCAGTAATGTTCATGTTGCTCTTTGCTGAGAGTTATTTCTTGGTCCATTTCGAATGGTTTTGTAGCTGCTTGAGGGCGACTTGAGTAAGTCATGGCCGGAGCTTGTATTAATGGTGCCGAGTTCTTGGTCTTCGACTAGTTAGTGGTACTAGTCATAGATGTTCGTATGATATGCATCGGATGACGTGATACATTTTTGTCAGTGTCAATGGGTGGTTAAAGTGCCCAGTCGGCATGCTAACCTATGCGAAATGGCAGAGTGCTTGGCTAAGGTATCGGCTAAGGGCTTGTTAGGTTTTATGTTGATTAGAAGTTGGACACAGTGTGGTACCCGGACAAAGGACACCAAGTGTGCATGTTAGGGAATCCTGATAGCTCGATCTTAATTGTTGCTTTGGGGACAGCTCAAATGTGAATCTGGGCGGGCTGATATGGCCATCGTCGTACTAGGTGGTCCTGAGGTGTGAAGATACCTTGTCGTCGTATTTTCTGGAAAGTGGTCGGTGTGGCTAGTATATTTTGATCTTGTAATTCTCTTGTTGTAGAGTGCTCAATATGCTCGACTAGTGCCGAGTCCGTCATCCTGTAAGTTAAACTTTGCAAGTCTATGGTCTGGAATGTGTTCTGAGCAAATCCAGGATGCTTTGTCATTGATCTGAAGTGCTCTGAGGCGTGGATACCTCTTCTTGTCCGAGTATATTTTGTAATTTGTTGGATAAACTGCTTCAAGGTGCTCAAGCAGGCGAGGCTTCCAATTTGCACGTTGGAAGGTAGACTTGCCTAATAATTCAGAACTTGCTTGGCTGGTGTCGAAGTTGTCCTACTTTCACTGGAAGTTGAACTTGCCGAGTAGTTCAAAGCTTGCTCGGGGTGTCGAGGCTATCTTACTTTCACTGGAAATTATGTGCTCCGTCATGGCGCCGTTCTCGACTGGCTCGGGGCGAGGATGCCCCATCTAGGTGCTAGCCGATGACTAGCTTGGAAGGCTTCCTGTGCTCTATCGTGGCGCTAGTCATTGGCTAGCTCTGGTCGAGGATGCCCAGGTCTAGGCGCTGGCTGATGATTAGCTCGGGAGTGTGATGGTAGCGCTTGGCTAGTGGTTATGATCGTCTAGTTGTTGTAGACTTTACTAGATACCAGGTATTGTTTGTTGAAATATTGCTTTCTACCTATAGTAGTGAATCCTGGAGTAAGCTTGATATCTGGTACATAATACAAGTATGTCTAGCACATGAATAGTTAGATCATAAATGAATTGAATTTGAGAGTAGTGGGGGCATGTCTGAAGGAAGCATAGCTGGCCTGAGAGGGTGAAGTGCCTGGTGAGACTGGGGCTTAAGTGAGAATTCACTCTGAGGAGTAAGTTAGCACAAGAATATGCTCATAATAAGATAAGAGGATTATGTATTGAAAAAGTGTTGTTTATAGATTACTTCCTTGTGATCTTTGGGGGGTATGATGATAATGTTAAGTGATATGTTTAGCTCCTAAAAAATCTTCGGATAAATTGATTCCAAGGAAGAAGTAATGCGGTCGGCATTAGAGAATCGAATTTGGCGATGAAGCTGGCATATTAAAGATTATGCTTGGCATCCAAAAACATTTATATCAAAATTAATTGATTATGAAAACAAGATAAAATAATTCTCTATATCAAAGTTGATCGAGCATTAGAGTTAACATATGTGTAGTATTTAAATAATTACTACTCGTCATCAATTAAGGATCTGATGCCGAGGTCGGGTTTCACTATTAGAGTCGGATGGGGATTTGTGATGTTTTTCTTTCCTTTCTCTCTTCACCCCCTCTTCTTCTATAATTTTCAGATGCCCATCACGGATAACGCGTTTAATGGCATCCTTTACCGTTGACACTTTCGGTCGTGTATCAAGGACGTTTGGTGTTCGCAATTTTTGCACTTGTCTCACTCTTTGGGTGAGTTTGGCCATTGGGGGGCTGAGGAGTCTGGTTTATAGACTTCTTTTAAAATATCGTCTATCTGAGCATTGAGTAGGGTGTAGTTGTGGAATTTTGGCTCGATGAACCTTCATTCTTTTCCCTATGTTTTTTTATTGGGATGCCTTTTGGAGATTCTTCTCGGCCACTCGGAGTTCCTCTGCATTAATGCATCCGAGGGCTTTTTTACGAAGCTCATGTCCAGTCCGAGGTCTGTTGATAGTTAGGTTTTCTTTGAAAAGTCTAGAACGTAGGCCAATTATGATCTGGTAGAGTTCAACTCCTGGGTCGAGGTCTAGGATTTTAGATGTCTCTTCTTGAGATCTAGTGAGGTAGCCTCTCAGGGACTCATCGAATCCTTGTTTGATGAGCTCCAAAGAGTCCGAGGTCTCAATGTAGATCTTGGAGGATACAAACTTGTTGATGAAGGCCTTGGTAAGGTTATCAAACTTGTGGATAGAGTTTGGGGGAGGGAGGTGAACCAAAGAAGTGCCGATTTTTCTAGAAAGGATGAGAAACGACAGAGGATCTTCTCAGTTGCCTATTGATCAACATCATGGATCTGAACATTGTGATGAATGATTGGGGATCTCAAATCCCATCATAGGGGAGGAGTGGTGTTAGGAGTCTGAAGTTGAGGGCAGATTGGTTGCCATGAGTTTGTCCAAGAATGGACCCAGTATATAGGCTCGGGTTCATCGAGACTCGGCATGATAGGTAGCACGTCTGGAGTATGAGGGTTTACCATTGTTGAAGTTGTAGCTGGCATGCTTGGTGGCTTCTAGTTCAAAGTTCTTCAGGTTGTCAATTTTTAGATGTTGGTTTTCTTCCTGAAGTTTGCAAACTTGGTGGGCCATGCACCAGTTTTCCTCCATCAACTTGTCTAGGGTGGGAGGAGGTCGATCATTGGGGGAAGTGTTTTAACTGGAAGCATCAGCAGGAGGTTGTAAGGAGGTGAACTAGAGATGGCAATGAAGCTCGATTACGAAGTGAATGAGCTCGGCCAATTGAGCATGAGCTCGGTTTAATGGGGAAAGGATCTGACGGGGGTTTGTGGTCTGGCTCATTTTGCAAACCTTGATAGGGTAGGCTTATTTATCGACCCACGGTGGATGCCAATGTTCTTACCTGGAAATACAGCAAGTGTGCAAGTAGCTCCAACGTCGTACAAGCGTGGGGTGGGGTACCTGTAAAAATACTCTAACGCTTAAGTCAGTGGATGAAATAGGCGTAGAGTAGTAAATGAATAGCATGTAATAAGGTTGTAATACTTGGGGGCGTTGATCCCTTATATAGTGTGAGGTGACCTCGTGATAAGTTAGGAGATAATCTACCTTGAATAGGGGAGATATTCCTGGGATTTAATAGATATTATATATATTCTATTTATAGGAGATATGACATAATATATGAGATATGATGTAATAATGACAAGATATAATGAGATATAGAGAGATCCTATATGGAATTTAGGAGACATCCTCAACTAAATCTGGATGAATCAGTAGGGGATTTAGGTGCCGCATGGCCGATCTCTGAGGCCCATATCCGGAGCTCTAGTGGCTTGGGTCGAGGTGTTCCGCCTATATTTCTAGTCCAGTATAGAAAGAATATAGCTTCTCAAATGTCTTTTTTTATTCTTCTACTTTATACAACTCTGTATTGTTTCTAATTACTTGTAATGAAAATAACATGTTTATATATTACATTAATAGAATATATATTTTAAAAATTTATTTAATTCACATTTTAGAAGATTGCAATAATATTTGTGGCTTTAATAGTATAATAGCATATCATTGATACATGTTAACATCACATAAATAGAATGAGAAACCTAGCTAAAGGAAAATAAGAGAATGACATACCAAAAGGATGGATATCAATATAACAACTCAACTTTAAGATTAAACAATTTTAACCATTAAGATATAGAAAATTGTATCAAAGTTTGCTATATGACAATTTGTAACTAGCCATTTGTGAAACTAGTTTTGAGTGGGATAAATGAGTTTGGGACCATATGGTTTCAAAATTTCATCCATTAAAAATTGAATCCAATGTTTAAAATCAAATTTAATTAAAAATATATATTTGTATTTTATTATTTATAAAATATATTTTATAAATGATTTGTCCATTTTATCCTTAAAGTCTTTCCCTCACATTACCCTTCTCCACAACCATGCCACCACCACCCATTTCTCCATCTCCTCCCCATCACCCTTTACATCATGCCTGCGGCCACAACACACTGCGGTCGCCACTAATCTCCCTGACCACCCTACATTTTCCTCCACACTTGCGATCATTGCATCCACCCGGCACCATAGCATAGATGCTTTTCCTGACTTTGTGGCCAGCTTTCGATGGTCATTGTTTGCATCATGGCTTGGGCGATGGTGGATATCTAAGGGCCCTTTTATATCTTTGACAAAAATATTCTCTATCACTACTCATATAAGTCCATGTCTTCTATTTCTCCATCCCTCATCAAAATTTTTACAATTTATACAAACAAACACAACAAAATCATTTTGTCTCAAAATTTAGTAAAAATGATTTTTTCAGTTTATCTTTTGTTTTGAAAAGAATCCCAAAAATGGGTGTTGAAGCATGTGGGAGGAAATTCACTTCTACTTAGTTTTATGGCTATGGATGGATCTGGTGGTGTTATTTGTTCTTTGCTACTATCATAAAAAGCAAAAATAGAATTTGTTCTTTGTTGTTATGGGTGGTGGTATGTTGGGACCTGAGAGCAAGGTGGTGTTATTTGTTCTTTGCTGCTAGCATAAAAAGCAAAAATAGAATTTGTTCTTTGTTGTTAGGGGTAGTAGTATGTTGGGACCTGAGAGCAAGGGGTTCGAACATAGTGGTGATGGTGGAGTTTTCTTTTTTCAACACTCTGCTATTTGTTGTGCATTAATGGAGGATAAGAGATTAAAAGAGAGGGGATAAATTAGGAAATAAAACATAAAGATATAAAAATAATTTCATTATGTATTTTTATTATTATAATACCCTCAACAACATGGTCACAAAATGATCACTCCCTATTTAAGAGCCCGCCTTACGAAGGAAAAATAACACAAAGATGAAAGAATTGACTTGTTGAAGACTTGAAGTCAAACTGTATTGAAGTTTGCTATGCAACAATATCTGGCATTTCATTATCACATTGATTGAGTTTTGTGAAATAGTTGGTTGTTGAAGTCAAAAAGAAAGATACAGTTCTTGTCTACTAGAAGAACAATCAAGAGAGGAATATCCAATTTTATAATAAGGGGAATCACAAGGGCTTCTCTTGAAGTGCTTTCATAGTGCGTTTATTTCCTTTTACTTTTTAATATTACACATACCATCTTTAATTGGTTATAGGTCATTACAATGACATTCTTTATAAATTTAAAATAACTTTTATACAGATTCAACCACACATCCCAATCTTCACCACCACCACTAAGACATCCATTCTTCCTCCCCTACCACCAACTCTCATTGCCATCGCCACTACTCTCCTAAGGCGACCATCGCCATCTGCCGCAACTCTCTCTCTCTCTCTCACAGTTAAAGCTTATTTTTGTCCCTTGTCTCTCTTGTGCTATTTCTTCAAGAATGATCCTTTACGATTTCATCCATGTCTCACCTCCATATACCATAAACCCCCATTTTTTTCCATAGACTTGAATTGATAATGTTGGAATAATTTGGTGGACTAACATAAATCAATGATAAATTTAATTTTGGACCCAAATTAATTTGATGTCAAACAAGAGTTTATTGTTGAAACTCAATGATTTGTGACCATTGTTGCTGCTGAGCTAATTATTGTTAAGCACTGTTTGTTGTGAATATATTTATGGGTCGCTTGTGCGTGAGCTTCAATGTGATGGGTGGCTTAAGCCTAACACTTTACTAATACAAGGAGATGCCTTCCTCTTAGCCAATACATAGGGTGTTTGGCTGTCCCATTGACACCATAACATAGAAAACCTATTATGGAATAGGAGTAAATCTCAGACTCTCTATTGGATTTCTCTCTTGATCTCTTGCGTTTGTGTTTTGTATGTCAGGTTAAGGAGATGATTATGAATCTGATGTCTTCTTCCTCAACCCTTTAAGGTAACTCTAATCCAATCTTCTAGACTGTTGTTGAACATACCATATTTGGGATTAAATTGATCTTTAGGATATAGAGATTTCATCTGTTGTTTATATCATCTGATATATATAAAATTCCTTCAAGTGGTGTCAGAGCCAAGTTTAATTCTATGCTGTGATGATATGTTCCAGATTAGATGTTTACAATGTAAAAATTCGTATTTGTGGTTAAGCATAATATACCAATTTGGGATATTTTGATTTTACTGATTAAATTCAAAATTGATGCAGGGCATTTGTAGAATGATGAATCATGAATCCACTGGCACCTGTATCACGTGATTTCGTTAAGAATTGATGAAGTATTAGTTCTTGAACCGAATGAACCCTATATTTTGGATCTAAAACCCAGATCTTGATTGGGACCAAATCACTTGTAATTTCCTTGGGGTGTTATATATCATTGAAAACTGAGTCTAACAACACCAAAATCATGTTTTTTCATTGAGAGTTCAGGAGAAATCATCACTGAACCTAGCTCCATCGTGGGTTCTCCTCAAAGTTCTTGATCCAAAACGGCCATGATATCGTGAGATCCTTCATGGGTTTTGTAGCTCTCAGGATTCGGTTCTAATGGGACCAAAATCATGTAAAATGATGCACAAATGAGAGAGAAAATCACGATCAACCTGTTTCAGGATTGTCGGTCGCAAAACCCGTCCTGAGACCGCGGAGGTTAGGGATGATGAATAGTGAGGGACAAGGGCCACGCAAGCTGAAGCGCGTGTGGTGCGTGGAGGCCATCGGGCCCGTTTTCACCCATTTTCTTTTCATTTGGGGTTTTTTGGTATCTTAAAATTATTAGTAAGTTTTATTTATTTTTCTAGGCATTAGAAATAATTATTGTTAATTTTCCATTGTATAAATTGCTTAAAATATTTGATACTCTCCTAATTTTGGTCTAAAATTTTTTGTGCATATTTCTGACATTATTAGGCATATTATATTTAGCACACTTTCAGATTTGGTACTGTTTGGTTAATTAAATAATTTTGTGCTCTATTATGTGCATATTATTGATTTTGTGTATGTCATATTGCTATTATAAAATTTTGTGACATATATTTCTAGATATGCTATTTTAGACCATTTTGTATTGTTATTGGATTTTTTCAGATGTAAGCTCGCCTTCGTAGGACGGATTGTGATAAAATACTATTATATGGAAATTATTGTTATTAGTTTTGAAATAATGAGATGACACCTTTGCTAAATGATGAGGCAGGTCAAACGTGGTTGCAATTTTCATCCTTTATTATTATGGGAATATACATTTAACCATATATTGTTATTTAAACTCATCATATTTATAATCTTTGACATATCTAGTGCGCAAAATAGATATCTTTCATAAGTTTATGTGAACAAGATTGGGTATAGGAGATCCAATCACAATAAGGTAGTAATGTTGTCTAATGTACTGGTGTTGTCAATGAGAAATATTTATGACATTTTTGGTCATGCTATAAGGTGTGTATTCTTGAAGTCCATATCTTTTAGCTATTGAAATAATATTGGCACATCTTTTATATTGATGTCAATATTAATTTTGAAAGTTATCAATGTTGCTATTATATAATTTTATTATGACAGTTGCAGATTGTGAAAATTTTTGCTTCATATATATATTGAGCATATTGTCTTGAGTACTCTTAGAGCCAATATTTTTTGTTTATTGAATTACTTTTGGCTCTCCTTTTGTACTTAATATTATGCATGATAATTACAAAATTTTATTGCTATCAAATCTGCACAATATTATTTTGAGATTGTCTTTAAAACTTTTTGATATCGTATGCCCTTATGTAAAGCAAGTTTCAGATTCCCTAATTTAGCATTGTTTGAGCAATGTGATAGTATTATTGGGATCTATCTTAATAGATGATGATGAATGGTGTATACGAATGTGTCATTATTGAAGCGACAAGTGCTCTATAAGTGTTTGTTTTTTAAGCTTAAATAATTGAATATAAATTGTTGGGAACCTTGTTTGAAATATACTCTCAGAGTTTATTTTGATTTACTCATTGAGATAATTTTGTTGTATTTATATTCAGTATATTGCACATCAAATTGCGAAGTGTTATTATTATGAAATACTGCAATATTACTCTAGAGCTTATATTAAAGAAATAATGAGATACTCTATACATTTTGATTTGAGAGAATCACATTGAAAATTTTGTTATTCGTGTTTATTGTGTGGTTGAGTATATTATAATTTTCACACTCTCAAAAATATTATATTTTGATATTTTTTTTATATGTACATAATATTGTGTATAAAATTTTTCTGATTATGTACAGTAATATTTTGAGGGTTATCACTCAAGGTATTTTGAGATATTTTATTTTGTTATTGGATTTTGCACAACCTTATTTTGAGAGTTCTTGCATATAATCTTTTGAAACTATTGTTGGGCATCTTTTATTATTGTGAGGTTGCCTTCGTGGGACCAACGTACTATTTGTGAAAATTGTGTATTATGTAATTTTGAAAATTATCAATTATCTTATCTAATATTTTATATCATGTTCCATATGGGAAAAATATAATTGTGTATTGTAGTTTTATGGGAAATTAAAATTGTTTGATTTGGTTTAATATTGTTTTGAATTTTCCTTATATATAAAGTTTAGGAACATGATTATACTCTTTTCTCCCATATTATATGGAATAATCCTTTTGTAAAAATTTTGTCATCTAATTTATGCACTCAAAGTGGGAGAATATTTGATTTTATATGGATTGTATGGACTTGCATAAATTAGTATTGGATTTAATTTGAAAATCCAAAATTATGTGTGAAAATATTATAACACATTGTGATTTTGAAAATATTGAGTTTTGGTTGTTTTCGCTTAACGTAAAATTTGTTATAGTCATAATGTTATTTGATTTTGGCTAAAATTCCACTTAACATAAAGAGAGAGTTATTTTGAGGTGACATTATATACCATTATGAAATAAAAAATAATTTTGAGTTTGAAAATCTCTTTATGTTTTGTTTTGCAGCCAATGTTGTTTTATTTTGAGTGGATTTAGCTCACAATCTTATACTTGTTATTTATTGTGTCCTCTTTTAAATATTGTGAGTATTTTCTTGGATACATTTAAATTTTTATTTTCCTCTCATTTTGGCTGTATTGTTTTACTTGTAATGACTAATTTAAGATTATTGTCTTTGAATAATATTGCAACTGTTGTGGCATTAAAATTATATTGATAATGAACTTATCCTTCGGTTTGTCTTTATTGATATAATTCTTAATGAGTTGATAATCATGGTTTTAGAGTTTTCAGGATCTCTCGTACTAGCTCTAACGGTATGATTTTATTGTGTATGAGCATTAGCTCCAAAATAATATTAGGAGTAATTACTTGTTTGTTGGGCAATTTTATAGCAATCTAATATTTATAAGCTTTTTACAAATATTGTTGGATTATATAGACAGTGGACACACCCTTCGTGTAACATTATTTGATATAATTTTGTGTTAGATTGCAAATATTGTTGGGTTATGCAAATAATGGACATACCCTTCGTGTGACGTTATTTGACATAATCATTGGATGATAGAGAAAATAATTTGAATTAAATTGTTTAAGAATTTTACATTATTGTTATTGTTTTTCTCTGTCACGTTAGGAGTCTTGTATGTTGTGATCTAGGACCTTTCGAGATTACAATGATACAAGAACTCTAGTTCAATTAATCGCCCAATTAATTGAACATGAAAAAACCAAATTAATTTTATGCTCATTATAATATTTTGTTGTATAGTATTCTTTTTCCCTTGTTATTCTGTCATCGCGTATTGTGTAAGACTTATATAAAGGACATTGTTGAGTCTCTTGGATTATCTCATGATGTTGCTCCCATTAATGTTAAAATTATGTTATAGTGGGAGTTAGAGACTTTATGTTTTGTTATGTCCTTACTTAGTTTGTAGGTCTAAAATGCTTCTGCTGGCAATTTACTTTGTGCTCAAATCAGTGTTTGATTATTAGTTTGCAATGAGAGGAGATATTTGTTGTACAATGCCAATTGGACATTGATGATCTCTTCAGATTATTTTGGTAGAGTATGTTAAACAATTTTGTGAGATTCTGTTATAAACAGAAATGACTCTACACTCTTGTGTCTCTATTTTGTACTTTTGTTGCTAAAGAGAATAATGATAAGTCTAAACTTATATTGAGTAATCTACTATAAAATTATCACCGATCCCATTATTATTTATTGTACCATTAGAGTATTTTGAAATTTTGTGACCTCTAATAGAAATGTTTATGATATTTTGATATATTGGATTAGTGGGAGAAGTGTGTACTATTATTATCATTATGTTGTTGTCTCGAGATTAATTTGACAAGTTGTGATAAACTATTCTTGGGTTATTGCAAAACTTATTGTTGTTGATCCCCTAATTAAAGGCTAGCTATTAAAGTTTATTGTCGGTTACATAACCCGTATGGGTATTGAGGTTTCTTTGGTGTTTTGGGTTAGTGGAAGCTAGTTCTGTATATTTATTGTGATATCATATGTTATTGCCATTTAAGCTTGCGCAGTAGAGTTATTGATATAATTGGTATAATGACAAATTATTGAAATATTTTAGACACATTTTTAATTTGTTGTCATTCTAAGATATTTTATTGAATCTTAGAGAGCATCTTGGCTAGATGCTTATATTATTATATTTTATTATTATTATTACTATTAATGATGTTACTATTGCTATTGTATTGTTATTATTTGTAGTTGTTGGTGTTGTGCACACTTTTATGTTAATATAGCATATTATGAGACATTTTGGATCCAGTCTCATTTTGTTATTGTGCTGAAATTTGTTAGATCTCATTTAGCATCTTGGGCGGATACTAGGCCATTTTGTTGGGAATTGCTTTTAATTACATATTGATGTATAATTTTATTGTGCGTTCCCATTTACCCATATACCACATTTTGTTGGGTCACCAGGAAATGAGCATCTTGTATGTATGATGTTAGTACTCCTTCGAGTATGATTTTCTACATTGTTGAGATGTTTGTTATCCTATGGGCCATTTGGTTGGAAGTGCTTATTTAGTTTGACATCTTGTTACTACCACATATTGTAAATTAGTTTGTGTATTGTTTTATAATGTTTTGATTTATGTTGTCCAAGTGGGAGACTATTGGGATAATTTTGTGGACTAACATAAATTAATGATAAATTTAATTTTGAACCCAAATTAATTTGGTGTCAAACAAGAGTTTTTTGTTGAAGCCCAATGATTTGTGATCATTGTTGCTATTAAGCTAATTATTATTAAGCACTATTTATTGTGAGTATGTTTATGGGTCTTGGTGCATGGGTTTCGCTGATGGGTGGCTTAAGCCTAACATTTTACTAACACAAGGAGAGGCCCTCTAGCCAATACATAGGGTGCTTGGCCCATTGACACCATAACAGAAAACCTATTATGGAATATGATGAGTAAATCTCTAAATTTTCTCTATTGGATTTCTCTCTAATCTCTTGCGTTTGAGTTTTGTATGTTAGGTTAAGGAGATGCTTATGAATCTGATGTGTCTTTTCCTCAACCCTTTCAGGTAACTCTAATCCAATCTTCTAACTGTTGTTGAACATGTCATATTTGGGATTAAATTGATCTTTAGGATATAGAGATTTTATCTGTTGTTTATATCATCTGATATATATAAAATTCCTTCAGATAAACCACTAACCTTGGAATTTGTGAAACACGTCACATACATCTTCGTGAGACCCATTTGCACCTTTGTCTTTTCTTAATAAATCCCACTTCGTCATATGCATCTTGATGCTATATGCCATCTAAAAGGGAAAAATCGGATATTCAGTTCATTCCATAAAGGCCGGATTCATAGGTGCCCTTTTCAGCCAACCTAAGCATCAACTGTTCTACTCCTTTGCCATACTGTACCCACCCACCAGCTTCCAACTAGTGTGGATTTATATTTTAATATGAGTAATTTTGAAATTGTTAAAAGTTATTTAATAATAAGGGAAGTAAGTGTGATATTAAAATTTAAAAGGAGAATAAGTGAAATATTAAAGGAGCACAGGAAAGGTTCCGTAATTTCCCCTTTACAATATGATATGCACCCTGCTGTAGTTTGACATAATAAATTAAATTATGTTTTTATTAGTTATTTAATGTATAATATATTACATAAGTCTATCTATTATAACTTTTTTAACATTAAAATGATAGATAATTTAATTAAATTTGAGTTTAGATTAACTTGATGAGTATTTTATGTTTAAGATCTCTTTTACAATTTAATTTTTACAAGTTATTAAAAAATAGTAACTATTTAATTAATAAAAATAAAAAGTATCTAAATAATTAAAATAAATTATTTTCAGTTAAAGAATTGAATAATAAATGTTTAAGATAAATAATATAAAATATAAAATATGATTGTACATAATAAAAATATTTAAAATAATCATAATTAATAAAAAATTGTTTAATTAATAATATTTATTTTATATTTTATATGTAAATGTTTAAGAATTAATATTTCAATATATTTTCATTTTAATTATTTCTACACAGTGGAATTTCTATTGATCTTAATAAGCTTAAAAATTAAGCTTATTCACCAAGTGACACCTTATAATAAATATAATGAATAGATAATTTTCACTGTGATCTCATTAAGTGCTTATTTGGATTAGAGTTTGCAAATGCAAATTTATTCCAACTTAATTCTACCAAAATTGATTTTGATCAAAATTGAGTTGATGTCTGAAAAGTGATTATGATAGAGTAAATGTTATTTGGATAATGTTGATCAAAATTACTTTAGAATGTGTAATTATCAAAAGGACATGTGATATACTTTTAATATTATTTTTTATTTTCAAGAAATATGAATAGTATATATTAATTATCTTTTATATGTAAGTAAAAATAAAATAAAACATGAAAAATAATAAGTTGCAAAAATATTCTAAGTTGAATGTTTAAAAAAATAACAACAATATGAAGATTATATAAACATTTAAAATATAAAATTATATAGAATAGAAATCAATAAAAAAAAAAGTGCAAGGTGATTTATTAAATAAAATGCAAAGAAATAGTGAAAAAATACACTAAAAGATATGGAATATTTTTTAGATAAAAGGATAAATATGTCCAGAAATAACGTCGTGATTTTAGTTCAACTGAAAAACTTCAAAATGTCATTTCCACTTGAACAGAGGTTTGAGACTTAAATCACGTTGAACCAATTTCAACTGAGAAACACCCAAACACTGCAACTACAGCGTTCTAAGTAGTTGAAGGCGCGTTTGAGGAGTGAAACGCAAGAACAAACATGCAGCCAAATCACGTCATTATTGATTTTGTTGAAAAAAAACGATAGATTCAAGGGCGGGGTCATAAAATTGACAATTATATTCTGCTGCAAAGCTTAAACCAATGCTTCAAGAATACTGAGTCATCAAGGTAATAATGAAAGGACACAACTTTTTTTCTTAATATATATTTTTAACCTACTGTGGCCATCGCCCTAGAATACCGAGAGGGATCTAGAAGATGAATACAAAGCAAATGTCAATAAGAGGCCCAATAATCAAATACGGTAGCTTGTTATTATTGTAACGCACAAATTACGCTAACCCGAGATTCAGCTTCAAAAGTCTGTACATGGACAAAGAAACACGCCATGGGGAGGAACCCACTACCAAAAAATATTATGTTTCACCAATGCCACAACACGGTAGCTATATGAATTTATACAATTCATATAGCATTTAATAAAACAGCTACAACATTAATTAGTTCAAACAATTGCAAGAATATAAACTACTATCACAACTATGTTTAAGCATAGACCTCAATTAGAGACAAATTTCCAGTAAAGGGAGATATCTTGTACCCTTGAAAGCCTACTTCAGAGAAGAGATTCTTCCATTCTTCTTCAGTTCTCTCTTTTCCATGAAAACATTGCATGCTTATATCCATAAGGAGTTTTAGTCGAGTAACTTCAGGTTCATCTTCTTTTTCATTTATGACAATATCTAAGATGATTACTTTGCCTCTTTTATCCTCGCTCGAAACAGCATCCTTGCATTTTTCCAATATCTTCTTGCAATTTTCATCACTCCAATCATGTAAAATCCACTGAGAAAAAAGGTGGGGAAGATGAAAGATTAGAATTTTTACTAAATAACTTTGTGTAATTCATCTTTACTTCCCCATTGGAGAAGTAGGCTTTTTTATCCATTCAAATTTAAAAAATACATTAAGTACCAAACTCTCATAGTGTGTAGATTAATTTCACAAATCCATTCTTTTTTAATTTAGGCAAAATCAGTTAAGTACGACTAGATTTTTGATAACTGAAATACAAAGAAATCGATCCATAATATCTAGATTTTTCTTTCTATTTTCCTTACTAAAATCGGTTAATAGTATGTGACAAATGTCAGAAATCGGTGAAGTATCAACCTACACATGTTAAACAGATAGAAAGCAACCAACAATTTACCAATTTCTTCAAAGATCACTTCATGAATAACTCTTGCACCTTCTGTCCATATGAAGCATAGATGCATATGAACTTATGTCCGCATATATTCACATAATAATTAAGGTATCAGCCCTGCATTTCTTATATCATCAACTTCTTTTAATTTCCATAAATAATAATTTCATCAATCCATTTTGTTGGTTAAGAAGTCCGTAAGAAATCTGAATCTATAAAATTTTAAAAATAAAAAACTAATAGATGGCCCACAAAATTATTTTATTTTAGCATATAATATGTTCTTTATTAATTATTAAATTAAATACCTGTAAAATCTTAAAATATATCATTGACTAATATCATATATATGATTCAATGATGATAATTCTGTTACAATATGATTAGATTTGTACATATTGTGAATTGATTTATATTGATTTAGGTAGATATGCACACATCAAATGTAAATATTATTCAGCTTCCTCTCAGTGTTTTATTTCCCGCGTTTGTTTCTAACAAAATCAATAATGAGATTATACTCTCAATTATTCAGTGGCTTACATAAAGCAAGTAGAAACTCTAATGCATTTTCATAGCTGAAATATTTTGAACCTGACCCAAATACTTTATACTCACTCTCAAATAACCAAGATTTTCTCTAACCAAGATTTAACACATCATAAATCCCAATTATAACTACAATAATATTCCTTCATGTACATTACATACTCTTTCAAGTGAGAATCTCACCTTCATCAAAGATAGCTTGAAATCGGTCAATTATTGGTAGAATTTTATGCATCTCTAACATGTGTTAGAAATTGGTCGTAGGAATTTACCCACTATTAACCGATTTTAGTAAGAAAAATAAGAAGAAAAATCTAGGTATTATTGACTGATATTTTGTATTTCGAGGAGTAGAAATCTAGTCACACTTAACCGATTTTGCCTATACCCAAAAAAAAGATAGATTTGTGAAATTAAACTACAAAAAATGCGAGTTTGGCACTTAATGTATTTTTTTTAATTTAAATAGATAAAATAGCGGAGGAGTTTTGGAGCTCTGTAAATAAAAATGTCATGGTTGAAGAAATTTGAGTAAGTATTAATTAATGGCTCTGTTTGAAATAATTGTTCACTTCTAAACATTTTTTTTCACAAATAACCCTCCAATTTAAGAAATTTAAGCAATATTAATTAGGTTTTCAATTATATCCCTGTAAGAGACCAAATGAAAAAAATATATCGAGAGATAATCAACAGATAAAAAATTAAATAGTAATGATAATTTAATAAAACACATCTAAATTTTTTCTATGATTAAGATTTCTCAATCATTTCCTTGATACCAAGCATGATTAAGACAGATATTTCAAAATGGAGAGATTAGTTACAGAGCAATAATATTTTGACACGATAGTAAGTGTATTTATTTTATAACATGAATGTGATTGATGTTAAAAATAAGTTTCACATCAAATGATTATAAAATGGGTGTACACCACTTTGGGTGTCAATATCATTACCCTTAGTTATATACATACCTTAAGTAGAATTGCATCAGCCTTTGGAATGGACTTGAACATGTCTCCACCAACAAAGCTCAAATTGTTGCTTCCTGACAAGTTCTCTACAACCTGTGGAAGATCAAACACTATACATTTCAACTTAGGAAATGTCTCACATAAAGTCTTGGCTGTGGTTCCAGTACCACCACCAACATCCACAAGTGACTCCAGTCCCTCAAAGGCCGCCTTGTGGTCATTCAATGCCAATTTCACCATCTGGGAATCACTAGCCATTGCATTATTGAACAAACTCATGTGTGCAGGGTTCTTATCAAGAAATTCCCATACAGGCATACCTAAGGCCACTTCAAATAGAGGGCGGTCCTCCTCAGAGATCCACTTACTCAAATGATGGAATGAACCTAAAAGAGTTGGATCAAGAATATGCTTAACCATTGGAACCAAACAAGGGTCAGTGCCTTTGACTAAGAGCTCTGATGCAGCTGTGAGAGCAAATGCTTCCTTCTCTTCTTGGTTGTCATCACCATCATCATGGATTCTCACAATCTCAAAGAATCCAGTATGTGCCAAGTAGCGCATGAAACGGTCCACGGTGCTAGATTTAGCTTGTGGAAGCTTCAGATCTGACACCAACTCTGAAAGAGTGATGGGTTTGCCGTGGTTTTGGATAATGTTTGGTATGCCTAACTCAATGATCCACTTGATACACATGGAATCTATGAAGGCAAACATGTGCCTGTACAAGAGAGCTTGGCCTTGGATGAGCTCACTTGGTTTGCGGCCATTGTTTGAAGCCATAGTTGCTTGTGAATTTTGACTTCTTTTTTTATGTGTTTTTGTGATGTTTTCAGATTAATTTGCTGTGCTAGAAAGAGGGGTGATATATGCACTCACCGTCAGAAATACAGAGAGAGAAGGTGAGGAAAAAAAAAGGAAAATGAGAAATAGAAGCTCAGGTCACTGTCTTCGTCTTCCAGTTCACAGAGAAAGGTACCTCATTGAAACTCTTTCTTAAATGGTCTGTGACCAACATGGTCCAAGTAAATATTGTGATAAATAAAATGTGACAAAATTATCTTTTTGTTGTTTTATTTTATTTCGTTCCAGACTGTTCCTTCCCTTTCTCTATGGTAATTTTATCAAAACAAAGAATACCTCCGAAATAGGGTTGTGATAGAATAGTATTGAAGTTCGATGCATATTAAAACAAATAGCACCATTAATTGTTATTTAATTAAAATAATACCTCTTTTCTTTTATAGTAATTAAAATAATGGTGGTGTAACAAAAAAAATTAAAATAAGGGTAGGAAGCTAAAAAAAAAATTATTGTGGATCCTATATATTAAAAATAACAAAACATATTTTTTGAATACAAATACTTTTAAAATTTTTTTAATTTATGCTCTAGAATACCAAATAAATAAACTTTTAAAATACAATAATGTTATTCTAATACATAATTTTCTTAAATACCTAAAGGATTTTATTACTTATTTTTCTATCAATTTATTTTTTTCTTTTACTCCTCTCACATTATTATGAAAATATTGAAATAATAGAGGGATTCGTGTGTGTTTTCAGTGTTGTGCGTACAAAGATTATTTTCCTAAAATAGATGCTTACCTCACTATAGTCCTGTTCCAGTCCACGGCGAAATGTCTCCCATTGAAGTCCAGTAATACCTATTGCCGCTCCCATTCCATTAAATTTTTTTATTTAGGTTTATCACAATACTCTGAGAGTAGTTATTACTCTTTCCTTTTATATATTGCCACAATCCTTTTAACACTTTTATTGTGGATCCTATATACTAAAAATAACAGAACATATTTTTTCAATATAAATATTTTTAAAAATTTTTTAATCAATGCTCTAGGATAACAGATAAATAAATTTTTAAAATATAATAATATTATTTTAATACCTAATTTTTTTAAATACCTAAACATCTTATTCATAAAATATATAGGTTTTATTACTTATTTTTTTTCAATTTATTTTCTTTTCATCACTCTTTTCATATTATCATAAGTGTCTATACACATGTGGATAATGAAATAATATTTTCCTTTAAATAACATCTCTGAATAGGATCGTAAGCCTCATATGCGACCAAAATAACACCCTCAAAATATTATCTTTGATGAATTCTATGTTATTTTTTTATACTAAATTTGACTTTTATGAATTATTTTTGAATCTATTTTTGACTTATTCTATACGAAAAAAATACTGAAATACTATACTGCATGATTTTTTAGCTAGATAACCATATTGAAGTCCCATATGCACCCCCAAGCTACACACGTCAAGTCTTAAGTTCCGAATCCTCCATGGCACAAAAGCATAGGAGCACAAAAGCATTGATTGGGAATCTTGATAGGATAGAGTGGATAAGATATTAGAGAGAAATGAGTGTGAGATAAAGATTTGTTTTGTTTTTTTCTTTTCCTACACTTGCGGTGGGTTGCGTGTGATTCTTTTTTGTGGTCTTTTTAGAATTGGGCTAATGTGTTAAAATTGGCCAATTATATGTTTCAATAACTTTTGTTACATGAATAAATAATTTGACTGAGATCAGGAAAACGGGCTTCTTTTTTGATATGATATTTAAAGAGGTATTTTACACATATATAATCATTTATGGAGCAAAATTTTGATATGGGATGTGTTAGAGGAATCCACCACAGGTAGAGAATTTATTTTTATTAAATGAAAAAAATAATTCACCAAAAGGCAAAGTTAGGAAAATTTAAAAAATTAAAAAATAAAAAGGTCTTGTATTTTCTCTTTCTGGTAGGTTGAAGGAGAAGTGTTAAAATTTAAAAAATTAAAAACTGAAAACGTCTTGTCATTTCTCCTTCTGCAGATTAAACGAGAAATGTTAAAATTAAAAAAAAATACAATTTCAAAGTTTTGGAAAATGTGGATTGACTGTCGGATAAAAGGAGTCCGTCAAAGGCGGATTTTTTTATTAAAAAATTATTTTTAAGAATCCACCAAAGATGTTTTTATTATTAAATTATTTTTCACCCTCCATATAAACTCCTAATTCGGCTCATACCATGCATACTAACGTTAGTATGTAATAGACAAGATTATGAGGATGTGAGTTTTGTAGAAAAAAAAGTGTCCGAGAGTGTAAAAAAAAGAGAGTGAGAATGAGTCCTATAATAAATATAATAGTTTATTTTAATGGTGAAGTTGTTACAAATACTAACGAGGGTGTCACATTTATATGTGATAGACCATTTAACTTTTTTTATTCCCTACATTTTGTCATATGCGAAGGAAAATGGGCTATGTCAATCGACAAATAGTGACACTCCAAAAATAGTATTGGCAATAAGATACAGGTGTTAGATCTCGATTTTTGGCTCTTAGGCAATACCACAAGTTGGAATATGAGATGACAATGATATTCAACAAATGTTTAGAATACGTCAACAATATCGACTAGACATTCTTGCTATTGAATTGTATGTTGATTTTGAAGTTGTTGCTGTGAATGTAGAATAAGGGTCAAACACATTTGTAGATGAAGACATATAATTGGAAGTAATGGAAGAAGAAGACGATGAAGATGACTATGCAAGTGGCAATGAAATGCTGATAATGATGCAGTTGATGATGTTGATAATGATGTAGATAATGATGGCATGTCAACAGAGTAGAGACAACATCTGAATAGTGAGTCATCTTTATGTGTGCTTTGAATTTGAAAGCTATGCAACATCAAAGTTTTCGGAGTATGCAAACATGGGTATGTACCCTTTACTTTTTTTAGTTGATTGTTTTTAATCGATCATATTTAGTTGATCACAATATAATTTTAGTTGAATATTATTTAGTTGATTTAATATTTTTTAGTTGATTATTTTTAGTTGTTTTATTAGTTGATTAGAAAAAATAATTTTATGTAATTTTAGTGTATTATTATTTAGTTGATTTAAATTTTTTTATCATTTTCAATTGATTTTTTTAGTTGATTATTATTTTTTTAGTTGATCATTTTTAGTTGATTCCTTTAGTTGACTTTTTTTAGTTGATCATTTTTTAGTTGATTCTATTTTTTCAGTTAATCATTTTTAGTTAATTCCTTTAGTTCAATATTTTTTTAGTTGATCATTTTTAGTTAATTCCTTTAGTTGATTATTTCTTTTAGTTGATACCTTTAGTTGACTATTTTTTCAGTTGATAATTTTTAGTTGGTTCTTTTAGTTCATTATTTTTTTTAGTTGATCATTTTTTTATTTTTTTAGTTGATTTTTTTTATTTTTTGGTTGATTTTTTAGTTGATTATTTTTTTTAGTTGGATATTTTATTTTTTTAGTTGATTTTTTTTATTTTTATGTAATTTTAGTTCATTGTTATTTAGATGATTTTTTTTGGTTAATTATGTTTAGTTGAGTTTTTTTAGTTGATTATTTTTTTCCAGTTGATCTTTTGCGTTTATTCTTTTAGTTCATTATTTTTTTAGTTGATTCTTGTAATTGATTTTTTTTGTTGATTATTTTTAGTTGGTTATTTTATTTTATTAGTTGATTATTTTCAGTTTATTAGAAACACAATTTTATGTAATTTAGTTCATTGTTATTTAGATGATTTTTTTTTGGTTAATTATGTTTAGTTGAGTTTTTTTAGTTGATTATTTTTTTCCAGTTGATCTTTTGTGTTGATTCTTTTAGTTCATTATTTTTTTAGTTGATTCTTGTAATTGATTTTTTTTTGTTGATTATTTTTAGTTGGTTATTTTATTTTATTAGTTGATTATTTTTAGTTGATTAGAAACACAATTTTATGTAATTTTAGTTCATTATTTTTTAGATGATTTATTATTATTTTTGTTGAATATGTTTAGTTGAGTTTTTTTAATTGATTATTTTTTTCCAATTGATCTTTTGTGTTGATCCTTTTAGTTCATTATTTTTTTTGTTGATTCTTGTAATTGATTTTTTTTGTTGATTATTTTTAGTTGGTTATTTTATTTTATTAGTTGATTATTTTTAGTTGAGTTTTTTAGTTTATTATATTTTTTTAGTTGATCATTTATAGTTGATTATGTTGGTTTATTATTTTCTTAGTTGATTCTTGTAATTGATTTTTTTGGTTGATTATTTTTATTTGGTTATTTTTATTTTATTACTTGATTATTTTTAGTTGATTAGAAGCACAATTTTATGAAATTTTAGTTCATTATTGTTTAGATGATTTATTGTTTTTTTTTTTGTTGATTATGTTGAGTTGATTTTTTTAGTTTATTATATTTTTTAATTATTTTTTCATAGGTGATTCCATTGTGAATGATGAACTATTTGTTGGGATGATATTCAATAATAGAGAGGCAACTATAGAAGCAATTAAGGCGTACAACATACTCAAAGGAGTGGATTATAAAGTGTTGGAATCAGAAGGAAGACATTTTATTGTAAATGCATACAACATGATAGAGGTTGTGGATGGCTTCTTAGAGCTAGTTTGAGGAAAACTAAGGGCTTTTGGGAAATCAGGAAATACAATGGGCCACACACTTGTACTACGGTGAGGATTTCAGGACCACTCAAAGTTGGATTGTGACACTATTGCACAATTTATAGAGCCCATGGTAAGTCTTACCCATATCTTAAAGTTAAAACTATGATTAGAGGTTTTCTCTCGGTATGGGTACACAACAACCTATCGAAAAGCATGGTCGGCATAGCAAAAGGCTATCGAAAAAGTTTTTGGCAATTGGGAATGCTCGTATGAGGAGTTACGGCATTGGTGTGGAGCCAAGTGTGCGGCTATTCCAGGTTCAATTGTTCAATTTGATGCTGTAGAGGCATATCGTGGTGATGAACTGGTGCCAAATTATCGATTGTTTCGCCGAGTGTTTTGGAGTTTTGGTCCATTCATTTAGGCATTTAAACATTGCAAACCACTAATACAGATAGATGGGATGCAATTGTATAGGAAATATAAAGGGACTTTACTGATTGTAGTTGCACAAGATGACAATAAGAACATTTTGATTGGTTTTGCTATTATGGAGGGAGAGACTAGCATGGCAGTTTTTCCTGGACCATCTTCGTAGATATATAGTAACCTTGAGACAGGGTTGGTGTTATTTTCTGATCGCCATGAGTCAATTAAAACAACAATAGCTCAGAGCAATGGTCAGTGGATCCTTTGAGAGCATTTCATAGGTATTGCATTAGGCACATCACTGCTAATTTCTTAAGGAGATTCAAGGCACCTCACTTGCACAGAATTGTCGTGAGCATGGTTAATTAACACTTTCGTTGCACTTATATTTGTTAATTTCATCACCTATGGATGTGATTTTCATAAATTAAAATTTAAAAAACATTATTCTCTCAGGGTATTCAAGGAATGAGAGTGAATTCAACAATCACTATGAGCGGATGCGTGAACGTTGCTCCCAATATACAGATTGGCTTGACGAAATTCCACGGGAAAAGTGGGCGTAGGCATTTGATGGTGGATATCGATGGGGGCACATGACCACAAACCTTGTGGAGTGTATGAATTCTGTGTTAAAGGGGCTCGCAATCTTCCAATCACGGCATTGATAAGAGTAACGTATTTCGATTGGCTGAGTTGTTTGCTAAGAAGGTGGGGAGGCATATTCACGGAAAAATGCAAGTCATGAATTCTCAGAAGCTTTCACGATACGACTTAAAAAGTAGAGCTATCAAGAAATAGTGGCTAACTTTGATAGGCAACACGACTCTTTCCAAGTTAAAGAACAAATCAGGAGGGAAGAATACAAGGTTGACTTGAAGTACAGATATTGTGATTGTGACGATTTTTAGATTGATCGAATTCCTTGTCATCACGTGATTGCGCCTCCGATAGCGGAACTTTGAATGGCAAGGGTATGTGGATGATGTTTCAGAATAGCAAAGGTTTGCAAGGTGTACAAGAGACAGTTTGGGGTTGTGGGGCACCAAAGTACATGGCCCGATATAGAAGTCCAGTGATTTGTCCTAATCCAGCTTCAAAGTGCAAAGCCAAAGGCCACCCCAAGAGCACTCGCTTCCTTAATGAGATGGATATGCGTGATATGCGGGACCTCGACGTTGTGGTCTTTGTCGAGGTGAAGGTCATAGTCCCAGCCCGTCCACCCACTCCTGGCCCAAGTTCATAGTCATGTCACTTAATCATGTTTCATGGAGGCTATTATGTCATTTGATTGTATTTCATGGATGTTAGTGTGTGATTTTATTTTGTTTCTTGGATGTTATTTTGTCATTTTATTTTATTGCATGGATGTTATTGTCTCATTTTATTGTGTTTCATGGATGTTACTTATTGTGTTAATTTAATGTTTGTATCGAGGTTACGATTTTATTTTATTGTATTATATGTTACTTTCATATATGTATTCCTTTCTATTCGTGGTCCATCAACAAAAAATATATCAAGGCCTATAAAATGACACATAACACGTTACATGAAAAAAAAGTAGAAAGTCCATAATAGAAACTAGAAATTCCATACATAAACACATAACACGTTACATGAAAAAAAAAAGTACTCCACACTCAACTTCCCTTACAACCTTTCCCCTTCTCATCTGGCCATGGTGGTTGAAATAGTGAATAGCTTAGTCTTTTCGCTGGTTTCACATGTTCTCGTGGTCGCCTCACGTATAGTTCCTACAGTTTGCTTGGCAGCCTTTCCTAACACATTGATAATGCCATGTGATTGCCTTCTAACTTGATGGCCCTGATCACCCTTGCCCTCATCTTCGCCACCCTGATCTCCCATATCCTCATCGCTGCCACCCTCATCTCTCGCCCTCGATCACCTATCTCCTCATCTATGGCTACATGTTCCCCACCTCCTATTGCTGCATGTTGGACAGATGCAACGGTATCTTGCAAATTTTGCGTCATCTCGGCATTTGCCCATTGTGCACCTGGGATAACATATGTGGAATGGACATCCCAAATGTAACCATTTGTGGCCGGTATACATCATTCAAATGACTAGCTAGATTTGTATTGAGGTCAAGGCTAACATGTGTAGATGATTGACCCCCAAGATAAGCAAAAATGTAATTTCCTCCAAGGAGATGAACAGACATTCTCCCATTGGATGACAACCCACTAGACCTTGCAGGAACACCATCGTGGCCCAAAACACCAACAAAATATCTTGGTGGATCTTGGATCTCTGTAGTCTCCTGCCTCTATGGACACCAAGGGAATTGGCCATGAGGAAATTGTAATGCATGCACATCCCAATAAAAAATGTTATTCTGTTGCATAAATAAAGGTTGATGGCTATAAGGAGCTTTTGTTTGGATAGGCGTGCTACATCTTCTCCTTGGGTGAGCACTTGACCTTCTTCATCGAGAGGTGGTTCATTTTCTTCACGAGCAGGTGGATGATCTTCTTCAGGGACAACCGTATAGCTCGAGTATGAGATAAATACCAAGACCGATATAAATCAGAAGGCTAATAATCAATGGTAGGAGTTCCAATTAATACACGATTTGCACATTGTTGCCACTTTGCCACCCAATGTTGATGTTGTCTTTCCCAATTAGTGGGTGGCAATCCCCTTAAGTCTCTAGTATGAAATCCTTACAAATTAGGTTGGTCAAGGGGAATTTCTTGATTCAAGCCAAATTGTTGCATAACTCAATCGGTTGGGTGCAACTCCATCACCTCAAAACATAAAAGTGAAGTGATAAATGAGAACAATTCCGCTCAACCCGCACTTCATCTGGAATAAGGGCAAAAATCAGAGGATCTAATATGGTTGCCATATAAACTTATTAAAAGAAAAAGATTAGATATACAAATCATGATAATTATGGTGACCACAAAAAGATTGTACAATATTCCAAATGTTTACTTGATGTCCTAAATTATCTATCAACAACCTTATATTGTGATGGTCCTTTAAATTAACGTCACGCGGATGACGTGGTCGCTTCCATCTATGAGACATTATCTTGATTAGATGTTAATTATTACTTTAACAAGAATAATATAGAAATTCAAGCAAACAATGGTTACCTTGGCAGAGGGGAAAACAATAGGCATGGCTGGTATGGGAGCCAAAAAGGGCATCCCGCCATGCCCATACTTAGTAGAATAACGCAACCGTTGATTTCTTTGGTTTCTATGTGAGTAGCATGACAAAGCCCTCAAAAAAGTACAAGCAAGGCAAGCTGAGCCCAGCTATACGATCCAATTTGCTCCAAATCTTCTAGCAATTGCAAGTACTTTGCATGTACTTCCCAGTGCTCTTATCAGGAGAATACATTGGCCTAACAAGGCCAGTATAAAAGCATGTGCAAGTTGTTGAATTAGCAAATCCAAATTGGCTTCCACAATTCCAGTACTGTTATTGAACCAAATTAAATTTATTGTACCTCCACTAAAATCTAGTGGACAGGATGAACACCTAGTAGATATTGACATAAATCAGGGAGGGTTTCATATCTAGAAATAGTAGAGCCAATAAGGTCTACCATTTATTGGGATCCCTAATATAATAGCAACATCTTCTAGTATAATGGTGCACTCCCCGCACGGAAAGTGGAAAGTATGAGTTTCAGGCCTCCGCCTCAACAAGTGTTGAGATAAGCCTTTAATTCACTGCTATGTCACTGATTTCAATAAAGCGAAGAGGCCAGCACGCTGCACATAGGGTCGTATCTCATTTCTCATATAAGGCAATTTTAAATACCGAGCCCGCATACGTCTTGTTGCTGTTAAATGAAAAAATAAATTAATAAACTCCGAATAAATGGATTTAAACTAATTACCTTAAATTTTCAACTAAAACTAATTAACTACAAATTTCACTATAAATAACCAACTTAAAGATCAAGTTAATAACATTACATGAAATAAAATTGTGATTCTAATTACCACCACTAAATATACTAAATGAAAGAAATTAAATAATAGACTAAATAATCAATTTAAAAAGGTCTCAAATAAAATAAAATAGTGCATTTTATCAATCAATCACTACACCTAAAATGATAACTAGATGCAATAAATTACCTAAATCAACTTAAACTAATTAACTAAAAGTTTCAACTAAAACTAATTAACTAAAAATTTCACTATAAATAACCAACTTAAAAATCAATTTAATAACATTACATGAAATAAAATTGTGATTCTAATTATCACCACTAAAAATAGTAAATGAAAGAAATCAAATAATCAACTAGATAATCAATTTAAAAAATTCTTAAATAAAATAAAATAGTGCATTTTATCAATCACTACAACTAAAGGGATTACTAAATGCAAGAAACTACCTAAATCGACTTAAATTACTTAAAGTTTCACCTAAAACTAATTAACTACAAATTTCATTGTAAATAACTAACTTAAAGATCAAGTTAATAACATTACATGAAATAAAATTGTGATTCTAATTACCACCACTAAAAATACTAAATGAAAGAAATTAAATAATAGACTAAATAATCAATTTAAAAAGGTCTTAAATAAAATAAAATTGTGCATTTTATCAATCAATCACTACACCTAAAATGATAACTAGATGCAAGAAATTACCTAAATCAACTTAAACTAATTAACTAAAAGTTTCAACTAAAACTAATTAACTAAAAACTCTACTAGCAAAATATCAATATATTAAACTAATCTTTTAATTAATTAGATTTTTGTGTCTTGTTGTCCTCTAAATTTGAAATTAAATTAATCAACCCGAATAAATGGATTTAAACATAAAATTAAATTAATATATCCTCTAACAAAAAATATCAACTTAAAAACATTAAATTAATATATCCACGAACAAAACAAAACATAGATATATATATATATATATATATATATATATATATATATATATATATATAACTAATCTTTTAACTAATTTCATTTTGTGAAAAAAAATCAACTAAACAATAAAAAATATAACAAATTTAGAGCACTATTTTTTTCATGAATCACACAATTTACGCCCAACTAAATATACAAAAATATATATAAAATATAAATTTCAATAACAAATTAAAAATACATTACATTTTGCTCTAACACTTCAACAGCAATGTGGCTATAGGATTCATTGTATTATCAGGTTTCACCATTTTCCTCGATCAACTATCTCTCTTAATATTTTTTTAACTATCTCTGGCTTTTTTTTTCCTCACTTCTCTTATGTACGTGTTCCTTCTTACATCCTCCAATCCTCCTTTTCTAGGCAGCAACCCATCTCCCTTCTCAACTCAACTCTCGTGGCTCCCTAAATAATTCACTTCTCGTTCCATCATTTCACTCGCTAGTACCTACGCTCATTGAAGAAAAAATTTAAAGGCGTGCTGCGGTACTATTACATTTTAGACCCATGCAAATGAATAGAGGATGCATGTGAGCCTTGGTAAGCAGCATAAGTCCTCCCCTTCTACGCATCATTTCCCCTTCCCTTTTCGCTGCATGCCACCTTGCCCCCACGTTCTGTCCGCTGGAATGGCAAAGGTGGACTTTAGGCGATAGCTTCTTCAAATGGCATCACTTCCATGGCAGGCTCACACGATGAATCTGCTAAAGGCGAATTGCAGATGGCAGAGAATCCGCCAAAGGCGGACCGTGGGTGCCAATGTTGCAAAGATGTTGTCCGGTCTTCAATGCGCCAATGACTGATTCTTTTACACCATATTAAGATAAATCACCTGAAAATCACATATCTAAACAAAACACCTTATAACACATCATATGTAAATTATTTTTCCTCAAGAAAACATAATCAATTTGGTTTTATAAAATTAGTTGTAAATTTTTATTATTTGATAATTCTTATCTTATTATTTATTTCTTTAATTCTTTAAAACAAATTTTATTCATTTTATTATGTATACTTAATTATATTTTGTATATATGATTATATAGTTATACATATAAATATATATTTTACTATGTATCAATTGAATCCTTCATTGAACCTTCGTTTAACTGAAATTGATAATAGTTTAGACGAAATTATGTTTTAAGGATAAAAGTTATGTTAACTTATGCATTTAATAAGTCACGTTAACTAAAAAACTTATGTGGAAATCCAGTTTTGCACGTGCCGATTATCTTTTCAAATCGAGCCATAACAAAATATTGGATTTTGCGGGGCCCAAAAGCATGGAAGAAATATGTGGCCTTTAAGAATTGGTTGAGAATCTAAGATAGGATATTGTGAATAAGACATTAGAGAGAGAAATAGGTGTGAGATAATTTCTTTTTATTCCTTTTTACTCTTATGGTAGGTTAAAAGTGTGTTTTTATTTTTTTAATGAAATTTCAATTGTTCAACTATTCTTATGCTGGCCCTAGTCGCCCTCCACATTTCTGGGCCTATTGTCCTCCTATCCTAATCAAACTAACCCACTTGATTTGATAGGATCTACAAGTTGTGAAGTAACAGACAACTCCTTTATTGATACCAAATCTGGTCACTTCTCAACATCACCATCCATAGACCTAAAGAAAGCAAGCACAACGTGTTATGTGGGGAATATCTCTATTCAGGATTATGCCAAAACTAAAGCCATTAGCAAAACAAAATTAATAAGAATGGTAAATAAGGATATAATACAAGCATACGACTACTAAATGCAAGAAAGAAACAAAAAGCCATATCATTTGCTATGGATTCACAAACCCCACAACAAGGTGGTTGCCAGCCCTATGACTAATAGCTGACTGGAGAAATATTTAGATGCACTGAGAGTAAAAGAAATTATTTATTTTAATTTATTTATTAATTAATAAATAAATTTTATGGGTTATTATTGTCTCTTACTTTCCCTATATTTTTAATGTAATAACTGATGTGCCAATAAATAAATAAAGTAAAATAAATATTTTATTTTACTCCAAAAACACCTAAAAATTTCTCAGTGTGAGAAAGGACAAAAGCACACACCAACCTCCCACACCAAATGCAATGGTATTGGTATCAGATTTAACTTTTACTTGCTCTTGGGTCAAAATTTAATAACTGATTGGGATTTTGAACAAAAATAACCAATGTGTGTTAGGTGATTGAAGGGAGATGGGGGCTGGTCAGGACGGTCTTCGGGAAAGAAAGAAGAGAATAGACGAGAAACAAAATGAAAAGCGTAAAAAGGTGATTTTTTTTTATCCTTTTACAATGGAGTGTTATAAAAGAGTAAATTTCCAATTTCCTAACTAAAATTAATTTTCATATCTATGCCCATGGCTACACTCAAATATATTAAATGTGAAGGTGAAGACTGGACAAGAAAATCGCCTTTAGTCGAGTCTATTTAGATAACTAGGCTCATGGTAGGGCCGCAAATGAATCCAATTTGATCTACATGAAAGCTCAATGTTGTGGACCTATTGAGATTCTAAAGGATCTTATTTCCCGTTATCTTTTCCCCTCTTCATTTGAGGTTAAATAATTGATAAAATTAAGATGGCGGGGCAAAATAAGATAGATAAACTCATAATTTGGTCGAACAAGTGAGACAATAAAGACAGAGATGATATTGGAGACAAAGTCAAAGATGGAACTGTGTGTGGTAATTATGTATAGGTTGACATAGTGATTAATAAAAAGATAAAAAAAAAAGTTATAATTTGATAAAAAAAAATTTGAAAAGTGAGAAAAAAAATAAAAGGATAGGATATAAAATATCTAGAGATATTATTGCAAAAAAAAAAAAAGCTTCTACATGTCTCAATGAGCTATGAGAGGTCGCGAGTTCAACTTTCATCTCTACCTCTATCCCCTTATATCTTAGTTTAAAAAAAAACATTTTAAATTGGTGCCTATACAAGAGAGCTCGACGTTGGAAGATCTCGCAATCTTTGCGGCCATTGTGTTAAGCTGTAATTCTAGGCCCAACTTGAGAACGTGACTGACACGTGAGGAATCTCATCCCACGTAAACCTACTGGGTAACGTGTCTCTAAATGCATATTATATATACAATATTATACTTAAAATATGATCTTTCTTCTAAATCATTATCATTTTGTCTAATTAAAATATTTAAATTCATAAAAATAGAGGTATTTAGAATATATAATTCTAAAGCGTCTTAATCAAATCTGTGATTCATAAAAGGGTAAACTATTCCCCCTTCTAATCATGGTCATAAACTGAAAATCAATTTAAATTCTTGAAAGTTGAAACACTAATAAATTTTCGGTTCACTACATAAATCCTTAGGCATAGTTTACATTTCAAAATATATACTTGAACCTTGAAAACATATAGGGAAATACATAATCTCTAAAGTAAATACAATATTTCAAAATAAATGCATGGCGATACCCGCATATCTCCTGGAGCCCTCTAAAACTAACAAAAGCCTAAACTAAGCCTTACAACAATGTAAAGCTTACCAAAGATCACATTGGCTATTGGACCAATGAAAAAACTGGATCTACACCTACAATTATGAGAGGAAGGGAGAAGTGTGAGTCAATGGACTCAGTGAGTGGATTCTCACCATCACCCACATGGGACAACTAAGAAATATACATATAATACCATGCATGCAATAATCATAATCATTTGATATTTAAATACATAGCTGTATAAGAAAAGAATTTTTCGTTCCATAAATTCAGAAATAGGCAATTGTAAACTCTCAAGCAACATGAAATCATTTTAACTAAGGGTGCAACAGAGCTTGGAAAACTTTACTTGCTAAGCTGAATAAATACATATATAATAACAAAAGCTGTAAGATCAAACAATCCCTGTTACAAGCTGAGGGTACCTAACCAAGTCCTGTTTTTTGTGTATGAGGGACGATATTGTCCTTTGATGGACAACTTGATACCAAGGTTAACGATCTTATAAACGTTAAATAACCTTTGTTTCCTGATCTTTATCGTTTAAACTAGTTTGATAAAATGAAAACCATAGTTGAAAGGTGGGTACTCTGTCCATGGTGATGCATAGCCCCTAAATTCTTATTACACTTAGAGTTCTGAACTCATATAACTTTGACAATCTAACTTTAGCATAATTATGACTGTGGAAATCATGCCCAAGGGATCGCCGCTTCTAGGCATTCTGATCTTAAGCCCACAAAATATGTATTTGATAGTTGCTACGAATCATATTCTTTTCTATTAATCTTTATAAAAAATTATATGTATAATCTTATATATCAACACACATTAAATTTCCAATGCATTATAGGGATTTCGCATTAGAGAAAATGTTGACTTGATTTTGATAAAACCTATTTTTAGTAATGGACAATTTTAAATTGCAATTTCTAGAGTTACCAATACTTGAAGACCACATGTAATGAATATCTAACCCCAATTTTCTTATATTAATACATTGTCACATTTAGAATTAATCATAAACCTAACTATATACCATCATCACGCTTTGAAGAAAAAAAGAATTAAATGTGTTGTGACTTCCAACAGTGTTGAAACTTTATATAAAGAGTGAACACCAAATCAAATCCCTCAAAAATACTATGTCGATAATTTAGTCCCTAAAACAATAAATACTATAAAACATCAGCATTTAGCTAAAAATCCGTCACTAAACCCATATTAGCAATAGATTTGTCCATTGTTAAATCCATTGCTAATTTGGTCCTAGCTAAATTATAGTAACGACCGTGGCTTTGTCACTAAAATTTAACAAAACCTTTGTCCGTTGTAATCCCTTGCTAAATGGGTAGACTAATAACACTTATGGCTTTCATTTAGCGATAATAAAGAAATGTGGGTAATTTTATTTTCTTAATTTTATCCTTATTTATTATAATATCAATTAATTTATTATAAGATAAAAACAAATTAAAATATTTATCATGTTATATAAAATAAAAATTACACATCACCTAACATAACTGATAAATGGTGTTCATGGTATATTTAACTTCTAAACCTTAGGTTATTGAGGAAATTAATAGTGTTTTATGAATTGAACCTCAATGCACGATTTTGAGAAATCAATGTCAATTGCTCCATTTTTCTTTTGTGAATAGTTAAATCTTGTTACCATTAACTTGTCTCCATGAGTTAGGTTTTGTGCATAGGAGCATTACATTAAGTGCAAGCATCAAGAGGAGCTGGAATTGAAAGAAGCAAAAGCCCACCATTCGGGTGAGTGTGGCGCTCAAGAGAGATTACAGATAATTCATCTTGAAGGCGGCCTGTGAGCTCAGCGCTCATAGCGCCAGCGCTCCTGCGATAACTTGATTTTTTATTGCGTTTATTTGGGCCAATCTGGGGCCCCTTGGGGGAAAAAGAACGAAAAAATGCAAAGGAAGGACAGGAGGCAGCATCTAGGTTTAGTTTTAGGAAGATCAGACTCTTTCTCTCTCTTTCTCTCTCCCCTCTCTCTCTAGGTTTTGGGAGTTCCCAATCTTTGTTTTGGCTCCCGTTTGGGATTGTAATTTATAGCTTTCTTTCAATAACTGTTGTGAAACTCCCTATGGAGGAGTAATCTCTTTACCGTGTGTAAGGATAACTAAAGATTGAGTTTGTTCTTGAGGTTCCTAATTTTAATTGCAATTCATGGTTGGTTTTTCCTCTCTGTTTACTTTCTCTTTTGATATCAATTGTGAAGATTTTTGTGATTGTATTTTTAAAAGTTGTTTGGTTATGCATTCGTTTACATGCATAATCTAAATACCATTAGGATATTGAGTCGATTGATTTAATTACATCCAATTGGTTAGGGATTGAAATTAACTTCGATAGGAATTAGGTTGCTGGAATTGGTAATCAAACTGGTATAGGTTCATAGAATCACGATCGTGAATTACTAGTTCATATGTTAGCGAAACCCTTAGTGGAAGTGCGATTGTATAACTACTAAGTAGAATTGCATCATTGTTGTGTGATAACATAACTAATGAAAGTAACCACCGCCGTGAATTTATCTTTTGAACCGATGATTGAACAATTCTTGATCTGAAGGACTCCTTGTACAAGTAATTCTCTCATATAATTTTCTCATTATAATTTCTTAATTTAATTTAGTTGCTATAATTTCTAAAACCCCCAAATCTCTTGAATCAATTAGAACACTTCCTTGTGAGATGACCTCAGTTGTGCCCTCTACTACATTTCTGTGCAACTTAGCACTTTATAAATTTTTAATTTGTTGGGCAGCAACACTCGCACCAATAACTCAAAATAACATCTATATATAGAGAGAAGTCTTATAGTTCTCAAAGTGTCATCCTAAGTAATAAAAATGAAATGATTTTACATTATATAATACAAAATGATAGGACTATCAAACTATCTAAGTATCTAACTTGATCTTCAATGGGTGGATGAATCAATACCATTTGATAGGTTCTCTTTGAAAAGTACTTGCAAGTAGATTAAGCGCTATTTGTACTTCTTGTTGCACCAATTCTTGAACCATTGCTTTCATATCTCTTATCATTTCATCAATCTTACTTTTTATTGCTTTTTCAAACTCATGTGTATTAGAATAATCTTCCTAAGCTTTTGAAGAACTAGCTCTATTACTTGAAGGGGAAACCACAGAAGGTTGAGAACCTAGTCCAATATTAACTGAGTGTCAATTCAAAAAAACAAATATCGAGTCATATGGATTCATATAAGAAACATATCCAAAATGGTAGTGTCAAATAAACTAACATAATTTCATAATGAGCCAAAAAAATTGCCATAAACTAATGCTCGAACAATTAAGCTAAGAACAATATCATATATATATATATATATATAAGATTCATACCACTAAACAATATCACTATCATCGGTGAATTCATATTCAGCATTTTCGTAATCATCTTCAGAGAGGAACTGAAAGTCTATCTCTTCAATATCCTCATCCTCTAGTTCTTCATTGATATCTTCATCATCATCTTGTACACCCTCTTCCTTGCCTTTTTGGCCAACATATCAAGTTCATCATTTAATAATAAGCTACTTAAACATCTTGTATGCTATTATAACAATCCTTAAACAATCAAAAGATATTATAAACTACTTAAAAAAAATCTATTAAAGAAAGGATATTTTATAAAGAAACCCGAACAGGTACAGAAGTAGCAATCTATGATTTGTGGTGACTACCTCAACGGTTCAACTTGGAAGGAGTCTTTTGTTAGCCTCAACTTTGTAGCTTTCTTTGATTCTTTATCTTTACCCCATAACCCAATGTATAGCCCGAGCACAATTAATAATGATCATATTAAGCTATAATTTAGAATAATAAGTATCAATTATCTTTGAAAAATAGAACAAACTAATCATATCAATTAAATGTTTGTACCTTCCCAAATAGAGCCTTTCATCTAACACTAAAAACCTTGCAATGACTAGGAAAAGGGGGTTGAAACAGAAGCATAAAATGGGCTTTTAAGCGACGCACCAGGAAAAAGAGGACATATCACAATTTCAAGGGGCTTCCAAAACCTTGAAATTATAGATTTCATTTCAAATTACAAACTGAAAATAAAGTTTGCTATACAAGTTTGTTTTAAGTGAAGCAACCATTCAAGCTGCAACAACAATTGAGAGTAAGGGAACACTTAAAATGCAATTTTCTTTGTATAGCTCCAAATGTAAAGTTCAATTATTGAAATGTTGTTAGCTCTCTTAATTTTTACTCTTAATCAATAAGGTATGCACACACAATAGATCGAAACAACATCTGTGATGTCCAAAGTGCAAATAACAACAAATCTACAGGGCATTTTATATTAGGAATCAATAAGGTAATTTTTCAATGCTCATAGATTCTATCCAATACAATTGAAAGGGAAATAAAATATCATTGTGAATTGAATCCCACAAGAAAACTAACGCATGAAGAAGCAATAAGAAGAAAACTACCATGGCGCTTCAGAGGTGCTATGTGGTGGTGCGACGATGGTTCACTGGGCATGGTGGTGGAGGCGCTTGGCTTTGATGATAGAGGAAGCTATGACAGAGCTTGGAGCGGCTATGTAGGATGGAGCTTGCAGTGGCTACAAGTGCAGAGCTTGCAGCGGCTACCAGCGTGGAGTTTCCAGCGGCTATGCCCGACGAAGGTGGAGGTTGCAATTGGTATCGCAGGATAGGGGCATGACAGTCTTTACTCCAGGTTACGATAGTGTTAGTGGAGAGGCTAGCCAGAGTGACTTTGTAAAACGGAGGGGTGGCAGGTGACAAAGCACGGGGTGACAGTTTGATGGTTGGAAGGAAGGTGGCTGAAGGGTTGGAGGAGAGGCAAGTTGGGTGATAAAACCCATAATAAGGCAAACCTAATGATTTTTTAGGCCTTACAACATGTTAGGCAAACTTGGATGCATTTACTCCAAAAAATTTGGGGGCGTAATCTTTTGGCGATGGATTGCAAAGGAAAGTTTATTGCTAAAATTACCTACGAACCCTTGTTGCTAATCCATTGCTATTTGATGCACGTTTGCTTGGCTTGCGACCAAACTTCATTCCATTGCAAAATCCATAGCTAATTACCTGTATTATCTAGGGACATGGAAATTCATAGCTATATTCCATTTTTCTTATAGTGAAATCATTTGTGGTCCCTCAACAATTAAAACACAAAACAAATTAGTCCCTCCAAATCTCTATCAATAGAATAACATAAGTGATGTGCTACAACATTAATGCATGACAATTAACAATTAAATGACATCATATGAACGGTCCGACAGGCCCCATCACGCGTTCTCTTTAAGGTGCTAGGCCAAGCAGCATAGTTTGTTTTCAAGTTTCACATATGACTTTTCACGCACCACCTCCATCAAAATCCACGTGCAAGGCACTGTTGCTCTTGATCCACCATCAGCACAGGTATCTCCCTCTAACTTTCTTTGACTTGATGTGGCTTAGGTTCCACCCAGTTGAGCACAACTTCTTCTACACCCTTGACTTTCCCCGTCTTTCTTCTTTGACAAGGTGGTTCCAAAGCTCAAAACTTCCCTCTCTCTCACCCTCCATCACTTCCTCCCTCTTTGGGAACATAGTTTGGCCGTTTGATTTGATAAACCAGTTGTCCAATAAAACCCTGGTGATGGTGTTTCACTTGTCATAGCAGAATCTGATGCAGACTTCAATAGTATTATCTCAAACAATTCACCCCGTGAAGCCTCAGAATGGTTCTTCTACAAAGCCACCACTAACTCTATTTACCTTTGTTCTGACATGTGGCTATGTCTCAATTTACATTGCTAAGGCCATTCAAGGAGTTCAAAATGAGAGGCAGAAATTCGGTTTTGCATTCACAGTGGATTGTAGGAACAAAGATAGTAGGAAAAATGGAGTTTAAGTTGGGCTTGTTCCGAATGGATTCAAATCGTCTATCACATGTTCGTGTCCTCACTCCTCCCCACAACCACGGTGCTACCGAAAATAAGGCTGAGCTTATGATGATTGACTCCAACAAACATTGCAAATGGACTAAAAATAATGCTAATCTTATGATGATTAACTCCAACAAACATTGCAAATGGACAACCTTCTTTATTTTTAAGTAGTATCAAAACAAACTACATCACCAATTCTGTGTCATATGAGAGAGCAATAATTGAGAGAATATTAGAATGAGAAACTTTACTAATGATAAATATGAGGAATACAAGTATAAACATCCTTATATAGATAAGGAGTATAATAAACTACTAACTAATATCTAACTAACCAAACTTAAAGCACATAAAAGAGACAGCATTAAATCACAACAAATTTAATCATTGCATCACAAGAGATGTAAAGCACGTAAACGTAGACTTTGAATCATGGGGCTGCCTTTTCCAAAACATATCGTGTTTTCTCTTGTAAATTCTTTTTTGATTTACGCTTTTAGAAACATAAAGAAATGTAAATAAACACAAAGGAAATCAACAAATGGATGGAGAGATTACAATATGAATAGACTGATAGATAGTCAACCTCGTGTAGGATAATAGTGTTGAAGGTTGTAGTGTTTATTCGCGCAAGAGAATGACCTTGTGCACAATTATGGTGTCTGGGGGCGCAAGTTTCAATCGTGCATGTGCTAGAGTCGACGTCGTCTATAATAAATCAAAGTGTTTTTTATTAGACGTCTAACGCCGTTAAAAGGGTTAAATGGATGATGTGTTCAAATTTTACATGTTTTTAGTTATGGTTAGGGAGGAGCGGGGACAAGGACACAGGATAGGGGATTTGAGTCTATTCTGAACAAGCATGTGAAATATCTTTTCATCACTTTATTTCATAGAGGGCTTTGCCACTATTGAAATTTGAATAATGATAGGATTTTTGGTGCGTGTATGTATTGAAGACCACTTTTGGTTTCTAATTTTGTTTTATTGCATTAATTAAACAAGATTTCTCTTTGGATTTGCAAGAATTTTTTAATTTCCTTGTTAGTTATTTTTATTTTAATTGAATTAAAAAAACTAATCAACGTTTGTGTTTGTGATGAAAGGGTAAACTGTTCCTCTTCTAATCATGGTCATAAACTAAAAATCGATTTAAATTCTTGAAAGCTGAAACACTAATATATTTTTGGTTCACTACATAAATCCTTAGGCATAGTCTACATTTTAAAATATATACTTGAACTTTGAAAACATATAGGTAAATACATAATCTCTGAAAGTAAATATAGTATCTCAAAATAAATGCATGGCTCGAATCCTGCCTGTACATCTACTGGAGCCCTCTAAAACTAACAGAAGCCTAAATTAAGCCTTACAACAATGTAAAGCTCACCAAAGGATCACTGTGACTACTAGACCGATGAAGAAACTTGATTTGCGCCTATAATTATGAGAGGAAGGGAGAAGTGTGAGTCAATGGACTCAGTGAGTGGATTCTCACCCATCACCCACATGGATAACCGAGAAATATACATATAATACCATGCATGCAACAATCATAATCATTTGATATTTAAATACATAGCTATATAAGAAAAGAATTTTGTGTTCCATAAATTCATAAACAGGCAATTATAAACTCTCAAGCAACATGAAATAATTTTAACTAAGGGTACGGCAAAGCCTGGGAAAAATTTACTTGCTAAGCTAAATAAATACATATATAATAACAAAAGTTGTAAAATCAAATAGTCCCTGTTGGACAAGTTGAGCGTACCTAACCAGGTCCCCTTTTTTGTGCATGAGGGACGATATTGTCCTCTAATGGACAACTTGGTACCAAGGTTAACGATTTCATAACAGCCATTAACTAACTGCTTGTTTCCTAATCTTTATCATCTAAACTAGTTTGACAAAAAGAAAACCATAGCTGAAAAGGTGGGTACTCCTGTCCCTGGCGATGCATAGCCCCTAAATTCTTAGTACACTAGAGTTCTGGACTCATATAACTTTGACAATCTGACTTTAGCATTCCTTACTGTGAAAATCATGCCCAAGGGATCGCCGCTTCTAGGCATTCCAATCTTAAGCCCACAAAATATGTATTTGACAGTTGCTACGAATCATATTGAATTTCGTACCTCTTAGTACCATAAAACTGAAGTTTTAAAACCATATCTTAAACTAACATATTTTTCATATATTTGATAACTCTAAAATCATAGCTCAAAACACCGAGATTCACAATCATAAAACTTGAAAATCATATAACATTTTTATTCGTAAAGTTGGGTCATACTTTTTTCACATTTTTCCAACATATATAAATATTTTAACTGAATATTCTAAAACATAACGTGAAATCTTAAACTTAGAAACATAAAGATATCAAAGAAATCTATAAAAATATATTCGATAAAATAGTTATCCTTACAATACATAAATCCTTAATAAATCTTTTCTCAAATATGTAAAACATTTTTCATAGCACACAACACCTCAATCATGGTCCCCCATGATTTTCTAAAACACATTTCTTCATGCCATCATCATAAATCATAATTTTTCTAACCAAACATGATCATGAAAAATCATTTTCTATACTTTTCTTATCTCAAACTTCATATTTAACAATCATAATATAAGAACATATTCATAATGGTAAAACTAAGGCTATGAGATCAAACCCACTCACTTGGAGGGGAGGAAAATATGGCGTCAACACCAATATAGCTCTGGAGCAGGGATGACACTAATAACTATCATAGAGCAACCATAAACTCTAGATTAAACTCTAACAATCTCTAAAGAGTTCTAATCTAGCTTTAACAACATTGGGAGAGCACCCCCACTTGAAAACGATGGAGAAAACCATAACCTAAACCAAGAACATGAAAGAATAGGAAGAATAGAGACGAAATCTATCAACATAAACATACCTTGATGACTTGGGGAGCTAGACTTGAATAGGATTGAGAAAAGAGATGGGAGAAGGGTTTGAGAGTAAAGGGAAAATGGGATTTGGGGAAGAAATTAGAAGGAAAAGAGTTTTATAAAGGTGGCGGGTGTCTTGTAAGTGGAACGATACCGTTCTATATCATTCGCGCTCTGGGGGACTGCCATAGCAGTCTATCAGCGTTCAGGGAGTCCATGCGTCCCTGAGCTGGTCGCTTATGACCGCTATAGTGGTCCTTAAACCCTCAAAAACACATAAACTGACCCCTATGACCACTATAACGGTGAAGGTAACCCCAATCTTAGCATCTCTTCTATCATCTTAGTATCTGGGTTACCTTAACATTCACTTATTTATATTTCTTAATTTTAAGTTAATCGTATCCATTAACTTTAAAATATAAATGAAAATAAAGAAATACTCTCCATTTGGATTCAAATAAAATATCCTAAAACTCAAAATCCCAACAAATCAAAATTCAAATTTTGGGTTTTAGTTCAAATCGAAAATCTTCAAGATTTTCTAAACTTGTGGGCAAAAAACAAAACATATAAGGGTTTTATAAAATTCAATAAAAATCACTCTTTAACTTGTTTTCCCTCTAGGAACAATTACCGAGACTTTTGATCCCAAGAATGTGGCTCTAACATATAGCCCTCCAAGGAGGTGTAAGATCTAGACTTGGTAAAATTAGGACCCAACAACATGGGTAGGTCCTGAGGACCTAGAGGCCATACAAAACTTATCTCCTGACATGTGTACATTGGGTATTATAGTAATTGCATGTGATTTTGAGTCTATTTTGTTGTGATGCTTTTAGATTAATTCGCTATTCTTTATATAGAGTTTCCGTCTGGACGATAAAGAACAATACTTCGCTGATTTTTTAATTGTTGCTAGTACACTTTGCTAATCAAAATATAATTTAATATTATAATATATAGATACTATAAAATTCAATAATTAATATATTGCTACATATCAAAACATGCATAAATCAAAATATATATTATCAACATTCTTTTTCGAAAGCTTTTTGTTTTGTTTCAATGAGTAGCAAAATGGCTCAACCTAAAACAAATGGTTGGAGAGCAAAGTCGATAGATTACATTTCTTTTCAATGAAAAGATGCTCAAACCATTGAGTGAGGAGGTGAGTAGAAAAAGAGTACAAGAGAACAAAAGACGAAAATGAAAAAACTAATGAATTAAAGTAACAGAAATACAAATCAAAACTCAGAAAAGAAGACAAAACTCAGCAAAACAAAGCCCAAAGAGTCCTGCTCACAACTCCTTCAATATCACTATCAAGGAAGGAGGAAGATAATACCACTTAACCATATGGATCTTTTAAAATAAGACTACTCAGAAAGCAAGAATATACCTACCTATATAGACTCCAAGTCACATAACATTTAGAATTTATAATAAATGTTATAGTGGAAACATAGGTATCTTAGGATATTTACTTTGTTATCATTGGATATGATGGTAGTTCCACTAACCACATCTATTTATCATATCAAGTAGTGATAAGATAAGTGTTTCAATAAACACTTACTTTTTAAATATTTAAATAACATTACTCATCCCGAATTAATGACTATCATGCCATTATCATGCTTGAAGTAGAATAGGCAGCATCTAACTCCTATGCAGAAATATACCTACAAAAAAATAATATATCTTCTAATATTTGCTTACTATATAAATTTTAAAAGAAAATCATATATATATATATATATATATAAAATAAAAGTCAAATTGGTCTTTGATAAAAATAACACCGAATAAATTGGTTTCTTAAGGAAAAAAATATTCCATTATCCCTACAATAAAAAAAATAGGACAAATTAGTCTATTTTCAATATTTTAATAAACTTATTTATCCTATTTATATTTTATTAGCAATTAATTTGTACTATTTTAAATCATTAACGATCAATTTATTCTATAAATACTTCAAAAAATATTAAAGAAAGACTAATTTGTCCTATATTTCAAATTGAGAAGGATCACAATTTTTTTTTCCACTTGAAGGATCACTATTTTTGTCAAAAACTAACTAGGGATTTACTTTAGATGAAAATATACATTCCAATCAAAACTCAAGAAACACATATATGAACAATATATTTTATAGTATAATATTTAAATATCTAACTAAGTAAAAGATTTATGAGAACTAACCTCAAATATTTAAATTGCATTCTCTAATTTAGATAGAAATAAACAATCAAAAAACAAAACATGAGTGAATGATAATATTGAACTATTGAAATATCAAATTTATTTAATTTCTTCTAAAAATAGTGATATATTATTCAATACATTTTTCTAATTAATATATGAAAATTTTTAGAGGGGACCAAATATATATAAATGAATAAATATACAAAAAAAATAAAAATAAAAATTTTAGAGGCGGCCATGGCCCTATATATGACCCTGCCCTGCTCCTAAGACCCACAAAAGCTTAGCTCACTAAATTCATCTTCTAGTCTAGGGAAAAAGTTAGGTAGCTCATTTTAATTGGTGTATGACCAATATGGCCCAAGTAACAAATATTAGACTAAATACCTAATATAGTGCTCCAAGAAAATTTCACAAAATAATTTAGTTCCTCAACAATTAAAACCCAACTCATAGTCCCTCAACAATTAAAACCCAACTAGTACTTCTATATAATTTATCTTTGAAAAGTTAATGAAAATGCAAATGTAACCCGTTAATACAGTGATATGGAACATTAATTAACGTGTGCCAAATCGGCATCATTTTGTTATTTCTCCAAACACAAAAACAACATCTTATTGAGCTGGGATTCTTCTTTTTGTCTCCTTCATCTCTTTTCACTATGAGTGGTTGTGCATGAAACAACGTCGATTTGATTGCAACCAAAATTTTAATGATGCATCATTATTATACTTTATCTTATGTATCGGTCCACTAATAATAGAGAACTAAGAAAGGGACCCATTATTTTTTATCCTTGAGGGACTACATAAAAGTGTGTGTTTCTTTTTTAAAATAACATTTGTGTTCTTTTTAAATAATTGATCGAGCTAATATGTTGCAAATGGGCCAATTTTATGTTTTTATAACTTTTATTGTGTGAATAATAAATTAGGTAGAAAACAAGAAAAGATAATTAAACTGGTTTTGTAAAATTTGTTGTAATAAGTTTTTATTATTTAATAATTCTTATTTAATTAATTTATTATTCAAAAACAATTTTTATTTATTCTATAATGTATACTTAGTAATATTTATGTATGTATAATTATATAGTTATAAATATATATTTTCTTATATATCAATTGGTCAAACTCCCATTTGAACCATGATCTTATCTGGTTTAATATTCTTGCTCCTTTGCATTCCTAACTCAAATACTTCCCTAATTCTTCTTCCAAAAAACTACAAAACCAATGAAAAACACAACTAGAATGCAAGGTTAAATGTGAGTGTAATCATGCAAGAATTTGAAAAGAATGATGTAAAAATAAAATTATGAAAACTAAAACTAACGAACAACAAGCTAAAATTTTCAAGAAAACTAAAAAAAACCATAACTCCTAAGGGAGTTATCATTGATTAAAATAGGGGGTGGGAAAAAGGATAATGGATTCTCTTTGTTTTATTTATGAAAACCATTTAAGAATATTCACTTGAAGGGATCATGCTAATGGATCTATTTTATTTAATATGAATTTATAATCATTTCTTTACTCAATAAGAAAAGAGAAGTAAAGGAATGAGATGATAGATATTTTTAATTAATTTATCATAAATATTTGTTACTAATAAAATTTGTTTAAATAATACATTTTTTTTCATTTGTTATGGATGAATTAATTTATTCTTTTCTATTAATCTTTATAAAAAATTATATATATAATCTTGTATATCAACACACATTAAATTTCCAATGCATTATAGGGATTTCGCATTAGAGAAAATGTTGACTTGATTTTGATAAAACCTATTTTTAGTAATGGACAATTTTAAATTGCAATTTCTAGAGTTACCAATACTTGAAGACCACATGTAATGAATATCTAACCCCAATTTTCTTATATTAATACATTGTCGCATTTAGAATTAATCATAAACCTAAATATATTCCATCATCACGCTTTGAAGAAAAAAAGAATTAAATGCGCTGTGGCTTCCAACAGTGTTGAAACTTTATATAAAGAGTGAACACCAAATCAAATCCCTCAAAAATATTATGTCAGATAATTTAGTCCCTAAACAATAAATACTACAAAAAATCAGCATTTAGCTAAAAATCCGTCGCTAAACCCATATTAGCAATAGATTTGCCCATTGTTAAATCCATTGCTAATTTGGTCCTAGCTAAATTATAGCAACGGCTGTGGCTCTGTCACTAAAATTTAACAAGACCTTTGTCCGTTGTAATCCCTTGCTAAATGGGTAGACTAATAACACTTATGGTTTTCATTTAGCGACAATAAAGAAATGTGGGTAATTTTATTTTCTTAATTTTATCCTTATTATAATATCAATTAATTTATTATAAGATAAAAACAAATTAAAATATTTATCATGTTATATAAAATAAAAATTACACATCACCTAACATAACTCAAAATAACATCTATATATAGAGAGAAGTCTCATAGTTTCCAAAGTGTCATCCTAAGTTATAAAAATGAAATGATCTTACATTATATAATACAAAATGATAGGATAATCAAACTATCTAAGTATCTAACTTGATCTTCAATGGGTGGATGAATCAATACCATTTGATAGGTTCTCTTTGGAAAGTACTTGCAAGTAGATTAAGCGCTATTTGCACTTCTTGTTGCACCAATTCTTAAACCATTGCTTTCATATCTCTTATCCTTTCATCAATCTCACTTTTTATTGCTTCTTCAAACTCATGTGTATTAGAATAATCTTCCTAAGCTTTTGAAGAACTAGCTCTGTTACTTGAAGGGGAAACCAGAAGGTTGAGAACCTAGGCCAATATTAATTGAGTATCAATTCAAAAAACAAATGTCGAGTCATATGGATTCATATAAGAAACATATCCAAAATGATAATGTCAAATAAACTAACATAATTTCATAACGAGCCAAAAAAATTGCCATAAACTAATGCTCTAACAATTAAGCTAAGAACATTATCATATATATATATATATATATATATATATATATATATATATATATATATATATATAACATTCATACCACTAAACAATATCATTATCATCAGTGAATTCATACTCAGCATTTTCTTGATCATCTTCAAAGAGGAACTCAAAGTCGATCTCTTCAATATCATCATCCTCTAGTTCTTCATTGATATCTTATTCATCATCATCTTGTACACCCTATTTCTTGCCTTTTTGGCCAACATATCAAGTTCATCATTTAATAATAAACTACTTAAACATCTTGTATGATATTATAACAATCCTTAAACAATCAAAAGATATTATAAACTACTTTAAAAAAAAACTATTAAAGAAAGGATATCTTATAAAGAGAACTGAACAATACGTAGAAGCACAATCTATGATTTGTGGTGATTACCTCAACGGTTCAACTTGGAGGGAGTCTTTTGTTAGCCTCAACTTTGCAGCTTTCTTTGATTCTTTATCTTTACCCCATAACCCAATGCATAGCCCAAGCACAATTAATAATGATCCTATTAAGCTGTAATTTAAAACAATAAGTATCAGTTATTTTTGAAAAATAGAACAAACTAATCATATCAATTAAATGTTTGTACCTTCCCAAATAGAGTCTTTCATCTAACACTAAAAACCTTGCAATGAACTAGGAAAAATGGGTTGAAAGGAAGCATAAAATGGGCTTTTAGCAGATGCACCAGGAAGAAGAGGACATATCACAATTTCAAGGGGCTTCCAAAACCTTGAAATTATAGATTTCATTTCAAATTACAAATTGAAAATAAAGTTTGCTATACAAGTTTGTTTTAAGTGAAGCAACCATTCAAGCTGCAACAACAATTGAGAGTAAGGGAACACTTAAAATGCAATTTTCTTTGTCCAGCTCCAAATGTAAAGTTCAGTTATTGAAATGATGTTAGCTCTTTTAATTTTTACTCTTAATCAATAAGGTATGCACACGAAATAGAAACAACATCTGTGATGTCCAAAGTGCAAATAACAACAAATCTACAGGGCATTTTATATTAGGAATCAATAAGGTAATTTTTCAATGCTCATAGATTCTATCTAATACAATCGAAAGGGAAATAAAATATCATTGTGAATTGAATCCCACAAGAAGAAAACTAATGCATGAAGAAACAATAAGAAGAAAACTATCGCGCCGCTTCAGAGGTGCTATGCGGTGGTGCGATGATGGTTCACTGGGCATGGTGTTGGAGGCGCTTGGCTTTGATGATAGAGGAAGCTATGGCAGAGCTTGGAGCGGCTATGCGTGATAGAGCTTGTAGTGGCTACCGCGACGAAGCTTGCCTGCTACTTGTGGTGGAGCTTGCAGGCTGCTCCTGTGGTGGAGCTTGCAGCGGCTACTGTGGTAGAACTTGCAACAGGTTGCAATCGATATCGACGGTATAGGGGCGTGACGGTCTTGCAACAGGTTACGATAGTGTTGGCGGAGGAGGCAAGCGACTTTGTAAAACGGAGGGGTGGCACGGTGATAAAGCATGGCGGAGCGACGATTTGATAGTTGGAAGGATGGTGGCTGAAGGGTTGGAGGCAGAGGCAAGTTGGGTGATAAAACCCCTAATAAAGCAAACCTAATGATTTTTTGGGCCTTACAACATGTTAGGCAAACTTGGATACATTTACTACAAAAAATTTTGGGAGCGTAATCTTTTGGCGATGGATTGCAAAGGAAAATTTATTGCTAAAATTAGCTACGAACCTGTTTGTTGCTAATCCGTTGCTAGTTGATGCATGTTTGCTTGGCTTGCGACCAAACTTTATTCCATCGCAAAATCCATAGCTAATTACCTGTATTATCTAGGGACATGGAAATCCATAGCTATATTCCATTTTTCTTGTAATGAAATCATTTGTGGTCCCTCAAGAATTAAAACACAAAACAAATCAGTCCCTCCAAATCTCTATCAATAGAATAACATAAGTAATGTGCTACAACATTAATGCATGACAATTAACAATCAAACGACATCATATGAATGGTTGCAAGCCCACGCATAGCGTTCCCTTTAAGATGCTAGGCCAAGCAGCATAGTTTGTTTTCAAGTTTCACATATAGCTTTTCACAACACCACCTCCATCAAAATCCACGTGCTAGGCACTGTTGCTCCTGATCCACCATCAGCAGGTATCTCTCCCTCTAACTTTCTTTGACTTGATGTGGCTTAGGTTGCACCCAGTTGAGTGCATCTTTTTTACACCCTTCACTTTTCCCCGTCTTTCCAAAGCTCACAACTTCCCTCTTTCTCACCCTCCAACACTTCCTCCCTCTTGTTGGGAACATAGTTTGGCCTTCTGATTCTGATAAACCAGTTGTCTAATAAAACCCTGGTGATGGTGTTTTACTTGTCATAGCAGAATCCAATGCAAACTTCAACAGTATTATCTCAAACAATTCACAGTAAGCCTCAGAATCTGGTTCTTCTACAAAGCCACCACTAACTTTATTTACCTTTGTTCTCACATGTGGCTATGTCTCAGTTTACATTGCTAAGGCTATTCAAGGAGTTCAAAATGAGAGGCAGAAATTCGATTTTACATTCACAGTAGATTGTAGGAACAAGGATAGTGGGAAAGGTGGAGTTTAAGTTGGGCTTGTCTAAACGGATTCAAATCGTCTGTCACATGTCTGTGTCCCGCTCCTGTCCCCACAACCACGATGCTACAGAAAATAAGGCTGAGCTTATGATGATTGACTCCAACAAACATTGCAAATGGACCGAAAATAATGCTGATCTTATGATGATTAACTCGAACAAACATTGCAAATGGACGACCTTCTTTATTTTTAAGTAGTATCAAAACAAACTACATCACCAATTCTGTGTCATATGAGAGAGCAATAATTGAGAGAATATTACAATGAGAAACTTTACTAATGATAAATATGAGGAATAGAAGTGTAAACATCCTTATATAGATAAGGAGTATAACAAACTATTAACTAATATCTAACTAACCAAACTTAAAGCACATAAAAAGAGACCAGCATTAAATCACAAGAAATTTGATCATCACATCACAAGAGACGTAAAGCACGTAAACGTAGAACTGAATCCGAGGGTTGCCTTTTCCAAAACATATCGTGTTTTCTCTTGTAAATTCTTTTTTGTTTTTCGCTTTCAGAAACATAAAGAAATGTAAATAAACACAAAGGAAATCAACAAATGGATGGAGAGATTACAATATGAATAGACTGATAGATAGACGACCTCATGTAGGATAATAGTGTTAAAGGTTGTAGTGTTCAGCGCGCAAGAGAATGACCTTGTGCACAATTATTGTGTTTGTGGGGCGCAATTGTTCAATCGTGCATGTGCTAGAGTTGACGTCGTGTATAATAAATCAAGGATTTTTTTTATTAGATGTCTAACGTCGTTAAAGGGTTAAATGGATGATGTGTTCAAATCTTACATGTGTTTAGTTATGGTTGGGAAACAGGAGCGGGCGGGACACGAGACGGGGATTGAGTCCGTTCTGAACAATCATGTGAAATATCTTTTCAGCACTTTATTTCATACAGGGCTTTGCCACAATTGAAATTTGAATAATGATAGGATTTTTGGTGCGTATTTGTGTTGAAGACCACTTTTGGTTTTAAACAATATTTCTCTTTGGATTTGCAAGAATGTTTTTAATTGCCTTGTTAGTTATTTTTATTTTAATTGAATTAAAAAAAATACTCAACGCTTGTGTTTGTGATGAATAAAAAAGCGTCGATAACACAAGTTAGATGTGTTGAGATTGTACTACAGTACTAGCTTGCTTTACAAGATTTGTTGAGAATTGTACTAGTACTAGCTTGCTTTACAAGATTTGTTGAGAATTCATTACATGGGTGTCTTTGCCAACCTTGCTATTTCAACACTCAACTTTTCAAACACTCAAACACCCTACTCACAAATAATATGAGTTTCACCACTTACTTTTCTTCCAACTTATCTCTCTCATCACTCTTCTCACATCACATGGGACCCACATGGGTGTCAAAATAGAATTATTCGTGCCTTTGCTTGTATATTATTGGAGATGCATCAGTCATTGTAGGTGGACCAATAATTAGCCATTTATTATTTATACTAACTCAAAATGGGAACGAACCTGGTCCCATCCTGGGAAAGTTACTTGTAAACAAGTGGGTAAGAAATTATATTGTCCATGTTGAATAAGGTGGTGTATTTTTTCTCTATATCGACAATTTCCCAGAAAGTGAGAATAATTCTTTGAGATAGGCATGTGGCATGTGGTTTGTTAAAGAGAATTCAAGTAGGGGTGGAAGTAGGCTAGGCGCTCGAAGGGGCCTTTGGCGGCCTAACCTACGTTCGGCCTTGTTAAACCTGGCCTATTTAGTAAATAAGTTAGGCTAAGGTATTTCAAAAAGCATTTTTAGCTAATTGGTCAAGTTTCAGGCTATAAAAAATAGCCTATTAAGCCTAACAGGTTGGCCTACTTATATCATTATTATTATCATCATCATCATCATCATCATCATCATCATCATTTAAATATCTAATGATAATAGAAATACTTTGATCTATTTGAAAATATATTTTTTAACTAAAGTGTTTTTGTCTATTTTAAAATATATTTAGTAGTATTTTGACTTATTTAAGAATAGGCATTTTGACTTTTTAAAAATATTTTATAACCAAATAGGCATTTAGATAAGCTTTCAAGGCCAGACCAAGCTTTTAAGAATGTCAAGCTAAGACCATAAAAAAGGCATATGTTAGGTAATAGGCCAAGGCTAAGGCTTATTTCAAAAATATAGCCCGACCTATTTAAGCTAAAGGCTAGCTCATATCGACTTATTTTCATCCCTACTCTTAATGTAGACACAAGAAATCATCATGCACTTCATTTTTCTTTTCTTTTTTGTTTGATAATTGTTTTGCCCAGAGCTTATATAAATAAAAATTTGTCAAAAAAACAAAAAAACTACACAGATTTAAAAAACAATAAATACATCTTGATAATGATAAAATGTTATATGAGTGGATAAAATTATTCCCATTAAAATCTTACATACTGCTATTAACGATGACATAATCAATTATATTATGGGCAAAATTGAAAAAAAATAATTTAATGTTTCTTGATATGATAAGTAGACATATGTTTTGTAATTAAAAAAAGGGACAAATAAAGTCAAAAGAGAAACTATTTCCACATTTAAAAGTGAGTATATCTTATTAGGACACTTATCTTATTACTATTAAATGTGATAATAGTATCTACAACATACTTATGGAGAAGCTATTGACACTCCCATTTATCTCCTCCACCCCATATTAATTACCATCATGTACACTATTCCAAAATGCCCATAACATTATTTTAATATTCTTTCTTCGTTTTTTAATTTGCGGTTTGAGATGGTGGTAGATAGTGGTAACTGGCACTATTTGTTTCCCTTCCAACCTGCAACAATAGAAGACCAACATTGACACCATTACACTGTTTCCATAAAAAAAGAAATTTGAGAGCATATGTATGATATTAAACATTATTATTATTATTATTATTATTATTATTATTATTATAAAAATAAGGGGCTCTTGGTAACACAACAATTTTTTTTACCTATCATCTTGAATTGTTTATGGAAAAAAACAGTGCAAATTACTGTTTATGAGAAAAAAAATTACACTTTTTTCCGCACCGCTAGCAAACACGTACAATTTTTTTCTATTCAAATACAAGGAAAAAGAATATTATTTAGAACAATAAATAAAAATACTTTTTATTGTACACGTAAATAAAATTATAGTACAGTTACTATGCATTAACACCGTAAGCAACCTTATATTGTCATGCAAAAAAACTATCACGTGTGTTTATTATGAGATGATGGATAGTTCAATTTTTAAAAACCTATACAAAGAAGTGATGAGTTCTCAACATTTTATTTCTTGATAGTGTAAATCTTTAGTGCATTCCAATTTAGTATAAATGTTGTTATCTATAAAAATTGCTCTTAAAGAGCTCATTATGCATTACCTTTGTGATTAGGAATGATGGACTTATATACTTTTTAATATCAATGTTTTCATATTTGAATTTATTAAGATAAATATTTATGATACTGTCCAGTATGTCTTCTAATTAATCTAGCCATGTTTCTCAATATATTTTTTTATGGCAATGTAATAGTATAAGATTTGTTATGTATTATTTTTGTAAAAGTATGACTTGAAAAAATTGTGTTATATTTTATTTTTGTTTTAATTTTTCAAATTATTTTAATTTAATTTTATTACAATTTTTAATTCAATTTAAAAATTATATTTAATTTAGTAAGTTTTGTGTTATACTATAAGTTTAATTATAGTTAATTTTTATGTTTAATATTGATTAATATATTTATTAAATATAAATTTAAAATATCATAGCCACAATATATTAATTATAAATATAAAAATTAAATAAAGGACTTTAGAAATGTCACAAATAAAAATAATAAATTAGGAGGGACAATATATAATTGAAATTCTAATACAATTCTTAATTTAATTTTGAAAATAAAAGCTAACTATTACAATAAGTTTAAGGGCATTTCAAGAATAATACAGAGGAGGGTAATTATTATGGAGTGGCAATAGCCAAATGGGAGTAGCAACTTATTATATTTATCCATCACATCCTCCAATGGTGTAATAACCCACTTTTAATTTGGGTGTTAAAATAAATCTCAATGAATAATAACACAGTGAGAGAGAGAACTATAGAAATAGATCATGATGGATGCTTGTGCGGTGCATGAAGAAAATAAATGTATAAACAACATGTACAGCACTAGAAAAAAAAAATCAAATCTAAAATGATTCTCAAAGTTAAGGAGTTCAGATTGAAGCAAAGATAATTCTCTCATCCAGTCATCCTGACCATAACCCCAAGAAATCATTACAAAATAACATACATGCTTTGTTATTGGTAGTATGTTTGCTCCATGTTCTTTCAATCAGCCATTTTATCAAGAAGAATAAGGGAGCTAATATACAGTTCTGTTGATGGTTAAGTTTTCTTTGAAAGGTCTAGAACATAGGCCAATTTGATTTGGTAGAGTTGGACTACTAGGTTAAAGTTCTGGGATTTGAAATGTCTCTTCTTGAAATCTGGTGAGGTAGCCTCAGACTATTGGATCCTTGTTTGATGAGCTCCAAAGACAAGAGGTCTAATGTAGATCTTGGAGGATACAAACTTGTTGATGAAGGCCTTGGTAAGGTCATCAAACTTGTCAATGGAGTTCGAGAAGGAAGAAGAAACCAAAGTAGTGCCAATTTTTCTAGAAAGGATGGGAAAACTGACAAAGGATCTTATGAGTTGCCATTGATCGACATCCTGGATCTAAACATTGTGATGAATGATTGGGGATCTCCAAGCCTCATAGGGAGGAGTGATGTTAGGAGTTCTGAAGTTGAGGGCAAATTGGTTGCCATGAGTTGGAGAATGGACCATAGTTTATAGGCTCGGGTTATCGTTAGAACTTGAACATGAGAGGTAGTACATCTAGAGTATGAGGGTTTACCATTGTTAAAACTGTAAGCTGGCATGCTTGGTGGCTCTGGGTAGAAGTTTTTGCGGTTGTTAGTTTTCATATATTGGTTTTCTTCCTGAAGTTTGCAAACTTGGGGGCATGCATCGATTTTCCTCTATCAACTCGGTATAGGTTGGGAGGAGGTCGGTGATTGAGGGAAGTGTTTTGCTTGGAAGCATCAACCATGGGTGGTTGTGTTTGAGGTTGTGGGGAGGTGACGGAATGACAATGAAGCTTGATTAAATGAGCAAGCTTAACCAACTAAGGATAAGCTTGGATTGGCAGAGAGGATTTGATGGGGGTTTGTGGTCTGGCTCATTTTCAAACCTTGATGGGGTAGGCTTGTTTCCAGCCCAGTGGGCGCTAATGTTCTTACCTAGAAATGCGGCAAGTGTGCAAGTAGCTCTAATGTAGATACAAATGGAGGGGCGGGTACCTGTTAGAATACTTAATGCTTAATAAGAATGAATGAAATAGGCGTGAGTAGTAAGTGAATAGCATGTAATAAGGTTGTAATACCTAGGGGTATTGAGCCTCTTATATAGTGTGAGGTGACAGATAATAAATTAGGAGATAGTCTACCCTGAATAGGGGATGTTCCTGGGATTTAGTAGATATTATATATATTCCGTATTTATTGGAGATATGACATAATATGAGATATGATATAATAATGAAGATATAATGAGATATAGAGAGATCCTATATGAAATTTAGGAGATATCCTCAACTAAATTTGGGATGAATACGTAGGGATTTGGGTGCCACATGGCTAATCTGAGGCCTATGTTCAGAGCTCTAGTGGCTTGGGCTAAGGTGTTTTGCCCATATTTTTGGTCCAATACGAAAGAATATAGCTTCTCAAATGTCTTTTTTTATTCTTCTACTTTAGACAATTCTGTATTGTTTCTAATTACTTGTAATGGAAATAACATATGTTTATATATTACATTAATAGAATATATATTTTAAAAAGTTATTTAATTCACATTTTAGAAGATTGCAATAATATTTGTGGCTTCAATAGTATAATAGCATATCATTGATACATGTTAACATCACATAAATAGAATGAGAAACCTAGCTAAAGGAAAATAAGAGAATGACATACCAAAAGGATGGATATCAATATAACAACTGACTTTAAGATTAAACAATTTTAACCATTAAGATATAGAAAATTGTATCAAAGTTTGCTATGTGACAATTTGTAACTAGCTATTTTCATGAAACTGGTTTCCTGGGGATAAATGAGTTTGGGACCATATGGTTTCAAAATTTCATCTACTAAAAATTGAATCCAACGGTTAAAATCAAATTTAATTAAATATATATATATATATATATATATATATATTATTTATAAAATATATTTTATAAATGATTTGTCCATTTTCTCGTAGAGTCTTTCATATCACCCTTCTCCACAACCATGCCACTACCACCCATTTCTCCATCTCCCCCATCACCTTAGATCAGTGCCTACGACCACAACACTGCGATCACAGCTGAAATCTTCCTCGACCACTACATTTTCCTCCACACTTCCGATATCGCATCCACCGCCACCATAGCATAAATGGTATTCGGCTTTGTGGCCAGCTTTCGATGGTCATTGTTTGCATCATGGCTTGGGCAATGGTGGATATCTAAGGGCTCTTTTATATCTTTGACAAAAATCATTTCTATCACTACTCAAATAAGTCCATGTCTTCTATTTCTCCATCCCTCATCAAAATTTTTAAAATTTATGCAAACAAACACAGAATCATTTTGTCTCAAAATTTATAAAATGATTTTTTAGCTTCTTTTTTGTTTGAAAAGATCCCAAAAATGGGTGTTGAAGCATGTTGGAGGAAATTCACTCCTACTTAGTTTTATGCCTATGGATGGATCTGGTGGTGTTATTTGTTCTTTGGTGCTATCATAAAAAGCAAAAATAGAATTTGTTCTTTGTTGTTAGGGGTGGTGGTATGTTGGGACCTCAGAGCAAGGTGGTGTTATTTGTTCTTTGCTACTATATAAAAAGAAAAAATAGAATTTATTCTTTGTTGTTAGGGGTGGTGGTATGTTGGGACTGAGAGCAAGGGGGTTCAAACATGGTGGTGGTGATGGAGTTTTTTTTCAACACTCTACTATTTGTTGTGCATCAATGGAGGATGGGAGATTGAAATAGAGATGGGATAAATTAGGAAATAAAACATAAAGATATAAAAATAATTTCATTATTTATTTTTATTATTATAATACCCTGGACAACATGGTCACAAAATGATCACTCCCATTTAAGAGCCCGCCTTACTTGCAAAGGAAAAATAACACAAAGATGAAAGAATTGACTTGTTGAAGCCTTGAAGTCAAACTATATTGAAGTTTGCTATGCAACAATAACTGGCCCTTCATTATCACATTGATTGAGTTTTATGAAAGAGTTGGCTGTTGAAGTCAAAAAGAATTCTTGTCTACTAAAAGAACAATCAAGAGGAATATCCAATATTTATAGTGCATTTATTTCCCTTTACTTTTAATATTACACATACCATCTTTAATTGGTTACAGGTCATTACAATGGCATTCCTTATAAATTTAAAATAACTTTTATATAGATTCAACCATACACCCTAATCTTCACCACCACCACTAAGACATCCATTCTTCCTCCCCCACCACCAGGCTCTCATTGTCATCGCCACTACTCTCCTAAGTGCAACCATCACCATCTGCCACAACTCTCTCTCTCTCTCTCTCTCATAGTAAAGCTTGTTTTTGTCCCTTGTCTCTCTTGTGCCATTTCTCCAAGAATGATCCTTTTCGATTTCATCCATGCCTCACCTCCATATACCATAAACCCCCATTTTTTCCATAGACTTGAATCAATAAACCACTAACCTCTGGAATTTGTGAAACATGTCACATACATCTTTGTGAGACCTATCTGCATCTTTGTCTTTTCTTAATAAATCCCACTTCGTGAGATGCATTTTGATGCTATATGCCATCTAAAAGGGAAAAATCAGATATTCAGTTCATTCCATAAGGTCCATATTCATAGGTTCCCTCTTCAGCCATCCTAAGTGTCAACTGTTCTACTCCTTTGCCATACTGTACCCACCCACTAGCTTCCCACTAGTGTGGATTTATTTTTTAATATGAGTAATTTTGGAATAGTTAAAAGTTATTTAATAATAAAGAAAGTAAGTGTAATATTAAAATTTAGAAGGAGAATAAGTGAAGTATTAAAGGAGACCAGGAAAGGTTCCTCTAATTTCCCTTTTATATGATATGCACTCTGCTATAGTTTGACATAATAAATTAAATTATGTTTTTATTAGTTATTTAATATATAATATATTACATAAGTTTATTATTATAACTTTTTTAACATTAAAATGATAGATAATTTAATTAAATTTAAGGAGTTTAGATTAACTTGATGAGTATTTTATGTTTAAGATCTCTTTTACAATTTAATTTTTACAAGTTATTAAAAAATAGTAACTATTTAATTAATAAAAATAAAATTTATTTAAATAATTAAATTAAATTATTTTCAATTAAGGAATTTAATAATAAATGTTTAAGATAAATAATATACAACATAAAATATGATTGTACATAATAAAAATATTTAAAATAATCATAATTAATAAAAAAAATAGTTTAATTAATAATATTTATTTTATATTTTATATGTAAATGTTTCCGAATTAATATTTCAATCTATTTTCATTTTAATTATTTCTAAGATGGAATTTCTATTGATCTTAATAAATTTAAAAATTAAGCTTATTCACTAAGTGACACCTTATAATAAATATAATGAATAGATAATTTTCATGATTATCATTAAGTGCTTGTTTGGATTAGAGTTTGCAAATGGGATTTATTCCAACTTAATTCTACCAAAATTGATTTTGATCAAAATTGAGTTAATGCTAAAACTGTCTCAAAAGTGATTATGATAGAGTAAATATTATTTGGATAATGTTGATCAAAATTATTTTTGAATGTGTAATTGCCAAAAGGAGATGTGATATACTTTTAATATTATTTTTATTTCATTTTTAATTTTCAAGAAATATGAATAGAATATATTAATTATCTTTTATATGTAAGTAAAAGTAAAATTAAAAATAAAATAAAACATGAAAAATAATAAGTTGCAAAAATATTCTAAGTTGAATGTTTAAAAAAACAACAACAATATGAAGATTATATAAACATTTAAAATATAAAATAATATAGAATAGAAATCAATTAAAAAAAGTGCAAGGTGATTTATTAAATAAAATGCAAAGAAATAGTGAAAAAATACACTAAAAGATATGGAATATTTTTTAGATAAAAGGATAAATATGTCCAGAAATAACGTCGTGATTTTAGTTCAACTGAAAAACTTCAAAATGTCATTTCCACTTGAACAGAGGTTTGAGACTTAAATCACGTTGAACCAATTTCAACTGAGAAACACCCAAACACTGCAACTACAGCGTTCTAGGTAGTTGAAGGCGCGTTTGAGGGATGAAACGCGAAAACAAACATGCGCCCAAATCACGTCATTATTGATTTTGTTGGAAAAAAAAAACAGATTCAAGGGCGGGGTCATAAAATTGACAATTATATTCTGCTGCAAAGCTTAAAACAATGCTTCAAGAATACTGAGTCATCAAGGTAATAATGAAAGGACACAACTTTTTTTCTTAATATATATTTTTAACCTACTGTGGCCATCGCCCTAGAATACCGGGAGGGATCTAGAAGATGAATACAAAGCAAATGTCAATATGGTAGCTTGTTATTATTGCAACGCACAAATTACGCTAACCCGAGATTCAGCTTCAAAAGTCTCTACATGGATAAAGAAACACGCCATGGGGAGGAACCCACTACCACAAAATATTATGTTTCACCAATGCCACCACACGGCAGCTATATGAATTTATACAATTCATATAGCATTTAATAAAACAGCTACAACATTAATTAGTTCAAACATTTGCAAGAATATAAACTACTTTCACAACTATGTTTAAGCATAGACCTCAATTAGAGACAAATTTCCAGTAAAGGGAGATATCTTGTACCCTTGAAAGCCTACTTCAGAGAAGAGATTCTTCCATTCTTCTTCAGTTCTCTCTTTTCCATGAAAACATTGCATGCTTATATCCATAAGGAGTTTTAGTCGAGTAACTTCAGGTTCATCTTCTTTCATTTTATGACAATATCTAAGATGATTACTTTGCCTCTTTTATCCTCACTGGAAACAGCATCCTTGCATTTTTCCAATATCTTCTTGCAATTTTCATCACTCCAATCATGTAAAATCCACTGAGAAAAAAGTGGGAAGATGAAAGATTAGAATTTTTACTAAATAACTTTGTGTAATTCATCTTTAGTTCCCCATTGGAGAAGTAGGCTTTTTTACCCATTCAATTTAAAAAATACATTTAAGTACCAAACTCTCATAGTGTGTAGATTAATTTCACAAATCCATTCTTTTTAATTTAGACAAAATCAGTTAAGTGTGACTAGATTTCCGATAACTGAAATATAAAGAAATCGATCAATAATATATAGATTTTTCTTTCTATTTTCCTTACTAAAATCGGTTAATAATATGTGACACATGTCAGAAATTGGTCAATATCAACCTACACATGTTACACAGATAGAAAGCTACCAACAATTTACCAATTTCTTCAAAGATCACTTCATGAATAACTCTTGCACCTTCTGTCCATATGAAGCATATATGCATATGAACTTATGTCCGTATATATTCACATGTTAATTAAGGTATCAGCCTTGCATTTCTTATATCATTAACTTCTTTTAGTTTCCATAAATAATAATTTCATCAATCCATTTTGTTGGTTAAGAAGTCCTTAAGAAATCTGAATATAAAATTTTAAAAATAAAAAACTAATAGATGGCCCACGAAATTATTTTATTTTACAATATAATATGTTCTTTATTAATTATTAAATTAAATACCTGTAAAATCTTAAAATATATCATTGACTAATATCATATATATGATTCAACGATGATAATTCTGTTACAATATGATTAGATTTGTACATATTGTGAATTGATTTATATTGATTGTAAATTGATTTAGGTAGATATGCAGACATCAAATGAACATATTATTCAGCTTCCTCTCAGTGTTTTATTTCCCGTTTTTGTTTCTAACAAAATCAATATTGAGATTATACTCTCAATTATTCATTGGCTTACATAAAGCAATTAGAAACTCTAATGCATTTTCATAGCTGAAATATTTTGAACCTGACCCAAATACTTTATACTCACTGTCAAATAACCAAGATTTTCTCGAACCAAGATTTAACACATCATAAATCCCAATTATAACTACAATAATATTCCTTCATGTACATTACGTACTCTTCCAAGTAAGAATCTCACCTTCATCAAAGATAGCTTGAAATTGGTCAATTATTGGTAGATTTTTATGTCTCTCTAACATGTGTTAGAAATTGATTGTAGAAATTTACTCACTATTAACCGATTTTAATAAGAAAAATAAGAAGAAAAATCTTGGTATTATTGACTGATATTTTGTATTTCGGAGTATAGAAGTATTAGTCACACTTAACCGATGATGCCTATACAAAAAAAAAAAGAAGATAGATTTGTGAAATTAATCTACAAAAAATGCAAGTTTGGTACTTAATGTATTTTTTTTAATTTAAATGGATAAAATAGCTGAGAGTTTTGGAGCTATATAAATAAAAATGTCATGGTTGAAAAAAGTTGAGTAAGTATTAATTAATGGCTCTCTTTTGAAATAATTGTTCACTTCTAAACATTTTTTTTCACAAATAACCCTCCAATTTAAGAAATTTAAGCAATATTAATTAGGTTTTCAATTATATCCCTGTAAGAGACCAAATGAAAAAAATATATCGAGAGATAATCAACAGATAAAAAATTAAATAGTAATGATAATTTAATAAAACACATCTAAATTTTTTCTATGATTAAGACAGATATTTCAAAATGGAGAGATTAGTTATATACATACCTTAGTAGAATTGCATCAGCCTTTGGAATGGACTTGAACATGTCTCCACCAACAAAGCTCAAATTGTTGCTTCCTGACAAGTTCTCTACAACCTGTGGAAGATCAAACACTATACATTTCAGCTTAGGAAATGTCCACATAAAGTCTTGGCTGTGGTTCCAGTACCACCACCAACATCCACAAGTGACTCCAGTCCCTCAAAGGCCGCCTTGTGGTCATTCAATGCCAATTTCACCATCTGGGAATCACTTGCCATTGCATTATTGAACAAACTCATGTGTGCAGGGTTCTTATCAAGAAATTCCCATACAGGCATACCTAAGGCCACTTCAAATAGAGGGCGGTCCTCCTCAGAGATCCACTTACTCAAATGATGGAATGAACCTAAAAGAGTTGGATCAAGGATACACTCAACCATTGGAACTAAACAAGGGTCAGTGCCTTTGACTAAGAGCTCTGATGCAGCTGTGAGAACAAATGCTTCCTTCTCTTCTTGGTTGTCATCACCATCATCATGGATTCTCACAATCTCAAGGAATCCAGTATGTGCCAAGTAGCGCATGAAACGGTCCACGGTGCTAGATTTAGCTTGTGGAAGCTTCAGATCTGACACCAACTCTGAAAGAGTGATGGGTTTGCCATGGTTTTGGATAATGTTTGGTATGTCTAACTCAATGATCCACTTGATACACATGGAATCTATGAAGGCAAACATGTGCCTGTACAGAGAGCTTGGCCTTGGATGATCTCACTTGGTTTGCGGCCATTGTTTGAAGCCATAGTTGCATGTGAGTTTTGACCTTTTTTTTGATGTTTCAGATTAATTTGCTATGATTTATTGAAAGGGGGGTGATATATGCACTCACCATTAGAAAGACAGAGAGAAGGTGAGGGAAAAAAAAAGGAAAATGAAAAATAAAAATAGAAAAAGCAAGAGAGAGGGCAGGAAAAAGATTATTTCCTAAAATAGAGCTTAGCTCACTAAAAACTAAAAAGAGTACCAAGATTATTTTCCTAAAATAGAAGCTCAGGTGGCTATCTTCGTCTTCCAGTTCACGGAGAAAGGTACCTCATTGAAACTCTTTCTTAAATGGTCTGTGACCAACATGGTCCAAGTAAATATTGTGATAAATAAAATGTGACAAAATTATTTTTTGTTTTTTATTTTATTATTCATTCCAGACTGTTCTTTCTCTTTTTCTACGGTAATTTTTTTAAAACAAAGAATACCTCTGAAATAGGGTTGTGATAAAATAGTATTGAAGTTCGATACATATTAAAACAAATAGCACCATTAATTTTTATTTAATTAAAATAATACCTCTTTTCTTTTTTAGTAATTAAAACAAAGGTAGTGTAACAAGAAAAAATTAAAATAAGGGTAGGAAGCAAAAAAAAAAAAACAATTATTGTGGATCCTATATATTAAAAATAACAAAACATATTTTTTTCAATACAAATATTTTTAAAATTTTTTTAATTTATGCTCTAGAACACCAAATAAATAAACTTTTAAAATACAATAATGTTATTCTAATACTCAATTTTCTAAATACCCAAACATTCAACTTATAAATTATATAGATTTCATCACTTATTTTTTTATCAATTTATTTTCTTTCTATCACTCCTCTTACACTATTATGATAATATTGAAATAATAGAGGGATCCGCGTGTGTTTTCAGTGTTGTGCGTACAAAGATTATTTTCCTAAAATAGAAGCTTAGCTCACTATAGTCCTCTTCCAGTCCACGGCGAAATGTACCTATTGCCGCTCCCATTCCATTAAATTTTTTATTTAGGTTTATCACAATACTCTGAGAGTAGCTATTACTCTTCCCTTTATATATTGCCACAATACTTTTAACACTTTTATTGTGGATCCTATATGTTAAAAATAATAGAACATATTTTTTCAATATAAATAATTTTTAAAATTTTTTAATCAATGCTCTAGGATAACAGATAAATAAATTTTTAAAAAATAATAATATTATTTTAACTTCAAATTTTTTATAAATATTCAAACACTTTACTCATCAAATATACAGGTTTTATCAATTTTTTTTTCAACTTATTCTCTTTTCTATCACTCCTCTCACACTATCATAAGTGTCTATACACATGTGGATAATGGAATAACATTTTCCTTTAAATAACACCTTTGAATAGGATCGTAAGCCTCAGATGCGATCAAAATACACCCCAAAATATTATCTTGATGTTATTTTTTATACCAAATTTGACTTTGATGAATTATTTTTGAATCTATTTTTTGACTGATTCTATACGAAAAAAATACTGAAATACTATACTGCATGATTTTTTACCTAAATCACCATATTGAAGTCCCATATGCACCCCAAGCTACACACGGCAAGAAAGGTTTCTGTTTCCGGTAAGTCTTAAGTTCCAATCCTCCATGGCACAAAAGCATAGAAGCACAAAAGCATTGATTGGGAATCTTGGTTGGATAGAGTGGATAAGATTTTAGAGAGAAATGAGTGTGAGATAAAGATTTGTTTTGTTTTTTTCTTTTAGGTGGGTTGGCGTGTGTTTCTTTTTTGATAAAATTTGTGGTCTTTTTAGAATTGGGCTAATGTGTTAAAATTGGCCAATTTTATGTTTCAATAACTTTTGTTACGTGAATAAATAATTTGACTGAGACCAAGAAAACATAATCAATTTGGTTTTATAAAATTAGTTGTAAATTTTTATTATTTGATAATTCTTATCTTATTATTTAATTCTTTAATTCTTTAAAACAAATTTTATTCATTGTATTATGTATACTTAATTATATTTTGTATATATGATTATATAGTTATACATATAAATATATATTTTACTATGGATCAATTGAATCCTTCATTGAACCTTCGTTTAAATTGAGAAATTGATAATAGTTTAGACGAAATTATGTTTTAAGGATAAAAGTTATGTTAACTTATGCATTTAATAAGCCACATTAACTAAAAAATTTATGTGAAAATCCAGTTTTACATGTGCCGATTATCTTTTCAAATCGGGCCATAACAAATAGTGGATTTTGCGGCCCAAAGCATGGAAGAAATATGTCAGGTTTAAAGCTGGTTTAGAATCTAACATAGGATATTGTGAATAAGACATTAGAGAGAAATAGGTGTGAAATAATTTCTTTTATTCCTTTTACTCTTCCAAGAGGGTTAAAAGTGTGTTTTTCTTTTTTAATGAAATTCCAGCTGTTCGACTGTTCTTATGCTAGCCCAATCGCCTTCCACATTCTGGGCCTATTGTCCCCTGTCCAATCAAACTAACCCACTTGATTTGATGGGATCTACAAGTTGTGAAGTAACGAGACAACTCCTTTATAATACCAAATTGGCCACTTCTCAACATCACCATCCATAGACCTAAAGAAAGCAAGCACAACGGCCTTATGTGCTGGGGAATATCTTGATTAGGATCTGCCAAAACTAAAGCCATTAGCAAAACAAAATTAATAAGAATGGTGTTACCACCAAATAAAAGTGAGCTAAGAACTTGGGCTTAATTGGGCCTTTAAGTGATGAGTATGATGTTGGGCTTCTGTTTCATAGAAGCGGAGTGATGACGGTTGCTCCAGATGACAGACCCGCTAGGAGAATGAGCTGTGTAAAGGGGACGATTATGTAAATGGAACGCGCCTTTGAGCCGCTCATTTGTTTTAGTTCAAATGTAAGCGGGAACGTTACACAAGTTGTAAGAAGTCATGGAGAAGGACGGTTATTTCCCACGAGAGTTGAACGGGCGGTCATGGTCACCGTACACGCTTTAGACGGTTAGTAGGGAGTCACGAGTCATGCTAGTATTGATATAAAAGGCGAAAGAAGAAAGGAAGGGGAGTACGAGACAATAGATACACAAAATTTCAATAACTTTGTCCTAGTTTTCGCTTTTCTTTTCCTTTTAGGTGTAGTCTTAGAAGTAGATTATCAACCTTGTAATTTCTATTTTCATGTTCTTCAGTATTGTTGTTGATGTTGTACCTTTTATCATCAATATCCAATTACATTTCTATTTTCAATCCTAAGTCCAAAGCTTATTGTAACAAGCATTTGGATAACCCCCGTGGCAAAGCGGGTAGGCTCCTGGCTGTAATTGCCTACACTTTGAGATCAATTGTAAATTTTATTTCTTGACTTTGTTTACCCATTTAACTTAGCGGATTAGAATTTACCACAACAAATGGTAAATAAGGATATAATACAAGCATACAACTACTAAATGCAAGAAAGAAACAAAAGCCATATCATTTGCTATGGATTCACGTACAAGAGGTGGTTGCCGCCCTATGACTAATCAGAAGGAAAAATATAAGATGCACAGAGAGTAAAATAAATTATTTATTTGTTTCATTTATTAATTAATAAATAAATTTTGTGAGTCATTATTCTCTACACTTTCCTTATATTTTTAATGTAATAACCTGATGTATTAATAAATAAATAAAATAAAATAAATATTTATCTTACTTCAAAAACACCTAAAAATTTCTAATATAAGTCAAAAGCACACACCAACCTCCCACACCAAATGCAATGGTATTGGTATTAGATTTAGCTTTTACTTGTGCGTACTATTGAGGTAAAAATTTAATAACTGATTAGGATTTAGAAGAAAATAACCAATGTGTGTTAGGTGATTGTAGGGAGATGGGGGCTAGTATAGGACGGTCTTTGGAAAGGAAGAGAAAGAAGAGAATAGACGAGAAACAAAATGAAAAGGGTAATAAGGTGATTTTATTGCATTTTTAATATTCCATTAACTCTTAATATAATTTTTAATATTATTTATAAGCTCAATTTCTATACATTGATAATATAAAGTGATTTTACACTCTCAACCAATAGAAATTCAAAGTGTCCCATAAAAAAATATCAACAAGTATTTTATTTTATGCTATTAGTGCATAGAAATTAAGCTCATTATTTATTTTATAATTATTTTTTTTATTTACTATATATTTTAATAAAATGAGGTAGAGTGTAAGGTTTTTAAACTAATAAAGTGAAGTGTCATTCCTTGATAATTCAAAGGGGCTAAGTGTATTACTCTAGGTCTAAACTTCTTTACCTAAGCCTCAGCCCACCACACGTATTAAACACTTTTATCTCTTATAAATACAATGACGGGGAGGGGACGAGGAGGTTAATCTCAACCTAAAGATCAAACACCAGACTCCTCAAGAAATGTTTAGATACTCAGGAGAGTAAGAGAATATATTTGATCTATTTCATTTAATAAATGACACATCAGCTTTGTGGATCATTGTTGTCTTCTATTTTCATACATATTTAATGTAATAACTAATGTGTTTTTTATTAAAGAAAATAGAGTAAAGGCATTATCTTACTCGCAGGAGCACCCAAGAAATTATCCCTTCCCCTCTCTCCACCTAACTAAGAGAGGAACAATAAAAGGGTAATAAAGATCGACCTCTAGACCACTTGGTAAATGCTTATACCAGGCCATGAAATCCACTTCAAGAATATTGTTTTCCCAAATACGTACTTAGTGTTGGCCTTCAAATGTGTCTCCTATGCGGGCAAGCCAAGAAAAACGTATAAATAAAAAAGATTAAGACTTGTTTCAAGAGTCTAGGATTAAATTAGTTTGTTCATGAAGTTTTTTAGCCTTTTACAATGGAGTGTTATAAAAGAGCAAATTTCCAATTTCCTAATTAAAATTAATTTTCATATCTATGCCATGGCTACACTCAAATATATTAAACGTGAAGGTGAACGTTAGATAAGAAAATCGCCTTTCATCGAGTCTACATATAGATCACTAGGCTCATGGTAGAGCCGCGAGATGAATCCAATTCGATCTACAACAAAGCTCAGTGTTGTGGAACCTATTGAGTCCTAAAGGATCTTGTTT